>WEKX01017613.1:13291-66107 GCA_013390025.1 Pitta sordida | reverse complement strand
GGCGGGCCGGCCCCTCTCCGCGTTCGGTGCCCGCCCGGTCCCTCTGCGGGGACCCCGCGCAGCCCCTCTCCTCCCGCGCCCGCGTGTGCGCGCAGGGCAGCGCGTCGCGGTGCGATGCTCCCCCGCCCCGAGTGAGGGAGGGCAGCCTGTCACGTTTCGTCTCCTTTTCCCTCCCCAGGTGCTGCGGGACTGGTGCTCGCCGAGCCGCCACCGGCGCGTTTTCGACCGTCCCCCCTCCCCTCCTGGAGCTACGCGGCCTCGGCTGCCAAATGCGCGGAGGGGAGAGACTTGGGCTCAACATCCCTCGATCGTAAATAGAGAAAGCGGAAGGAGAGGCACCGCCGAGCGGCCGCGGGAGGAGGGGAGGGGGGCAGCGGCGGTGCTTCTGCCGTAGCCAGAGAGGCTGATGGCGGAGTTTGGCAGCGGTGGCGGCAGCGGCGGCGGGGGGCTGCCCTCCTCCCCGGGGCCAGTCCAGGGGAAGGTGGCCTTCAAGGCAGGAGATGGGGAAGGAGGAGGAGGCGGCGGCGGGAGATCCCGCTTTGACAGTGCGGGCAGCCGGGTCTCCAACGGGGACTGTGCCCAGCCGGGATCCGGCGAGGAGCCGGGATCAGCTCCCCCGGCAAGCCCGGAGAGCAGCAGCAAAGAGAAAGGATTTTCCACCAGTCAACAACGAGAAGGCAAACCCGGCATCCCTCGGAGGAGCAGCATAATTAAGGTAAGAGCTCTTGCTCCTCCCCATCGGGGTCTTGGGTCTTTCTCTGTGGCAGAGGCAGGGAGATGCGGGCGATAGATTTGGCTCACGGAGCCTTGGCTCTAGATGAAAGGACAGGCGGCTTTTCTCTTTCTCTTCTTTTCCTCCCCCCTGTGGTGAGGGGACTTGATTTTGCCTTTGTCAGAAGCGGACAATAGTGAGAGGATGGCTTTGTACACATCCATGCCTGGGGTGGTGCTGGGGCATCATGTGTTGAGTTTTATTAAGACAGAAGGCTCTAACTCCTCTTAGAGAAGGCGAGAGAAACTGGCTGGCTTGTGACAACACAACATGGGCACCAGCTTGCCAGGGGAAGATGTGAATTGCACAGTATGCTTGTTATTTGGGATGCACCTGTGCAGAGCAATTTTGTGGCTCTATTGGCTTGTGTCTGTGACAGGCACACAGCAGGTGATGAGAGAATCAGGATCTCATTGGGCTGGGCGTGGGAGAGCATAGAGAAGGGAACATCCTTGTTAAAAGTGACAGCTCGTTTAACAGTAGGCTGTGTTGTACTTCACCTATGGAAACATTTTTATTTATACTTAGCTGTGTGTATTTTGAACATTAAGGTTTTAGTTTGAAAAGTAGAGGGAGCATCAATGGTAGAATGTAGCTTGGGCAAAAAGGAATGGATCTGAGTTAAGATCTGAGTTTAATCATAATCACCTAAATCTAAATTAAGCTAGATGTGTTGTCTTCTTAGATATTTATATACCTCCAAAATCAGCTGTGGTGGGCTCACCTTGACTGAATGCCAGACACCCACCAAAGCTGCTCTATCACTCTCTCCTCTGCTGGACAGGGGAGAGATGGAGAGAAGATGGAATGAAAGGCTTGTGAGTGGAGATAAGGACACGGAGAGGTCACTCAGCAATGGCTGTTATGGATAAAATATACTTGACACAGGGAAATTAATTTATTACCAATCAAATCAGAGTAAGATAATGAGAAATCTACCCACATCTTAAAAACATCTTCCTTCCATCCACCCTACTACTCTCCAGTGGTACAGGGGGATGGGCAGTAGGGGTTGCAGTCAGTTCATCACATGTTTCTGCTGCTCCTTCCTCCTCAGGAGAGGGCTCCTCATGCTCCTCCCCTGCTCCCCAGCTTGAGATTCCTTCCATGGGAGACAGTCCTCCAAGAATTTCTCCAACATGAGTGTTTTCCACGGGGAGCAGCTCTTCATATACTGCTCCAGTGTGCTTCCCCCATGGGGTCACAAGTCCTGCCAGCACACCTCCTCCAGTGTAGACTCCTCATTTTCCATGGGTCCATAGGTCCTGCCAGGAGCCTGTTCCAGCATGGGAATCTCACAGGGTCACAGCCGTCTTCAAGCATCCACCTATTCTGCTGTGGGGTCCTCCACATGCTGCAGGTGGATATTTGCTCCACCATGGATCTCCATGGGCTGCAGCTGTATAGCCTGCTTCACAATGGTCTTTACCATGGGCTGCAGACTAATCCGTGCTCTGACACCTGGAGCACCTCCTCCTGCTCCTTCAATGACCATGATGTCTGCAGAGTTGTTTCTTTTGGATATTTTCCCTTTTGGCTGCAATTGCTCCCCTCGCCCTTGTTAAATCTGTTGTCCCCGGGCACTAACCACAGTCACTGAAGGGGTTGACCTTGGCCAGCTTGGAGCTGACTGGCATTGGCTCTGTTGGTCACAGGGGAAGATTCTAGCAGCTCCTCACGGAAGCCACTCTTGTAGCCTCGCTGGTACCAAAATCTTGTAATGGCCAAGACATTCCACCCCTTGCCTCTGTGAATTACGTATTTAAGAGCTGTCATTAAAGACCACATTCATCACATGGTCTTCACAATCTTAATTCATATCAACAAAAACAGAATGCCCCACACCAAATCAAAACAACACCATTGCAACACCAAACAAAAGCAGACAATTTACACACACAATCCCCACTTGTGTCTTTACCACAAAACAGAAATTCCACACAATCTATGTTTTACCTGTTAACTGTTATTCTGTTGACTGGGTGAGAGAAAAGCATGTGAGATTTCAATACTTGTAGTGTAGCAGAGCTGTGTTATTGTCTCCTGGACCTTGCTGTAAAAACCTAGGGGAGGGCAAGGGCAGTGAGCAGTTGAACACATTTGACAGCCTGCACCCACCCTTCCTGTTTGAGCTGTGATGCTGGGCGTGTACGTGTGGCGTGTACATGTGTGTGTTAAAGGAATTACAGCACTAGACGGGGCAACCGAGCTTGGTATTGGAATAACTTAATATTTGCTGGATTTGCCAGTGATATTTTTAGAGGTCTGATACTTACTAACACTGTTTTGTTTCCTCTGTGGTAGCCCAAGAAAGGCCATTATATTGTTTACAGTGTGTGACATGCCATTGTACTACTTTGTAGTGTGTGATTTAATTACACGGCAACCTTCTCCCTCTCTGGGGACCAAACAAGGTCACAGTACCTAGGGATTTGTGATATATTGAGATCAAGAAGCATGAGATAAGGAAATAGGTTTTGAATTACATTTCATGGATACCTGAATCAAGGTTCTTAGTTTCTGCAGAAATGATAGCCCTTTGGAATATGAAATTATTAAATTTTCTGCTGTTATTACTGTTGATGATGATTTTGGGCATGTAAACAGTAATCTGTTTAGCAGCCAAGAACTGCTTGTGATGGTGTTGTTTGAATGATTATCACAAGTGGGAAAATGTGACATTGCATTAAAAGTTATGTTCATATAGAAATGACTGTTTTAATACTTCTGGGAAAAATCACTTGTCTTCATATATTCTGAATATTATTCTGCCTGCTTAGTTCAGCAGTTCACAGGTGGCTTGAATCCAGTTATGTTGTTGCCTTGTTTTCTCCATGAAATGTTTTGGAACATCTGACACAGGTAGTAAACCTTAAGATTCTTCTTGCCGGCTCTTGCAGACAAAAAGTCTGTGAAGAAAGTAAAATGTAATATATTTTTGTAAAGTGTTTTAATAAATTATATCAATGATGTAAAACTGCTCTGAAGGAAGATATGGAGTAACCTCAGGAAACAGGTCTGTTCCATGGTAATTTAGATTTCATACTTTCATGCAAAACATGACATTGTTGGTTGATCTGTAAAATGCACCTTTATGTAAAATCTAATAGTACTTTAAATGTTGTGTCTGACAAATACTGTCTCAAACATAAAATTGACATTTGAATAATAGTTCCAGTGCAGGTTAAATTCTTTGGAACCACATGTTTGTGCATGGAAATCAGGAGCAGAGGGATGTATTTTTTTTGGTTTCAGTCTGTGCTTCCATTGGTTGTCTATTTTCATAACTCAGGGGAGAGCAGTTGCTGCCTTTTCTGCCTTTCCTTTCTTACTTGCATTCTCTGTTCTGTCTCTTTTTCTGGTAGCTCTATAGTTTTTTTCTATCGATTTTAATTTATTTTGTGTGGCTACGTAGTTTTGACATTTTGTTTCTTGTTTGGTACAAGATGATGTATGAGGTTGAAGTGTCACCTATGATAATGACAGATGGTAAGGTCACTATTACTGGAAAAACTAATACAATGTTCATACATGATTGTTTACTTGGCCCTTCACTCTCATGTATAAACTGTGTTTAGGCTGAAAGGATTAAAGATTGTTCCCTTCATTTGTATCAGTATTTATGGAATAGCCTGTTTAATTGCTTACCTTTGCTGTAACGCATTTGAGGACTAGAGGCTACATACCTGTGTTTATAGAGACTTTTTCACTTTCAGTTTCTAACTGTCTGTATTTATGAGATGCTGATTTTTCAGGGGACAACAGTGGTGGTATGTTATGCATCCATGGGATTTAGGCTCTCAGAAAGCTGTTTTGTAAACTAATTTATATATAACCTATTTGTAATGGTTTTTGGGGTCACTGTTTTGTTTTTGCATAATATTTTCCTTGGTGCAACTAGCTATGATTTCCTGTTATGTAATTTCCTACAACATTTCCTATAATATTCCATAAAATAAATTTACATCTTGCAGTTCAAAGTGGATTTAAGCATCCTGTGAACTCTTCTTAGCTACTCTGACAGTTGGCAGTGAGCTTGCTTTATTTTTGTGTGAAGTTCCTCCATGCCTTTCTTAGAGACTTTGAGGTGGTAGGCGTTTGAGAATCTTTAAGGCAGCAAGTGACTTGTGGTGTATGGGTATGTTTCCTCAGAGCTGCTTGCTTGGGTGTCCAGTAAATGCTTACAGAACCTCGTGGTTTCTCAAAGCTGTAGACCTAGACAGAAAGAGATCTGGGAGAATAAATATGTCTTTGTTAGGAGACAGATTGCGGTAATAAAATCAGAAGAGAGACACTTAGGAGAGACTGCAATTATTTAGGAAGACAGCACAGAGAAATACGTGTAGAAAGGTGGCTTGGGCAGTCTGTGAGCAGGAAGGTTTTTACCAACATGTGTAGAAGCAAAGTCCAGGTTGTTTGTTTTGCGTGTGCTAATGCTGATCTCGGTGTCAATAAATTCCTTGGCTGATAACATAAACTTGTATCTCACTTTTTTATTCCGTATGTAAACTCAAGCTTTCATTTTGTAAAGTCATGCACTTGCTGAACATTGTCAACTCTTAGGTTTCGAAGTCTGTGAGAAGAGAGGAGCCAAATTTAGCAGGTAGATATTCTAGGGTATAATTTTCAGCAGAACTTTGCTTTAGAAGCTGAACATGATTATATCTGTGCCTTTCTGTAACTGGGGAGTTACACAGCACATGCGTCAAGATCTTTTTTCTTCTTGTAATATGTACCAGTATATGTTACTTTTTCAATCTTCTGTGATCTGAAGTTCATACTGTATACCTGTTTGTATCGGGTGTACAAAATATGAAACGTGGAGAATGTTACTCAGTGGTTTAAAGGCTTTAATATAAAACCTTTTGTGTTTATGGTAAACTCTAAAATAGTGTTTTCAGTAGATTTAGTTTCATTGCAGTCCTAAATTACCTTAACCACAATGGCGTTTTTGCAAGTCTTCTTGGAGGCCCGGGAATAGATCATACATATTTGGCTTCTATGTAAGAGGATATAAAGGAATTAGGTTGCTGGACTCAGTTGAAAGTACATGAAATTACCTGATTTTTCAGTCATCTTTCATATTGGAAATACTGCTGTTGAGATATTTTTATATATATATATATATGTATGTATGGATTTGTACCCAAGTAACTTCTCACTGTGCCAGACAATTGCAAGTAAACTTGATTGAGCAGTCATAGACCCAGAGGTGCTAAAGTTCCTTAAGTTCAAAGAGAAACAGCCACAGAGGGGAAGGAAGGAGAGAACTAGTATGTACAGTGAATCCCCACTGCATCGCGACTTCTCCTTTATGACCCCGCCCATTTGCGAAGCAAATTTTTCGCAATTATGATTCAGGCATTTGCGAGTCGAGCTGCCCCAGACATGCGCAGTTGACTCTGCTCTGCTGAGGGGCGGTGCCTGTGGGGCAGGAGTCACCCCGCCCTGCGGGGAGGGGAGCTTGCAATGGTGGCACTGTGTGCCCGTCCCTGAATGGGGAGACTGCCTCACGAAAGTGAGGCAAACTGTGTGCTGGGAGGGGGCTTCTGTACCCCCGCCCTCTGGAGCCATACGGGCAGCGCTGCCCCTCTCTCATGGACCGGTGGGTGTTAAATACCAACCTGACCCCTCCACCTCCCCACCCTGTGGGCTTCTCAGGGCTGCTGCGGTTGCTCCCACAGACCAAATTGTGATTGTGCCCGCACTGGCAGCCCCACGCGCAGCAGCTCGGGCGCGCGGCACGGCGGCGACAAGCACACGTTTTACTGCAGCTCTCAGTGGCGTTTGGAGCCCTGAGACACCCTGACCCAGTCCCTGGCCTGCTCCTGTGTGCTCCACTGAGACCCAGCACAGCACCACCACAAGACATATCNTAACCACAATGGCGTTTTTGCAAGTCTTCTTGGAGGCCCGGGAATAGATCATACATATTTGGCTTCTATGTAAGAGGATATAAAGGAATTAGGTTGCTGGACTCAGTTGAAAGTATATGAAATTACCTGATTTTTCAGTCATCTTTCATATTGGAAATACTGCTGTTGAGATATTTTTTTATATATATATATATGTATGGATTTGTACCCAAGTAACTTCTCACTGTGCCAGACAATTGCAAGTAAACTTGATTGAGCAGTCATAGACCCAGAGGTGCTAAAGTTCCTTAAGTTCAAAGAGAAACAGCCACAGAGGGGAAGGAAGGAGAGAACTAGTATGTACAGTGAATCCCCACTGCATCGCGACTTCTCCTTTATGACCCCGCCCATTTGCGAAGCAAATTTTTCGCAATTATGATTCAGGCATTTGCGAGTCGAGCTGCCCCAGACATGCGCAGTTGACTCTGCTCTGCTGAGGGGCGGTGCCTGTGGGGCGGGACTCACCCCGCCCTGCGGGGAGGGGAGCTTGCAATGGTGGCACTGTGTGCCCGTCCCTGAATGGGGAGACTGCCTCACGAAAGTGAGGCAAACTGTGTGCTGGGAGGGGGCTTCTGTACCCCCGCCCTCTGGAGCCATACGGGCAGCGCTGCCCCTCTCTCATGGACCGGTGGGTGTTAAAGGGAAAGAAGCTCCCATACCAACCTGACCCCTCCACCTCCCCACCCTGTGGGCTTCTCAGGGCTGCTGCGGTTGCTCCCACAGACCAAATTGTGATTGTGCCCGCACTGGCAGCCCCACGCGCAGCAGCTCGGGCGCGCGGCACGGCGGCGACAAGCACACGTTTTACTGCAGCTCTCAGTGGCGTTTGGAGCCCTGAGACACCCTGACCCAGTCCCTGGCCTGCTCCTGTGTGCTCCACTGAGACCCAGCACAGCACCACCACAAGACATATCATTCCTTGTTACTCAGAGCCCAGGCAGCGCTGCCTCTACCAGGACTGGTGGATGTTAAAGGGAAAGAAACTTCAGTACTGAAGTCCCCGCCCCACCATGAGCGCACGGGGTGTCGCAGTGTTGCAAAGTTCAGGTTTTTCCAGGCTCCAAGAATGCTGACCAGAGCTCAGGGACACCCCTTCCCCGCCGCGGAGGCAGGGCGAGCACGTGCGGGGCAGCGCGGGGCCCCTGGGGCCAGCACAAGCACCGGGGCCGGGCCAGGGGACTGGGGGGAGGGAGCAGCAGTGTGAGGTTTGGGCTGCGAGCACCCGCGGTCACAGCAGCCGCTCAGAAACGGTTCCCTTTGCTCCCCCTGGCTCACAGAGCCCGAGGGGAGAAGCAGAAAATTGTCCGCACTGCTCCAGAGTTCCAGGGGGTGGAGCAATGGGCGTGGCCTGCATGCATATTAATGACCTGCACTTCTTTGCGAGTTTAGCGTTTCGCAACGCCCTTGGCATGTCCCATTCCTCACGATGGATGGGGTATAACTGTATTTTGTTTCTTCATGCCCTTTCCCCTGGGAAACAAACTGCAGCTGAACTCCTTATAGATGCAGATCTGTGTGGAAGAAGGACTTGAATGTCCTAACAGTAAAAGAGATTTTGCCCAATGCTATTTGACACCAAAGTTGACAGCACAAAAAACCCATATACATAATCCTTGCTACTTTGCGGGTCACTTCAATACATTGCGTTTTTTTCTCCCTGTCTTTACCCTCTTTGCCCCTACTTTGCAGATTTCATTTATCTGGACATATTTCTGGAATTGACCCCCTGTGATATTCGAGGGATTACAGTACTTAGGAAAGAAGGCTGTGATTGCTGAGCTATCCCTACATCTTACCTTGGGCAGCCATTCAACTAGATAGCCAAAGTGTAGGTTTTTCTGAGAGGCTTTTTCTGGATGTGTTTCTTTTTTGTTTCTTAGTTTCTTCTTGTTGACTTACTGTATATCTGTCTCATCTCTTTGGCTTGCCAGATAGTATGAGACCTGAATAGCTGACTGCAGCTCCATGAATCCTGGAGCTTTTTTTCAGAGGATGTTGTCTCTATGGTTTGTTGGATTCTTAGCTACACTACAGGAGGTTACCAGAACCTATTGGTATTTGTATTCCTTCTTCTTCATTCTCTACTACTGATTGTGTATTGGCTTCCTAATATTTAAAAATATAATCTATATTTTAAAAGAAAACAGCCTAACAATTCTAAATCATATCATATGTGATACAAAAGCTGTATACCTTCGGTATTTGCATGGAGTATGGTGTACATACATTAGACATGTATGTCAAAGAGTTTACTACTTGTTAACAGTGACGCTGGACTGAGATACGTCACAGCCACTGAGTGGGTATGTTGTGCATTGCATTTCGTAGATGTTTTTATTTACATTAGTAGTTTCTGTAGATCTCAGTAATCAAAGTTTTATTTGAATGTATGTAACGCAATTAAAAAAGAAGGGATACTCTATGCAAGTTTCATGTGTGATTTAGTTAGCTTATGTGCTATAGCCCATGAAGATAAAGCCTTTTTTCCAAAGGCTGACTTGGAGTGAGAGCTTAATTTGGATGAATTTAGCTTCTCTGACTTCTCTTCTGGAGGAGTTATCTGTCTATTTGTGTTGACTAAGTAAAGAGCTTGGCTAGTGTGAATAATAGCAACTCCTTTACCGCCTCCACCCACAAAAGGTTAGACTACCCTCAAAACTTGTTCAGTGGTGAAGAACAATTTAATGGCATTTAAAGTGCTTATGAATACTCAATGCATTTTTTACTTATGCCTGTTATCAGGCTTGATTAAAGATGCGACTATTAGTATAACCTGTTTTTAAACTAGGAATTAGAGCAGTGGTCTCCTGCTATGGCTCACAAATAATACATTACTCCTGTGATTTGATTGCATTCGTGGAAAATTACAAAAATTTAAACAGAGGCTGACAAGACAAGTTAATTGTGTAGTTTCCCAGCCTTTTCTGGTCCATGAGTGATGGTGCCATCAACCTTTGTATTATTTGCACTGACTCTATTAGGAAAAACCCTTAAATAAAATTTGCCAATTGTTTAAGGGTCAAATTAATTCGAAACACATATTAATACTGTACATAGATTCTAAATTATTAATTTTTGCACACAAATATGGAATTGTGCTCAAAATTCAGAAATCTAAACAGACTAGCAAGTAGATTTTGGGGAATGAAGGGTGTATAGTAATTTATGATTAATGTACACAAAGAAGAGGAAAATACGATAAAAATCAGCAACATAAATGTATTGAAGAATGTTTAAAAATAGGGCTGGAAGAGACCTCAAGAGGTCAGTCTACTCTGCTCTACTGTGCTGCTACAGGATCAACTGTAAATAAATTTCAGTATGATTCTCTTGTTTTTTAATCACCTTTTGTTCATGATCCTTCTATGCAGGCTGCTGGCTGATTGTTCCTCTTTGTAATGGGAAAAAGTAATCATCTGCACAGAGTTTAAAAGCTTATACTTGTCCTACTGACTGCATTCTAATTATATCAGATTGTATCTTCAATTTGTCAGGTTCTTTCTGATTTTTACTTCTAACATGCAGGAAGCTCTTCTGCCTTCAGGTAAACATTTGGTTTGAGCTATGCTCTCATTTCCATCATACATGATTTTTTTTTTCGTTCAGTGATTGTAGATTATGGATTTTAAATAGAGAATCAAATTCTGTACTCCATGGTTAAGTTAAAAATTGGTTATTTGCACTTTTGAGCACCTGTAAATTGGGCAATATTATGTTGCAGAATCTACTTCAGAAATAAAATTTATGACAAAATATTGTTCCTTCTAAATATATATATTAAAATAATACACAGTAAGTACAAATTTATAATATTATTATTGGATTGCAGCATTGGCATAAAAAAGAGTCCTTTGAAAGGGGCTGGTTTGTTTGTCTTTAAGGCGAGTAAGTAGCAAGTGGCCTCTTTGCCTGTTTTGCAGCTGTGTTTATAAAGACTGTTGGTACTGTTTTACGCTTGGTTTTCTCATCTGGCATGCTTTTTAAACATGGAGTAGTGCCACTGCTGTATTCAGGAGATAATGAAGCTGTCCTTTGGAAGGATATGCTGCCTATCCTCTTGACTGCAGTACATCTCTTGATATGTATTCAGCTAGTTTCTTTTCCATGGCTGTCTCTATAGACTCATCTGTTCCTTGATTCTGAAGAGGAACATCCATGAGTTCGCTCACCTGTTCCCTCCTAGATCTTGACCTCACAGACCATCCATGTTCAAGACAGTGAAGAATGTAATATGTATTGCATGTGACTGGACATCAGCAGTACTCACAGTGGCTCACAGTGTTAACTGGTGTAGCCTTGGGAAAGTGAAATATCTGTGATTCATTTCTGCCTCTCCTGGGATTTTTTTGTTGTTGTTGTTGTCATTTGACCCTTTGGAATAAGTAATGAAATATCCTTGAATACTTGAGATTGTATACCATATGCAGGAATCTTTTCAATTACCAAACATTCATGTTCTGGAAATAAGTGCAGGCAGACAGGAAGTGTCTTTAAACAAACAAACCAACCACTTTTCAGAATAGCAGCTGACAGTTTTATAAAATTAAAAAATAATGAGATATTGAACTGGATTTCAAAATCCACTGTAAAAATATTTAATAAATAAACGTGTTTGTGGAAGTTATTTTGGTATAAGAAATGTGTACCGTACAAAAACAGTACATAGCAGAGGATTAATGTTATGCATATTAGTGTCATGATTGCCCTAATACCTTTGCTGAAAGTCATGAAAATTATTTGTTATTTCCATTAAATTATGAGATAATCATTATTGGAAAAGAAAAAGAACTGCTTTTTTGGTAGAAAGCAATTGTCAAGATCTTTTTATGGTTAAATTTCTGTGAGTGTAACTTCCCCTTTCTCCCCCCTTTTTTATTTTTTTTCCCCAGCTCCTTTCTTTTTACCAGCATTATTATTTTGCTTTCACTAAAAAATGGCAGAGCATTATGAAGTTTCATATGTGCTTTGTTGTGTTAGCATCCATATATATGAACATATCCCCATCCTTAACTGCCCTTAGTATAGGTTAGGAGAGGAAGAATGATCGTGAAATTCTGCAAGAGCAGAATGGTCTACATGAGTTTTGTTTTGTGAAGCACCTCTTGCCATGGAAAATCCTGGATGCTTTATACATTTCAATACCTAGTTCCCAGTGACAAAAATGTTTGACGTTGTCTGTCAGTTGTTTACTCTAAACTGCAGTCCTAAAGATAAAGTGTAAATTATTGCTTGTTTAAAATATACAAATTATTGTCATTGCTGAATTCTTTGTATTGTCATAGTGTCATTTGCACTAAAAGGACAGGAATTCAGCTTGCTGTCAAAGCTTTTCTGTCAAAGCTTTTGTTTGGATTTTCTTTGTATTGTTGATGTTTTTAGGATAGACAGTTGTTTATTGATTTTAGCTAACGCCTATAAATGGTAGAGAAACACAAAAAAAGTGCAAAAGGCATGATAGCAACTCTGTAAACTCTACCGTGTAGAAAAAAAAAAGATGATGACATGACCCTGAGATCAGCACCAGGGTTGTGAGTTCAATCCCTGTATGGGCATTCACTTAGGAGTTGGACTTGATGATCCTTGTGGGTCGTTTCCTACTCAGAATATTCTGTGTGATTCTGTGTGATTCTTTTTCCTTTAGTAAATTAGAAGCAGAATTAATATCTTTCATGTACATATTATAGGAACTGCTAGGTTTTGAGTTGCTGAAATAATACATACATTCATTGCAATATTCACTTGTTTACAAATACATACATTTTTGCTACATAGGGTAGGAAAACCTCAGTAATAGCTGGAAATAAACTGCTTCAGAAATGGCTTGAATCGACTGAAATGTGTTTTGAGAATGGTCAGTAAATAATTTGGAGGGTTTTGTGGTATGCTGATAGCAGTTTTTTGTGAAGAATATTTCCTGTGCAGGTACTATACACTTACTAAAGGCTGGGGATGGAATACTTAGAGAGTGGGCAGGAGGAAAGAGACTTGGGGGTATTGGTGGACAGCAAACTCAACATGAGCCAGCAGTGTGCCCAGGCGGCCAAGAGGACCAATGGCATCCTGGCCTGCATCAGGAATGGTGTGGCTAGCACGTACATGGTTTAGACCACACCTTGAGTACCTTGAGAACTGTGTCCTGCTCTGGGCCCCTCAGTTCAAGAAAGATGTCAAGGTGCTGGAATGTGTTCAGAGAAGGGCAGCAAGGATGATGAAGGGGCTGGAGCACAAGCCCTATGAGGAGAGGCTGAAGGAACTGGGTCTGTTTAGTCTGGAAAAGAGGAGGCTCAGGGGTGACTTTATCACTGTCTATAACTACCTAAAAGGGGGTTGTTGACAGGCAGGGGTTGGTCTTTTCTCCCTGGCCACTGGAGACAAAATGAGAGGTCATGGTCTTAAGCTTCAGCAGGGGAGGTTTAGACTTGACATTAGGAAAAAGTTTTTCACTGAAAGAGTGATCCAGCATTGGAATGTGTTGCCCATGGAAGTGATTGAGTTGCCGTCCCTGGAGATGTTCAAGGGTAGACTGGATGAGGTGCTGAGTGTCATGATTGAGATGTTAGGTTTAGTTGGATTATAGGTTGGACTAGATGAACTTCACGGTCTTTTCCAACCTTATCAGTACTATGATACGATAATAATAGAATTCAAAGCTAATATTTATGTACAGTAGTAATGTTACTGGAATGTTACTACCACATAATGGAAAAAGCTAGAGCTGACATAAGTAGTTTGAGTCCATGTAGTTTTATGATCTTCTTGCTTGTGAAGAGCCCTTAAGAACATTACTGTATGGTTTATTGGATGTACTTTTGTTAAACCCAACTTTAATTTAATTTCTCTTTGTTCTTCCCAATAGTGGCAGTTGCAGTAATGAGTTTCACAAACATTGTTCAAGGTTGACACTTCTCATCTTTATTTGTTCCTCATCTTAAATAACGTGTACTGTGTGCCTCATGCTTGGTCCTTCTTCAGGGAATGGCTGCCCTGATCTGGAATCCAGTCTCAGTACTGGTGTGGCATGGAGGCACTGAGTGCTTTTAGTTCAGTGTTACCTTTCTCTATTTTGTAGATTTAGAAGTATGCTGTTGAAGAATTCATAAGTCTTTTCACTANCAAACTCAACATGAGCCAGCAGTGTGCCCAGGCGGCCAAGAGGACCAATGGCATCCTGGCCTGCATCAGGAATGGTGTGGCCAGCACGTACATGGTTTAGACCACACCTTGAGTACCTTGAGAACTGTGTCCTGCTGGGCCCCTCAGTTCAAGAAAGGTGTCAAGGTGTNGCACTGCAGATGGGCAAGGCTTTGAGTGGAAGTGTGTGAGGAGAGGCTGGGGGCACTTGGTGTGTTCAGTGTTACCTTTCTCTATTTTGTAGATTTAGAAGTATGCTGTTGAAGAATTCATAAGTCTTTTCACTACCCTACTCTGCCTGGTTCAGGTTTGTGTCACCTTGTCTGTTGCGTCTCCCTGCCTGCTCCCTCATCTCTTTGGTTTCTCTCCATCTCTCACACAACTTGGCCATTTTGCTTCAGCAGTAACAGACTGGTCATACTCTTGCTTTTCTTCTGTAACAGCTGGTGGAGAGCCTTCTGTTCCCAGTGATGTGCAGGAGCAGAACTCTGTGTGCTCTATACAGTGCTGCAATAGTTTGTGTCTGCTTGTGAATCGTCGAAAAAGAATGGCAAAAAGGGAATAAAGATTTCAGTGTCAGCCTGTCATCCTTCACAGTGGACTTGTCTCACAGGGTTTGGGGCTTGAACCTAGCTATGAAGAAGGCTGACTGCACAGCTTGGGGTAGATGCATCTGTTTCCTCCAAACCTCAAAAGCTGCCAGCCTTGTGAGTTTAAGAATGGCTGCCAGGATCAGGCCGAAAGTCCATGTGGCTCAGTAAGTTGCCTCCAACAGGAAGAACAGAAAAAGTCGCCTTTCCTGACATCTGCTTCCACCTTTAAGTGATCTGGAGCTAAGATGTCTTTGTGTTTAATCCTTATCGTTTTTTCCCCACCATTAATTGTCAAAGGCCGTTTTGACTCCTGGAAATTTTTTACCACTGTAACATCCCCTGGCAGTTTGACTGTGAGTTGTTTGAAGAAGTCCTTTTTTTTTTTTGCCTGTTTTTATGTGACAGTCACTTGTTTGCCTGCTATCCCCTGATTCTTGTGTTAGAAAAAAGTACTCTTTTCCACAGATGAGTTAAAAGGTACTCCTCACATTTGCTTTATGTAATTGTTTTTTTCTGGGCTAAAGAGTCTCGATGCATTTAGTTGTCCTACCAATTGAAGTTTTTTAATGTATTTTTTGCTCTGATGCCCTTTTACATGTTTTTTCACTCAATTCTATTAATTTTATGCAGTGCAACACTAAAATGGTATTCCAAATGTGTGCCAGTCAAATGTGTAAATCCACTATGGCATAATGAAGGTTTAGCAATATTGTGATACTAAATTGGACTGTGATTTATTTAGTTTTGGTGTTGTCATCATCAAAAATTTAAATGGTACATATCACTGTCGCTAATTGGCAGTGGAAGAGTCCTGTTAAAACCTTTTGCTAAATATTTAAAACCTTTTTTAAGAACTGTGTAAGAATGGCTGTACTTGTGTTGGAAGTGGCTGCCATTAACATATTCACAGGAGGTGGAAATTCTGTTAGAAGTCTTTTAATGTATTATAAATTCTTTTTATGGTGCTGGTGACACAAAACTTTGCTGATTAGCCCATCCAGCTTCCAGCTGGGGTTGACTACATTAAATAAATGTACAGAGTAAAATGGCATGGACGTTGGATATAGCTGAAAAATATAGTACTAATAAGTGATATCACTTTATGTAAAACTTTTATATCTGGATGGTAGTTCTGGTAATTTTGGATGATGTGGATTCCTGAGTTTTAAGGTTCTTTTCCAATATTCATGTTAATGGATTATTTTATTCCATTAGCAGCTGTTTTTTCAAAAGTGTTGGTATGAAATAAATACAAATAAAATTATTCAGTATATAAAACAGAAATGTAAAGCAAAATTGTTTATTTCTGTTTGGTTCAGAACCTTATTCTCAGCTGCCATGTCAGTGAATTTTGCAAGATTCAAAATGAATTGTGGTGAAAGCTACTCCCTACCTTTTCCCCTTACTATTTAAAATATTTAGAATACAGTTCTGTATTCTAGAAATACATACTTCATAACACTTTCTTGTTTTAAGTGTCTCATCTGCACAGGTTACAGCAGTTGATGGGAATAAGTCATGGGCTTCTGCTGCGAACTTCTTTTGGCTGCTTTGTTTGTAGGCCAGATGGGCTTTTGTGGTTTTTTTTTCTTTTTTATTTCATGTTTTTTCAGTACAATACAGAGTGAACTCTTGTTCTGTTGATTTGAAAATTTTATGTAGTTGTTAACAATGGAGCTGAATGAACCTTCCTCCTTTTACTTGCTTAGAAGACTTTGGTAACAAACTTCTGGAAGTCCTTCCAGGACAATGTAAACTATGTTGGTCTTCACCTGATCAGCTGATTATGCAGTTAAAAATCCTTAAAATGCTGTTGCTGTCACACAGAAGGAAAAAAACCAGCGAGACCCCATGTCAAAGCTCTCAATTTGTTATACTGTACTTGATAGGAAAAAAAATGTTGTGTATTATTTCAGGCCAACAGCTTGGCAGGAATTTAAATCTGAGTCCATGGTTTCTGAAACCAGAGGCTTGAGAATGCTAGCAGGTTTCATGCTAGCTGGTAATGAAGGGGAAATACGATGATTTCACAGGCAGCTGAGATATAAATCATAGTCACAGTGTTTAAAGGAGTTACTTGGAAAATGTAGAATTCCATAGGATAACAAACAGAAAGAGGTATGTTAAGTGTTGGTGTTGCGTATGTTCCGTGTTGCCAAGTAGTAGGATGGTTTTTGAAAGCTGGTGAAAAAAATAATGGATTGTTGGTTGTAGGTCAGGACGAGTTTTATGCCAAGAATAACGTGACTGAATGAGGCAAAATATTTTTCAGTGCTTCACCTACAACTTTGGTAGCTCATAGGGGCCTTTACCACAGGACAGCATTGTGGAAAGCTACACTTACTAGTATTTTGCAGTGGTCTTTCTTTCTGGAATACCAGTAAATTTCTTGCTGTAAAGTGTCCGGGGACATCTTACTGTGAGAGGTAGTTGTTGAGCAGCAGCAAAATCCCTCTGTGACTTGTCAAATCATCTTCTTGCAACATTACAGTGGATGAAATGTATGTGACATTTTTTAACCCTCTTTCTGGAAATATGGCTCTTTTAGTGATGGTTCTTAGTTTAGAATATTTCTTTTTTGATATAGACAGAATAAAATTTTGTATCTAATGTATTGTTCTTTCACTTCTACCCTGCTTTTAGTAAAAGTCATGGTCATCTCAGGGAGTAAGCTTATTCCAGAAGGAAAGCAAACAGATTGCCGTTCTTCCGCCTGCTACCTTGAGGACAGGGAGAGAGCCAACACTCAGAGAAAATAAAATGTTTGAACCTCTGTTTTACATTACACACCTGCTAAGAAATGTTCCCATCCAGCTGTGTTTAGATGATACAGGAGAACTCTCTTCACTATGTCTGTGGTCTTTCTGTGTGCTACATTAGCTGCAGTTCTGTGAGGCAGAAATTGTGCTGCTTGAAATTTCTTCATTATCATCTCTGTTGTTTTTATAGCATACCAAACTCATTACTTCTTTTAAATGAGTGATGAAAAGCCATTTCTTTCTGCCTCCAGGAAATCTTTGTTCTAACGTAATTTTTTACTGTAAAACACAATAAGAAATGTTTAAAGTTTTAGGAAGAAGGTACTTATATTATACATTTTCTTTCAGTGTTCATAGTAACTGATTAGAGAAGGGTGACACCTGCTAGGATTTTATAACCCTGTTTTGCTGACGTGTAAGGATTTAGAAAAAAAAAGAAAAAAACCTTTTTAAGCTCTATCTTGGAAAATTTCAGAGTTTATGGGCATCTTTCCTGCAGTTTCTTGACCGAAGTGTTTTGACCAAATTATTACTAAACATCCTTGTTACGCTCGGTTTTTCACAATCTGTTTTCCTTCAGTTATTGCAAAATTTATTAGGGCTGAGATAGTTGTTTTTACTTGTGTATCATAGAGAAACCAGGTCTCAGAAATCAGTGTAAGGGACAGAACTCTGATTAAGAAAATCTTCCCTAATAAATACTTTGGAAAGAAATGGGGCAGTTTTTCGAATAGAGGAAATAAGCAAATGACGCAAAAAGCTGTCTTTTAAGGTGTCATCATTTAACTCCTTCACTTTTGTGTGTGAGACTGGGAAGGTCTCTTCTGTGGCTTGACTGTTACGTGAGTTCTAGTAGTTGACCTGTGTTGATAGGTAGGGACAATAAAAAGAGCATAGTAATTTTATTTTTCTCTACTGTATCTAGGACCAGAATTGTAGTTTTTATGATACTGTATTTGTTCCTGATTCATAGGATTTGTTGGAAGAGCCAGATGTGGTAGTAGAAGAGAAATCTACTTGCATTTAAAATTGTCAATATAAACTTAAAAGCAGAGATGTTTAAAGTATTCCTTATTTAATTTGAGACTAATTAAAATAGTAGTTACATTTTGGGTTTCTTTTGTGGCTTGGAGATTATGTACATGAGAAGAGAATAATATGTTGCTGTCGTATTTGAAATGGTCAAGTGGCTTCTGGTCCATAGTGATACCAGTTTACATGAAACAAAGCAGGTCAGAGCATTAAGGGAGAGTGGATATTTCAAGGCAAGATGGAAAATTGCAGAGTACTGGAGTTGCACATCTCTTGTGCTCTGGTTCTTTTAAATTCCATTTTCTTTTACAGTTTCATACAGCCAAGGATACAGGAAATGAAAAATATTTCAAAACTACATTGGAGCTACAAGGGGGAATGGTGTTAAACTAAAAGAGAAGAGATTTAGATTAGATGTTAGGAAGAAATTCTAGATTCATCAGGTAGTGAGACACTGGAACAGGTTGCCCATGGAAGTTATGGAGGCTCTGTCCCTAGAAGTGTTCAAGGCCAGTCTGGACGGCACTTTGAGAAACCTGGTCTGGTGGGTGGCATCCCTGCCTGTGTGTGAGAGGGAGAGATTGGAACAAGATGGTCTTTAAGGCCTCTCCCAACATAAGCCATTCTGTGATTATATAGTTCTCTTCTCTTGAGGCCGCCCACGAAAATGGTAGTATAATCCTTGTCATGAGCTAAAGCAGCTTCATGAGTTGTTGTAAAGGCTTTGTATGTAAGTTCCCCAATAAAACTTGCTTCTGTCTAGCCAGTGTTCCTGTTAAAAAAAAAGGTGGGTTTTAGACGCTCCTGAACTGGTAGTCATGAGGTGTTCTGTTCAGTGGTGTGCTGTAAAGCAAGCATGGTGGTGCAACTGTCTCCATAATTGGATCAGAGACTTAAAAACTATAATATGTATAAGTTAAAGTGAAAAACGCAAATAAATTCTTAAATAAACATCTCTTCTGAAGCTTTATGAAGTCTTGTGTTAAGAAGATGCCCTTCTGCGTCTAATAACTGAAAAAGACAACTCGTTGCTGAACGTCCAGGCTGCCCTGATCCACAAGGCACTGACTGGATTCTAGCACAGGGAAGGACAAGGAACCTAAGTACCACATTGGAGCCCCTTTGACATTCCAGATGCCTTGCAGCGAGGTCAGCTGGAGGATGTGCTCATGCCTGGGCCAGTGCAGCCATCACTGCCGCCTTGGCCTCCTGGGCTGTGTCGTCCTTGAGCTGTTGGCTGCAGCCAAGGCTGCCAGTGTAGGGAGGCTGGGTGAGAGCTGCAGGCAAGGCAGCTTTGTGAAGCCGAGCATCCAGCTGTGCAGCCTCTCTGGAGTTTGAGAGGCCTCAGGGATGTGTCCAGGTGCTGTAACAGCCTGCCAAGCTCTGCAGCGCATGGAAGGAAGGGCAGGAGCCCCCATGGGCTCAGAAACCTCAGGGTGCAGGAAGGAGGAAACAGCCGGTGAAGTGCTTTGACTTTAGTAGTGGAAAGTTCTCTGCTTCCAACTGCCCTGCTTTTTGCAGAGACAAGTGCAATGATTAACATGTATCATTATGCTTTAGTGTGGTTCTCTGAGCCAGAGGTGATATTCTAATATTTAGTATCTCCTTTTAAAAGACAGGTTTCGCTCTCATTATTTTTTCCCAGTTTGTTTTTGAACCCTGTGAACTTTGGCATCTGTAGCAGGTACTCAAACCCTCTACACTTCAGCATCTCCAGCACATCCCGTGACTCATAGTTCTGTATCTTGAATATGCTGGTAAAGAAAGGATACTGGTTCTTCTTTACATATTTTGAATCTGCTACCTGCTAATTAATTTGATGTCTCCTTAACTTTTTATAGGGTGAGATGGTGAGAAATCATTCCTTGTTCATTATTTCACTTTTTAATTTGTATTCTGATGTCATGCTTGCTCTCCTGTACAGTAGTCATATGTGATGTATAGCTTAAAAGATTTCTTGAGACCTTGGAGTCTTATTTGAAACATCACAGCTGTCCTGTCTACTTTGAAAAAGTTGGGGGAAAAAATGGAAGTCTTTTATTAATAATGTACTGTGTCCCTCAGCCTCTTTTTCATCAGTAGGAGAAAGTACCCCTGGCATCCCAATTCATTCAGCTCTAATCTACCTTTCATGGGTAGTAGAACCCAACCAAACAGCTTATTTTGACATTGTGTACTGGCAGTAATTTCCCACTGATAGTCTTCATTACCTGGAGTTTCTGAAACATCTGTCACATCAACATCTTCATTTAAAGTTTGGCATTCCTCTCTCTCCATCTTATTTCTCTGCATTATTTAAATGTCTGCGTTCTGTTTTCTCCTCTGTTGCTGATTATGTGTAGTCACTTTGTATCTTCTCTCTTATTTGATGATAGTGTTACTGTGATTCTTCCACAAAGGATTCATAATCTTAAATTCTGAGCTATGGAATCTTTAACGGCTTTTCTCAGCTATTAAAATTTAAAAAGTCAAAAAAACCGTATTGAATTGAATCACTGACGCTGTTCTTTTTTGGTTTAGATGAAGCCTTCTTACAGCATGTGCTCACTCTATTTCTTCCAGTTTTGGCAAATGTGCTTGGAATTATTCTTCCCAGAATTAGCCTCTCTTGGGAGATATAAGCTGTAAATTCTTTATTTATTCGCCTTCCCTTTCATGCACCTCTTTTACCCATATGAGAAAAAAACCCCTTCTTATTTCTGAAAATGATTGGAATGATTTGATGATTTCTGTGGGAGAGAGGAAGGTTATTTTCTTCATTCTTGGTGCCTTTTTATTTTTTCAAGGAGTTCAAGCAGGCCTTTTCTTAACAGAAATTGCTTGCTGCTTGAATCCCTTAACAAAGTTTTTGCATTGAACATAAGATACCTGTGACTCTCTCATTGTGGCTGTTGAAATTACAGCTTTATGCTCAGCAGGGGTTGGAAGGTGTGACATGTATGAGAGATGAAAATGAACAGAAAAGTGTTCTGTGATTGTCCACAATGTTTAGTATGATACCAATGGGAATTGATAAAATTCAGTCAATCTGAAGGGTCCTTAGCAGATCAATCAGAATTATTTAGATTTGGAGAATATTCTTCAGATGTAAAAATGACAATTCTCAGTGTTCATCTGTGAAAGCTGAAGCTACAAGAGATTTCTTCCACAGCTCCTGACTGGGGTTCAGTTCCCCACCAGGGAGGCAGTGGCGTCATTAAGAGTTGGACTTGATGATCCTTGTGGGTCCCTTCCAACTCAGAATATTCTGTGATTCTGTGTGATTCTGTGATTAGGATTCAGACTTTATTGCTGCCATGTGCTTACTGCTGATTGAAATAAAGAAGAGATAAAAACTAGTTGTATTATTTCCATGCTTTTTTTAAAAAGTATTTTTTATTTTTAGATGTAGATTCAAGTTAGAACATAGAATTAAATACAAATCCTGAAAACTTAAGGAAGATCACCTTGTAAATCTGGTTGCTTATAACGACATTTTCTGCCTGGAGGATTCGCAGGAATTGTAGTTTTGTTTTCAAGTGAGAATTCTTCTGTTACTTTTGATACTAGTTGGAGGCTTTGAACTCGCGTCTCTGTCAAGATTTTTAAGAGAAATCTCGTTTCCTCCCCAGGGAAATATGGAAAATGAATAGTTGCTCAGAAGATTGTTGGACACATTTTCTGTCTAGAGTAGTAGAAAACACAGATAATTTGGAAGCAGAATCTTGAAAAAACAATCTGGACTGTGACTGGTTAGACTAAGCAGTTTCTGGGGTACTGAGAAAAAATTTTGAAATGCTTTGGCAACACAGCTGTTGAGCAGTGTGATAAAATCACTCTAACTCAAGATTCTGAAATGATTTCTGTGACTACTAGTTGTGTATACAGGTTTAGTACCAAAGTAATGAGAATACAACCCCAAAAGAAACTGAATTGGTAAGTTTTCATAGATACCTGTACATTTTCTTACTTGCTCTGCAGCATTTTTCTTGACTGTTTTCTCTCCATGTTTTTTCCTCTTTATATTGGTATTTTGAATACATGAGGACAGTGTTATTAAGATGCTACTGATGAGCCTTCTAGCAGAAAACAGGATTAGAGGGATCTTTAACTTATGTGTAGCAGGTTGTTTGACCTTGGAGATTAGCCAGGCACCCACACGGCTGCTCAGTCACCACCCCTCCCACAGCCAGAGGAGAGAGTAGGGACAGCAAAAACAAGAAAATGCCTGGTTCAAGACAAGACAGTTTAATAAGTGAAGGAAAGAGGAAAGAAAAACTAGTGATGGAAAGGAAATCACTTCCCACCTGCCACAAGCAGCTTGGTGGCTCCCAAAACACCGAGGTGACAGCAGTCACCTTGGATGGCAGACCCTTCCTTTCTGCTGAGTTTTATTGCTGGGCATGACGTTATACAGTATGTATGTGATCAGTTCAGGTCATTTGTTCTGGCCTTTTTCCCCCCCAGCTTCTTGTCCACCCCTAGCGCATTTGCTGGACTGGGGCCAGAGTGAGGGGGTGAAAAAGGAGCCTTAACACTGCAAGTACTATCCAACAGCAGCCAAAACATTAGAGTGTTATCCACACCCTTTTATCACAAGTTCAAAACACAGCTCCATAAAGGCTGCTATGAATAAAATTGACTCCTTCCCAGCCAGATGATGTTTTTGCCTTGTTCAAGGTATCAGATTAATACAATCCTTTCAAATACATGCATGTATGTATTGTCTGAGAGTTTCTTTATGTATGTATTTCACTTTGGTACACGATGATGTCTTTTAAAGAAACTGCTTCTTGTAGTTGGATTTTGATGAATGTTGGGAATGTGATTGATTTGTGATCGGAAAACTTGCAGACAGCTGGTATAGCTCTGAAAAGTGACTGCATTTAAATGCTTAACAGGTCTTTAGAGTACTCAATTTCTTAAGCATTACATACATTAATTAAAAATTTTGGATCAATTTGTCATAGAGATTGAATCATTGCAAAGCTGGCGTGGCATGCAGGCCATCAAGGTTGGCTTTATAACTGCTGTGTCTTCAGATTTTCCTGGCTGCTGCTAGTACCATTTTCTCTTTCTTCTGCAATCATCCATGCATCTTCCTGTCATTTTGCCAATTGAGGAGATGAGCATTAATAAAAAAAATCTTAAGGCTATCATATATTTTTAGTCTAGAAAACAAAAAAAGACTGATGCCAGTCATTTGGAAAAGGGTGCAATTTCATTCCTTTCAGTGCTAGGGAGAGCTAAAATCTTCATAGATTTTCAAGTACTAATTTTAATGTTAGTAACAAGGCAAGATTTTGGTCAATTCTACTTTTACTTTCACAATCTACCCAGTACATCAAACTTCCTTATAATTTCAGAAATTGTATGTCCATTTTTATGAATGATTCTGTATACGTAGGTCACAAAGTCTGATAAGATAATAATATTTTAATAACATTGTAAAACAATTACTTCTGAACTAGGAAAAAGTACTCTTGAATTCAAAGGGAAAGTGCTCTGGCTTGTAGTCTAAAGTACTTACATTTGGGGAAAGTTGTTTGTCTTTTGCGTAAAAATGGTTACACAGAAACCGTAGAGAAATGATCATAGTTACTGTTCCATGTTGACACAAATGGTTTTGAATTAAAAGAGAGATACACCAAGTGCCAAATTAGCATTAATTGAATTGGCATATATCTATGCTACTTTCTGTAGGCATCAGAATATTGCCAGCTAAAGTGCTTTTTTGTAGACATGTGAACATATATTGTACATTCTTTGACTGTTTCTTTGAATATTTTGGAAAAGAAGGCAAACAAGGCAGTGTTAAGTTTACATCTGTATTGTTACAGCGCTCAGTGTGTAAGTACCCTTAATATCTTAGGCCTTTATGGTTTTATGCAACACAAGTGCAGGAATAGGAAAGCCCTTTTGCCTGAACTTGCACATTGGTTTGCTGTGCAGTGTTCTGGCTTGGCACGCAGCAGCCGAACAGGCTGGCAAACGGGTCATCAAAAGACTTGGGAAACAGACGGCCGGGAAGGCAGCCGTAGACTGAACTGTTACTGATGGAAAAATACATTCCCGAGCTTGCTGTCTGAGCCTGTCCCTGCCAAAAATATCTGTGAATGGTCTGTCTGAAACATTAGGGAGAAAAGGTTAAAAAGAAGCACAGTATTAATGCTACAAACAGGAGGAAGCTGTGCCAAGAGAGGGTTGGATTTATCCTCTGGCCAATTCTGTTTCTAGCTGCAGTAGTGGTAGGACATAATGTGAGTTGCAGACTGTTTCTTTCACACCATATAGAAGTTGCAGAGAAAGGGTTGCTGTGCTTACACCCACTATCAAACAGGTTTTGATCAACTGTTGCTAAAATGCCAAATAGTTGCTTTTTTTGTTTGTGCATTGTTAAAAAAAGTTCATTAGTGCTACTAAGTCATATTAGTTCTACTGAACTAGTTATCTTCAAACAGGAGTGTTTTAAGATTTAGAAGCAGAAGAGTACTAGAATTGTTAATGCTGGAATAAGGATATTATACTATTAAAAACAATACCTTGAAGTGAGTAACTGAACATATAAAATTTGCCAAAGTTACAGAATGTAGGAAGAGCATACTTCTTAGCATCCATTTAGAAGTTGGAGAATAGTGGTGGGGACAAAAGTCCCTTTGCAGAATCTAGTATTTCTGATGGATTCTAGTACTTGTATCTATGTTCCTAGTCCTTGAAGTATAAAGTAGATTTTTTTTTTTAATGCTTTAAAGCTTAAGAAAAAGATAGTGTTTAATAGATGAAGGTAGAAAGGGTGTGTGAGATGTTGTTGAATGTCAAACAGCCAGTTAGATATTTTTTTGGTGGAGTGCTGAAATGAAGAAGCCGAATCTTACTGATACTGCACTTTGCACTCGCTAAAGCAGAAGTAAGCAGCTGTTACATAGCTCAGTGTTAAACACAGGAGTGCAAGGGTCATACCAGTACAAGCAAAAAATTAACTTCCGTTGTGGTGATGGAGAATTTTTGCATGTGCTCTTCCCAAAATAAAAGCTGACCTGAAAGCTAGTGTTTGCTAATTCTGTGCAATGAGATAGCAGTCATGCTTTTCTACATTCCCTCCAAAAATATGACTCTCAGTAGCTGGCTTCCCCAGCCCCTCTACTTTATTAAACTTACCTATGGAAGCAAAGTTTTATCTAGACTCTGAAGTCAGCTGAACAGCGCTGCTTTTTTGACTTACAGTCAGAAACAGTAACAAAATTAGAGATGAGTTTCAGTACTTTGTTTACAAAGAAAATGTTATGACCAAAGTAATTTCTTTAAATTGCAGAACTATACAGTTTGAAGATACTTGAAATTACGAAGGTAATTTCATTCGAACTTTTATCAGGGTCCTTGTAATTACTTAGGCAGGAGCAGTGTGTTAATAAAACCTGGTAAAATCATGGATAAAGCACTTCAGACTGAAAATAGGTAGGTGATTCTTAAATTGCTTGGATATAATTCATAAAAGCAAGATCCTAGAAATATACAAATGGAGTGACCCCTTTCAGAATCTTTCTGTATAAAGATCTGTACTCCTGCAGAGACAGTAATAGGCCATGTGAGCCAAGTGACTGCCCCAATATTATTTGTTCTTGGTTATGTTACAAATATACCTCTGAAAGGAGAAACAAAGAAATTTCAATATTCTTTAGTTTCAGACTTAATTAAGATGGAGATGTTCAGAATTGCTGATTACTAATGCTAATCATTATTAATGCTATTAACAATAATTAATACCCTTATTCCAACGAGTGATAATGAAAGTAGTTCTGTATTGCCATTTATAAATGTGCTTGCACAGCACCATTCTAAGGCTAGTGCATTTACCTTACAAGGGACTTGTGTACTGGGAAAAGGGGATTATACATCTCTGTCCTGTGAATGTAGCTTTTTGAGACAGAGTTTCATTCCACGGCTGTGTTGCTTTTCACTGGAAAGTGACCCAAACCTTAGAGTTACCATGCGAAACATTGCTGAAGAGTCACCACTTCCTTTGTTTCTTCCCCTTTTTTCCCATGTGGAGGCTTCTTCATGGAACTGGAGGAAAAGGCAGTCTGATCTCATGGGTGAAGCAGAACTGCTTTCCAATCTTCATCAGCTGACAAAATCCAGTCTCGATATATTTAAAGAACCCAAATCAACAAACCCAAAGAAAATGTGCAAAGATAATATGGCTTTTGCCTTCTGCTTCACCAGTGCTAGTTACGGTTTTTCTCTGGTTGACCTCATCACACCACTTGCTATGGTGATGCAATATCTTCTTATTTCTCTCCCTTCTCTATACATAATTTTTCTTCTGTTTTATTTATGCTTTCCCCAGATTCTACCACTCCCAGTGAATGCCCTCAAGGACTCTTGCCTTGGTAATTGCAAATGCTGTCTTAGTCTCTCTGTGGAGTTAGTTCTATGTGCCCTGTCAGCAGTGAAAGGCAGCACACCTGTACATGATTTAATACTGGAAGATCTGGTAGCTCAATGTATGATAAAATTGCTGATCTTTAATGGCACATGTTCCTTATTTTCTAGCAGGTTATAGACTGCAGAGAAAAACCTATGGGCCTTTGATTAATTTTTGTAAACTCTGAGACTGGCAGCTTCCAGTAACTGTTCAGGTGCCTTTCCTAACTGTGCCTCTAGGCACTATCACAATGTACTGCAGTAATTGTTTAACTGACATAGGTTTGCATCCACTTCTGTTTAAACTTTGGAGGACAGTGTAGAGGTTATGTCTCTTCCCACTGCTGGCCTTCAGGAGTTAGCCAAATGTGTGCAAACATTTGTAATCTGTCATCCAAGAGCAGAATAAATTTGCTGAGATAATTCTGTAGTTAGTATGCTTGCAGTAGCTGTTAGTATTTGCTTAGATTTTATGGCATGGCAGCTAGAAGTGTGAGCGTGTAACTACGAGAAATTAGTTAATTACAAAGCAGCAGCTTGTACCAGCTGTAAATAATGATAGGCAGAGAATGCAGCACTATCTTGATTTCATACTTTGGTAAAACTTATGAAATATTTATATTTGTCCCGCTAACATCACAGTTTCCTTGCATTTGTTTCAGTGGTTAAAACAAAACTGGAAGTAAGTTAATGGATAAGGCAGTGTGTTCAAAACTACTCCTGCTATCCATATAGAATATCCTCCACTGAACACTATGTAAGTAGAGAATTCTGGTGTTATACATCATAAAGTAATAGTGATAAGGCCATGAATTTGCCATGGTTATGTACAGTGTGATGACAGAAAAATGGGGTTGACATTGACTTTAAAGTTCCTAACTACAATGAATATAGATCACTGTTGCCCATTGTTAATAAGATCTGTGATAAGAAACTTTCAGAACAATTGAGTTATTTAAATAGTTACATTAAAAAATTAGGAATTAAAAATTATTTTTTAACTGGTGTTAACATTTTCAGATTTATTTGGATACATCTAGCTGTTCATACCATGTTGTGACATGGGGTTTAGGTACATTTCTTGCTGCTTTACTAAGAAAGCAGGAGGATTGTTTGTTTGTTTGTTCGATTGTCAGTAGTCACAGGAAGTAATTTGTTCCTTTCCCAACGAAAGCAGTTCCACATTTGGCATTGAAAGTTGTCTGAATTGCCCCAATATCTGAAAGACTTGCATAACCTCTGGTGCCATTTTTTTATCTGTCGGATCATTACGATTTATATCACTAGTAAAACAACGTAATTGTTTTCATACATTGGTTGTGGCTGCTGCTCTTGTGCCAGTAGAACTAGGTGGTGTAATACTGAAAGTGAAATGTGTGAACTACTGATTGCTTAATAAGCATTATTACTTCAATTGCTTATGTTTGTCTGGGTACTTGACTGTGCTGCTGATGCAATCAGAAGTTTCAGAATAGCTAAATCTGTTGCCATTCTGTATAGACAAGTATGGGTCGGAAGCGGAGATCTCTGAGAAAGGCGATATAAATTACTTGCTAGAAATTGCTGTGAAAAAGCATGGAAGTTAAAGACGTCATATTAGGGTGCACTTGGTTATAAAGTATTTTGGAACTACTCTGCAGTATTTCACGTGATTGTAAAGTACTGATAAGGGTTGCATTCTGCTGCAACATGCAAATCTATTGGACTGGGTTGTCTGAGGAAATCTTTTTTTTTGCAAATGTAAACATATATACTAAAAGATGAGTCTGTACGTTTAGAAATAATGTTCCTGGCCAACAAGAACTCTTGATGCTGATGTTGTCCTTAGTTGGTAAACTTTTATGACCTCATATAAGACTAGATGAAAATAAAGTTCCTTTTTGGCCCTACAGCCAAGGAAATCCCAGAACTTGCAAACTGTTGCCAGAAGAGGTAACAAGGACTGTTGACTTTGCCATGTTCAGGAAGTAATTAATTTTTTTTTTCCTAAATTTTCAGAACACGATGTTTTCATTTGCAAATTAATTTTTAAAGGGAAGAAATAACTTTTACTTCTTGATAATTGGGAAGTAAGGTTGAGAGAGCATTTCGTAGTGTTGTGATGCAAGTTTTGGTTAAGGTTTTATTTTTTAGAAGCACTGAACAAGGGCTGCATATGGGCATGAATAAGGTTCTGCATATGTATTTGCATGTGTGCAGGAAGAGATAGAAATTAGTAAGAACTTGTAAAAGCTATAGTCGATATAATGACTTGTTATATTTGGGGTCAGCTTGGCCTCACTTCCCCTCCACCCCTCGTCTCCCCTCCCCGCCGAGATTAAAGTCAGAAGTAACAGTGTTTGATTCTTTGTTAGGGGACTCATGCTGAATTGTTCTTGAAGACGTCTGGAAACAAACCAGAATATAATTGGATTTAATAGATCTTACTACCTATCAACAGTGATCAAACCTCAGATGTACCATTTTCTGCCTTGAATAAGTAGCACTAGCTCTTAAATGTGTAGAGCTAATTTATTCTGTGAACCAAATGAGGTCATCAGTTTTCATTATGTTTGTTCTTAGCTGACTGCAATTCTGTAAAGCTCAAAATATGCCCATAATAGCATTAGTAAGACAAAACATGCTTTAAAAACTGCATTTGTAAATTAGAAATTCTAGTGTAAAATTGCAATTGCATAAGCTTCAAATGGATCAAACATTTTAACAAACTGCATTAACTTCATCATAAAAATACGCCCCTCCAAAAACATGAGATGTGACCTTTTGCAGCATCATATCTTTCTGAGTATTCTGTAATCTAGAGAAATTTCTGGTGTTCCATAATCAGTTCTACACCCCCAGGAGGAAGGGGCTATGCTTTATTTGTATGATGATATACCATGAGAGTATTCTGGGGCTGATGAGAGATTTCTGATTACCATCTGCTGCAACTACTCGAGTTTCAGAGTGGATTAACTATGTATACCAAGACCTTAAGATCTTAAATCCAGCTGTAGGCTGTTTATCAGTAGTGGTAGACTATGTAAAATCTCCTTGACTAGGGTGTCTGAGCCCTTGTCTACCGAAAAAGAAACTTGGCACTTGGAAGTCACAGTGTTAATGAAACAATTTTTGAGTCAAAACACAGATGTTTATTTCTTAAATGCTATTTTTCCATTTTGGAGAAGATGAAATTGGAAATGTAATTCCTTGGGTCTGAGACTAGACACTGGCAAAAATGGCCTTGTAAGAGTTTGCCAAATCACCAGCTAGGATTTTGCTGACCAAAGAAGCTGAAGACAAAGGCAGAATATACAGTCAGCCCTCTTGCACTTCATGCCCCCATATTGCAGCTTCAGATCTTAGCGTCATGATTTTTTAGCGATGTAGGAGACCCGTTTCGCAACTGCGCATGTGCAGCAGCAGCACAGCTGAGCTTGGCTCTGGCAGCCCCTGCCATTTGGGCCTAGCAGGTCGGCCATACTGGCACACGGCAGTGGGAGGGGCTGAGGGGGTGGGGTAGTGGGTGGACCACATTTATATATGCATGAACCGCTACTTCGTTGATTTAGGTTATCACAGCATGTTTCTGGAACCGTGCCACTCCCCCTCCCCTCCTGTGATATTCGAAGTTTTACTGTACTAATTTATCACAGAATCACAGAATATTATGAGTTGGAAGGGACCCACAAGGATCATCTAGTCCAACTCACCATCTAACACCCGTACAGAGACCGAGAGCTTTATGTCTCCCTCCTTCTTGCACCAACTTTAAGGAAAACTGCTGGAATAAAATGATGTTAGGATATATTTGTCTTCTTTTCCAGATTTCTTTAAGATAGGGTAATACATTTGAAAGCTATAAGTAAGAGGGAAAGACTATAAGAGGGAAAGACACAAGTGGGTATTTAAAGTATTTATGTGATTATGTGTTCTCAGGGAAAGTTTAAAATACAGACTTAATCTGTGTCTGAAGGAAGAACATTAATTACATCAATAAGGATAAAAAGCCTTTTTTTAGAAGAATGCCAAGACCTTATGTAACTTGCCTTGTGCTTCAGTTGTCAGTCAGCCATAGATTTTTTTTAATTGACATTCTTTTATAGGAATTTGCTTTCTTTTTAAAGGAGCTTTATATTGTTGATATATGATAGTAATTTAATACTACTGAAGCTATATACTTTTTCCCATGAACTGTAGTTGGTAGCTTGACCTACCAGTTTCTTACTTGAATACAGTTTGCATTCCTGAGACTTGCAGCATCTTTTCTAACTCCTGATTCCAGGGTACTCTGTCTGTTGAGCCCTACAAGCCTGAAAGAGGGAGCAGGAAAGCTTTTGAATTACTCTTAAAACAGCTGCAACAGGAAAGACAATAAACTGTACTTAAACTCTTTTAGCACCAGTGCTTTTCCAAGCTAATTTTAGTAAACGCATTTTGTAAATGCTGTAAAATTAAAGTATGTGTTCTGAGCTGATTTTTTTGTTTGTATTTTCCCATTGCAGTGGTTGATTAATTATTGTTTGTGGTACAATCAGTGGTCTTATGAGTGGCAGTTAGAGGCTCTTGTGGTTGAGAACTTGACAAATACTTTTAGATGAGAAACACTTAATAGTTTTTACAAAACTGGTGGTAATCTTTTTGGCAATCTAAAGTAGCATTAGTAGAGGAAGAAACACATTTTTCTACTTACTGAGGAACTTGGTTTCTAACTTGATGTTATCACTGAATGAATAAAAGATTGGTTTCACCTTTCTTGTCTTCTTAGTTGCCTAGGAGCAATTGGTTTACAGCACTGGAAGGTGCAGAATTGTAGAATTTCACAAAAGAGTGTTTAGGAAATGATAAATAATTTTGGCTTCCTCCACTGTGATTATTGTTGGGATGCATGCCATGAAGATTTTTGTAGTGTCTGCAAGGGTTAAAAACCACCCATGATATAAAACTTGAACATACTAGATGCAATTTCCTACAAAGTTATATAAGGAAGTCCATGGAGACTGTGAACAATAGGATCCCCAATTATATTCTATAAATGGCCAGAACAAGCTCGTTCTAGTGTAATTTTAATATTGAGTCAAATTCTGCTTAGTTGCACTGCACTGCAAATTTAGAATACTTGAATTTAACATTTGATTTGAAAGGAGATCAACAAGGAAAATGTGGATGCTATTCTGCAGCTAACAAAGAGCTTAAGATAACAAAGTTTCTGTTGTGGAAATTGGATACAGAACTGAGTATAAATGTCATAGATTTTGGAACAAGAAGTTCTTATTAAAAAATTGTTACAGTTTTTTCTACTAATTTCTTTAACTTCTTTTATTTTACCTGGAATTATTTTTATAAAACTGTTTCATATGCTGTGCAGTAACTCCTAGAAGACCTCAGGTAGGGTTTAATTTTGCAAATTGCAGGTATTTAGCTGAGAAATTTAAGTTGAAGGCAAATAATACATGCAATAAGAAGAGAGGAATAGATCACTAAGTTTGATTCCTATAAAAAACTATGGGAGTATATTGGACTGTAAGTGCAACCTTTTATAATCTGTAATTTTTTTTACATGTAGTCATTGTTATAAAGGGAACCTTTTCTTACTCTGCTGTAGCTTTTCCTTAGTTGTGTATGTTGACTTACCAGGATTAGAGTCAGTTGCACGGATGGGTTGCAGAGCAGATGTGATCTTCAAATCACTAGCATGGTCTGTTTTGTGTGAACTGGAGAAGCTTATTTTTAGTCATCTCCAATTTCTCCTTTTTTTTTGTCTGTTTTTACAGGCAGAATTCTTTCAGGTTAAACCTACAGAGTTTTGTGTTACTCAAGTGGGCATACAGAATGCAAAAATAACCTTTGTCACAAATTCAATATCAGGCACTTACATGTGTCTGTGTATATGCTGTGGCTTTATAAATGCAAACACTTCTAGAGAATGTTAGAAAACAATTGTGATTCAGAAGTACATGGATCAAAATATTCTTCCCTCTTTCCAGTCAGAATGTGTGGCTAATACCTTTCAGAATATTTGTTCCAAAAGTACAAGACATTCCTTTGGGAGTAATTTGCTGCTCACTTCATAGTACCTACTTGAAGATATCTACAAATATTTACATTGAAATGTGAAGGACTAGCACTCTTGGAGGGGAATTTCAAAACCTAGAGAATGTTGTGAATGTCGATTTATGCAGCAACTAAGAAGTTTCTGCATCCAGTCTGTAACTATGATCACTTGACCATGCATTTAGAAGTGAGGAAATGCCTGGAAATTTTTTCTGACTCTTATTCCTGAGAAAAACATTTTGTATTTTCATTATTATAAAATGTAGAGAATGTATTGTACAGATGTGAAGTGTTTGAGAATGTGCTTGAGTAATACTTGGAGACAAACCTAAGTAAACATTTATAATTCAGTTCTAATTTTCATTCCTTTTTGATATATTTTACTGAGCTTTCAGAATGAATGCCAGCTATTCTTTTGTATTGCCCACTTGTCTCGTGCATGCAATGTTTTATGCATCATTTAAATCACATTTTGAATCGGATGTTTTGGGTGAACCTTGTAATTCAAGTAACGTGTCATTGGAAGGAGAATAACATTGTTTCTAGAAATTCCTGTAAACTTGTTTTTTACAGTGCTTATGTAAATTATGTAAATTATGTATGTAAATTATGGAATCTACTAAAACTGCCCATAATGTATAGATACAGGCAGTTCTTGCTGATCAAAAAGCACTGAAGAATCAGATTGAGGTATGTTTTGATAAAATTTTGAAAGCCTGTTGCTCAAAAATCAGGGCACTTCTGCATGTTACGAATGGTGTGCAAACATTCTATAAAATTCTGATTCAGTCATACTGGTATCATTAATGATAATGTGAAGGAAGCACCTAGTAGACAAGACATGTAATATAGGTTGTGAAATTTGTTGGGATGCAGGATCTTGTGCTTCTTTTCAAAGTGGAAACTGTTTGAGATGTGAAGATGGCTATTACCTGTCACCTTTTTATTTTTTTGTGTTTACATGTGTGTACATGTACACACCCTATACCCCCAAAATTTCTTTCTCCTCACTGGTAGAGTAATTGGTGTTTCATTATACTCTTACATTCATTTACTGTAGGCCAGGATGTGTAATGCTTGAGAGTCTTGGATTGGTTCCGCTGTAAAAACAGGCCCATTTCTCTTTCAGAAACTTGAACTTGCAATGTGAAGTGTTTTTAACTTTAATAATTAAGTTTGCATAAGAGATTATTTTAATATTGAAAATAAAATGTGTAAGAAGGCCAGAGTAGTTTGTCCTTATTTTAACCACCCCCCCTATTATTTTTTTGTGTGGAATGAATGGAAAACCTCTGAGAATCTTCAATCTTTTTTATATCAGTTTTTAGTTCTTAATATATTGTGATGTTTGAGGGTTTTTAATGTAAGTATTTTAATTTCAGTTATTTTTTAATACCAGTTATATCAGAGTGTGATGATCAGTTTTTCCCATTAACACTGTGCTGCAGAGGAATAGGGGTCAGCTATTTGGAAAATGTTTCTAGAGCTGTGCTTTCTTCTGTCTGTTGTCCTGAGCTTGGAGGACAATGCTGAAACTCTTACTGATCATCCCAGTGTGTTTTGTTGAAAGATTTTGTAGATAATAGAACTCCAGTGGCTTTTTTACTGACTGGGGGCATCTTTTAAATGAGCTTTTTCTTTATGCTACATGCTGGCTTGGCTGGTCTCCTTCCAAATCCAAGACATAATAAAGAGCAGATACTCTTCTATACTGCTGATTAAAAGTCTTAGCAAAAGATTTATGAAGTAAAGTAAATATAAAGCTGTGATGCTTTCAGAGAACAGTGCAAGTTAGTTTCAAATGTAAACATGGCTATTGTTCAATACACAAATTAGAAGGTTCTGTGTGGCAACGTGACACTGTATGTGCACAAAATCATTTTGGGTAAGTAAGAAGACATGCTGTGTTTTACTGTGTTCTCTTCAAATCTGTACTTTTTTCTCTCCTGTAAAAGATATCTGGTTTTTATAAAGCTAGCAGGAGACAGATCTTTTGTACGTGCTTCCTGTCTGGAGTGCTGAGACAATATTTCCCATATTATGTGTTTTCGTTTTAATGATCTGGAGATCCAAACAAATCACATCTCCTTACTTAGCTGGGAGGGGGGCAAAAAAAGCCAAAGGACAGTGAGGTATATAATGAACTAATTACCTTGATACCAGAGTTTAATCCAAAGATTTCCAGTTGTATTTATTTATAAAACTTAGATTATCGTTTTATGAGAGGATGATTTTTCCAGCCAAATGTTTCAAGGAAGCAAATCACTTTTCCTGCCTACAACTAACTAGCTAATTTCTACCAAATAAACCTGAAGGGATAGATGTCTTGGACATAATTTATTTCTTCTAAATTTCATGAATGTTTGCAGCTGGGTGGAAGGAAGAGGCACTGTTTATTCCTCACTGCAGTAACATGGGGAAAGCAGAGTCACTCTGTGTCCTTATAGTGACTTCTGAGCAGGCACCAGGTCTGCATTGCCAGGCCTATCAGGACAGGTATCATTCCAAGTGAACTGGAACACCTGCTGTCTCTTGGCTATCTGAAAGCCATGTAAGTAAAGGAAAGGGTCAGGATTTCCATGAGGTAGGTAAGGGCACTGCTGGAGTTGAGGGGGAACCATAAAACAGGGGAAGAGGTAGTGGAGAGGAATGAGTGTGATTGGGAAGATCAGGAGTGCGATCAAACGTGAGACTTACAGCAGTTGTGGAATCTGGGAATTCCAGAAGGTGGCTTTGGGTGTGTTGAGGTGGAGAATTGCTGTTTTCCTCCCCATATACCCCTCTGTCAGTTTTGGTAAGAAGAATTCTCCCTGAAACACTCTTTTGGACTTAGGGTGTCTTTTAGTGCTGCAGAAGCTGTACCGGCTCATTGCGGTGCAGTGGGTTGCATTCATGCATGGTACATGCAATTTTAACATGAATTGGAGTCTCTTTAAACTTCTGTAATTTACATTAGCTGATGTGACCTCAGAGGTTGCCCTGGTAACTGGTGTCCCAGGAGCCTCTATAAATATACCTGAAAAGGTGCTCAAAGTCTACATGTCAGTGCAATGTCTAAAAATATTTGGTAATTATATTTAAAATTGGTATATCAAGGTGGTCTGTGTAGCAATCTTACTTGCATATAAAAATAAGAAAAATAATTAAGATCTCATGCAATTTAAAATGATGTAGCTTAAATATTCCTAAAAGGGCATCATTAGCACTTTCCCAAGTTATGTCCCATTATTTGATGATGACTTCTACTTTAATGACATAAGCAAAGAATTAAGTTCGTTTAGTAAAAATTATGTTTAAGTCATTAGAAGAATGACTTTTGCCTCCTTGAGACAGAAGCAAGAGGTGTGGATCAACGTACTTACACACTGTTGACTTCTAGAAGAAGCTGCCAGGATACAAAATTGTAACTAGGAGATAGTAATGCCTTAAGTGGTTCTTTTATAAAAGCTTCAGTGGTGGGATGTTCAACTGAACAAGTCTCTCTAATTCTCCAGTATTAAAGTAGATAATATAATGGTCAGATTCATTAATAAGAGTCATGATTTTGTAAATAATAAATTTTTAAATTAATAAAATTCGTTCTCCTCCATATGGAAAATCTATATGGATCAGTATGACCAGCTCAATGTTTGATATTTTAGCAGGGTTTTGGTAGATACAACTTCTCTTCGTTTTAAGCGCTTGTTCCCTTTCTTTCCCTTCCTCTCTCTTAGATTGAACCCTGAGCAGGAAGGGATTTAGTAGTATTGGCACCTTGAATTTGTTTTTGCAGTTCAAACAGAGGAAGAGTGAGCTGTATTACTACTAGCTTTTAGTTGGAAGGTACGCACTATTGCCTAAGTCATAGCATGCCTCTTCTCTCATAGTTACCTTGGTTTCTGAAATACTTTTTCTTTTGTTTTGTGGATTTTTGTCACCATCTTTGTATAATTAGAAATCGTAAAAAGCAGTCTAGTTTATTCCGTGTAAGACAAAGTGAGACTTTTTAATCTGTACTTAAATCTTGACATGTGGTGCATATTTAAATGTAGCAACTGTACAGCTTGGTTTCAAAACATAACTCAATGGAATTTCCTTAGTAACACAAGAATTTAGACCTATTTTATAAGATTTCGTGGTTCTAGAAAATCAGAAATATATACACCACTGGCAATTATTGGATGATTAATTAAAAAAAAATTGAACAACAATATTAAAATACCAAAAAGTGCAACACCATGTACAATATATGCTTTTGTAGCAAAGTGAGTGGTGAAGTAAAGGAAATGCCTGTTTCTTTTCCAAAGGGAACCAAAGTGATATTCTTTAAACTAATTTGTAGTATCCCTTCATCTAACAGAAGTAATTTATCGAAATACAGTCTTCAAATAAAGAAGAAATTTTACCGGGTGAATGTTATGCCTATATCAAACAAACTTCAGAAGGTCACCGATTCTGTAAATACTGGCCTGCTGTGTCAACACACAAATGAAAGAAAAACCAATATGAAAATATTGCTCATCTGTTGCTATGTATTGAGGAGTTTACTGTGAGGAAAAGAATACATATTCAAGGCCCTTGTCTTTCATATTCATGAATCTTGGTCTTATCATTATATTTGTTGTGGTCTTTGTAATTCTGATCTGATGACAGCAAGTGAGCTTGACTGTTTTCCTTAGACTTTGGACTGCATTTGTAGCGAGTGTCACACAATGAAGCAGAGTTGCTGTCTGAATTTGAAAAATTTTCCTGAAACTAGTTCAAGTCTTGGGATGAGAAGCATCCAGAAGACTTTCTGTTGTTTAGCCTTCAGGTTCAGCTGTTCAGTTTGTTTCTGGAACCAGCCACCAGATGTTTGTGCAGTCTCACCATTAGCACTCAGTGCCATCCAGTTACTCATTTTTGTCTTCTGCACACATTGACAGATCCTGAGTTGTGAGAAGTCTGCCAGTTTCTCTTAAGCAGTCTTGTATTGCTAATGTGTCTGTTGTTCTGTTGTGTCCATGACAAAATGATGTGTATATGGCAGACTTGCTACTCATAAAGTTATGTTTATACCTGGAATCTGGTTTTGGATACAGTAATTTACTCTCAAGCAGAATTGCAATCTATTACCATACAACATAGAGTTTTAGGAAAGCTGCCTGTGTAAACATTTCTTTTTAGCTGCCAGTGTCTTATAAATCAGTGAATAATATACTTGCATACATCCAGAAAATGTATCTATTTTCTCTGCATAGCATTTGTTCAATCTGGCATATGGGAGCAAGACTAGAATCATCATTGTGTAGCTGCAATACATTCACACAAAGTGCAGGGAACAGCTAGATAGGGGAGAAAATTTTGGGTCTATTTTAATGTGTCATGAATGATAATATTGTTGGCATGATACTGCTTTACCAACTATTAATTGGTTAGGAACTAAAAAAGGATTAGAGTCCTGTAAGATTTGCCTGAAGTTGAACATACATTAACATACATTAAGTTGAACACGCATGTACTGAGGCTGTTGGACTGTTCATTTAGGGATTCCTGACTTCCAGTACCTCCTTACAAGAGTGACTGATTTTTGCTAGGAGTAAGGAAAGTGGGTCACTTAAAAACAGTTTGGTGGGAAACAGCGGAAAGCTGAGCTCCAAAAATCAGTAGCTGTTACTGAAAGTTTGGGTCTGTGTAATAAAAACATTTAATGATATTTTTGAACTTTTTAATGATTTTTAGTGTATTTTAGTCTTGCCTACTTTACGGACATCCAGATTTACCTAGTAGTGTTATAATAGGGAAAGTGTCTAACGTTGTGGTTGCCTTGAATTATGTTTCATGTGTCACTTAGAAATTAACCAGAAACTCTGAGAAAAACATAGACTCTAAGCCATAAATCCTGATCAGCATAGAAGATGTTCTCTTCACATTTTTCAGAATGTTTATGATTGGCATTAACAGTCTATTCAGTAAACTGTGGTACATGTAGTATTATTTTGAAGGATTTTTCAACACTGCTTCTATCTATGCTTTCTTATTAACCAGTGGGTATGCTGTGTGCTCAAATGGCATATCTTGCTAATGTACAGAACATAGAAAGATGTGTGAATTAGCAGATCATTGACTAGGACTGAAGGGTCGTGGTGAATGGAATTACGTCTAGCTGTGGTATTCCCCAGGGCTCAGTACTGGGGCCAATTCTGTTTATCATTGACCTGAATGAGGGGATTCTGTGCACTCTTAAGTCAGTTTGCAGATGACACCAAGTTGCATGAGAGTAAGGGTGATCTGCTGGAGGGTAGGAAGGCTCTGCAAAGGGATCTGGACAGGGTGGATCAGTGGACTGAGGCCAGTTGTGTGAGGTGTAACGAGGCCAAGCGTAGGGTACTGCACTTGTGTCACAACAACCCCATGCAGTGCAATAGGCTTGAGGAAGAGTGGCTGGAAAGCTGCCTGACAGAAAAGGACCCGAGGGTGCTGATCAACAGCCATCTGAACATGAGCCAGCAGTGTGTCCAGGTGGACAAGAAGGCCAGGGGCATCCTGGCTTGTCAGAAATAGTGTGGTCAGCAGGACCAGGACAGTGATTGTCTCCCTTCACTCAGCAGTAGTGAGGCCTCAGCTTGAATCCTGTGTTCAGTTTTGGGCACTTCCACTGACCCTGTGGATGGATGTTGCAGTTAATGATTTCGTTTGAGGATGAGGGCAAGTGTCAAAGCAAGCTGTCATTTTCAGCTTTGAGTTGTCTTGTCAGCAAGCTGTCCTTTTTCAGGTTGAATATGATGTTGGTGTTTGGGGTTTTTTCTCCCTTTCACCCTGGAATCTTCTTGGCATCATTTGAATGTGTTTTTTTAACATGCTCAACATCTTGATCTTACCTTATTGTTTCAAGTTTTCTACATATGTTCATATTTGTTCTTTTTATGCTTTAAAACTGTTCTTAACCACTTTCCAAGGTTTCATTCCTGTGGCCAACAGTCATGGACAGTTAAAGCCTTTAGGTGTCCAGTATCATTCTGTTCATGCATTTTCAAGACCACTGGCGTCTTCCCAGCTGTGTGCTCTGTTATGTTTTTATTATGCAGCCATGGCCTATTTATTCTACACAGGTCATATATTAGTTACTAGTACTGTCCTTTGACTACAAAAATATTAAGTGATACATTGTGCAATTCACTGAAATCTTAAACCAAAGCAGGCAATAGTCCCCTAATGATTGCCATCACAACTAGACAGGCTAAAGCAAAGCTCCAGGCAGGCCAAGGCAAATCCAGATAAAACCTGACACATCTCAGGCTTTTGGTATTATTTCAGCTCAAAGCCTATTGCCTCTCAGTAGCAATGTGTACGGAAGAATGCTCGAGTTAACCTCTTATGAAGCTCTGATCTCCCCTAATAAAATAAATAATTCGAGATTAGGGTAATCTGAAGAGAACACACTTCTGAACTCTTATGGTTTAATTCAGGTATTCTCATACTGACAAAAGCCTGTTTATAAAAAGGAGTTTTGTGACTTTCTTGTACGTATCCACCATTTGTCAGTATCTGCTGAGATCAGTGGGATGGCTGGTTTTGTTTAGATGTATTTTGCAGCTCTTGGTGGTAGAAAAAGAGAGTGAATAGTAAACACAGTGCTGGCTTTAAGCATTACAGGCAATACATTAGTTTCCTACATTGAAAGAAATACCATTTACCACAGGAGGGATTTTGACACAGGTTAAGAACTGTTCTGAAACCTTTCTTGTTTTCTCTCAAAATTGCCAAGAACTTCTGTGGGAAGACAGCAGGTCCTGCTCTGATGAGATAAGCCTCTGTGGTGTCTTGCCTAGAGGAGATAAGGAATCTTAGTCTGTGTAGTAGCAGAGAGTAGTCTTTGAAGAGGCAGGTACTCTACACCTGCCCTTCTTGGAGCAGGGTTTGATTGATAATGTTAAACAACAAGCTTTTGTTTCCCTTATCAGGAATTCTTGGCAGTGCTGTAATGTCTGCTGAGAAAATCTTAGTAAGAGGTGGTAAAGTGTTCAGATGTTTAGATTTCAGCATTGTATATGTTTCACTTAAGTGAAGCCGGAATGAAAAAAAAATGAAGGGAAAAACTTGTTCTTTGGGCTAGGGAGGTGGGACGTTGTGGAAAGTAGAAGAGTCTTTGTTTTGGATGCAGCTATGTCTGCTACAACGTAAATGACATGTGAACTTCAGCAGAATTGTGTCTTCTTTGTTGACTTCAGGATTGAAGGAGGAGTGAACTCTTGATCTGTGCTTTTTTAATGATCTTAATTTTATTGATTCATTTTTCTTCCCAACTTCCTGGTTTTGGAAAAGCTGTGGAACCTTGTCGTCTTTAGATCTCTACTTTTATCAGATTTCTTTGAAAGGAAGAAATAAGTTTTAAAGTCAGGTGAAAGAATGCACAAGTCATAGATGATGTGATCCCTAGGATTATTTTTGTAGGAAATCATCAAAAATATATAGTTAGTTCATTGGTAGCCCTGGAAACAGCTTGCTTCTATCTCTGTCACTTTTATCATCATGAAGCTTACTCTGCCATGGTTTCCCTGCTTCTCATAAATCTTTTGAGAAATAGTTTTTATTGTGACTAAATGCCATCATGAGAAATGTGCAAATACTGTGGTAGGAACAAGGTTCTATGTAAACTGAGATATTTCTGCTGTATTTGAGAGCTGATTATTGAACAGGTTGAGTTTAAAAGGTTGAGTTCCTTAATATTCTGGAAATAATATTGTGCTGGATGTGACTGACAGAAGATGATGGGTATTTAACTGAAGGATATTTATAATAAATTACTGAGGCCAGAATTTATCTTTTATGATGGAATGTGTGCAACTGCAACTGTTCTCAAAAAATGCTGAAGTAGTCCAGTGCAATAGGCAGGGACCAAATTCGTGTTGATTTCCCCATTTGTAAAATTTGTGCACTTTTGTATGGAAAAGTTCCTTTCGTATTTTTACAAGTTCACATGGCTAATTTACGCTTTGTTAAAGGATTGAAATAGAGTTGCAGCATAAAGTAAGTTACTGAAATACGGATTCAACGTGGATCAAATGAGAAGTTACCAAAGATCAGTGAAATAGCTATACCACTTACTGTTTCTTCTTTCCTACTGAACTATACCGACGGTTAAAATCAAATGATATGGAAAAATTGACCAGCAGCAGATATGAATAGACAGTTATTTTAGTATTGCCAGGATGCTTTTGCTGTGTTCAGTTAACTTTGTACCTCAGAGAATTTGTTGATTTACAGCATGTTCAATTATAATGTGACTATTTTTAGAACTCATAGTGGATAATAGATAATGAATTCTATATTCAAATGTATAAATATGCAAAATGAAGTATTCAAGTAATTTAATTTTTTTGTTAACCTTTCAATTAGCCCCTGGATCAAATTAATTCAGTAAATTATTTTTCTTTAGATGTAAATCTTCTAAAGCAGCATTCTGCTAATGGCACATCTGCTTACTCTCAGTTCTTAGCTTCTCTTTGACTTCTCTGTCATTTCAAACTTAAGTTTTGTTGAGTCCAACAGGGCAAGTCATATTACAGCATGAATTAAAAAAATTGTATAGAAATCCAGATAAAGGTATGCTTTTAAAATGTTTTACATGCAATCTTTTTAAAGATTTTTTTAAAAAGGCCTTTTCATTTTTAATTTTTTTAAAAAATCTAATAATCTCTTTGACTTTGTAAGAAGATAAAGATTTACTCTTTTAGTCTCCGTGTCCGTTCAGCTATTTTGATAGTTGTGTAATTCACAAAATGTCCTATAAATTTCATTATGGCATTTGAATACTTGTCTTTATTTTCATGGTTCAAGTGTAAGGTTTAGTACAGAACACTTGCCTGCTTTTGACTAGATTTATTGGTATGGGTTACATGAGGGCCAGCTCTATTTTTGGGGACCACACGGACTCTAACAGGAGGCTTCTTTTCCTGGAATAATTCAGCTACTGGGAAGAAATAAGCTAAGTAACCAAAAAGACATATTTGCAAATATAACTGTGTCCATTCTAGTACGTTTCTGGTGCACTGGTGTCATTTACAGCTGAGATTTCTTTTTACATTACTGTCCACTGTACTGGCAAACTTTCAAGTACAATCTAAATATACTCTCCACCACATCTTGATTATGCTATCTACATGCTGTATGTACAAAAGTGGTTCCTGTGATCAATTTTTTGTTCTGATTGACAATATTAGGATAAGAAAACATATTTTACACAAAGGTTTCCATGTTGAAGATAAATGTTGAAATACTAAAATAATAAACTGTGTTTGGAAAGTTTTGTTAAATCAATAATTATAATGAAACAGAAAATAAATAGTTGAATGTAGGAAGCCTGGAGAGTGAAGGGGTTGACTGTAATGTAATAGTTTGGGTTTCTGTCTCTCCTCTACATCAAACAACAGCAAAACTTCTGATCCCCATGAAGTCCTTTAATCACTGTGAGTTGGCACAGTGGATGGCTATAAGGTTGAGATAAGGAAAACTAATATAGTTAAGTATTATCTAAGCTTTTCTTTGGCCTTTTCTTGGCCACCCCAGGCATGTACATTTTATCCTGTTGGTTTAGGCAGATGGGCCGTCTTGGTGGGACAGTGACCTGATTTCAAAGGACAAGACTAACAGTGCTGTGAGCAGAAACAGTGGAGGCCTTTGGTTTCAGAGTGAGCAGATAGTAATTCAGTTTGAAGAAATCAGATCACAAAATTGTTTTGGTTCTGTGATTGATGTTAGTTTTGGATGTTGTGTGAATTTTTGTGCTCTACACTGTGATTTTTTGAGTATTCTTGATATGTAAGATACTTACAAAGCTGCATACAGTGTACGGAGATACAGTACATGAATATGTTAATGAAAGGTTAATGATATTTCCCTGGTATGTCTTAGTGGTTCTAAAAAAGGAGTCCTGTTTTCCTAGTAATTGTCTTTGCCTGCACAGAGCACAGTTATAGTATTAGTGTGTTTTCATTATTGCCTATACTAAGCGTTAAATACAGTAAGCTCTGAGAATTAAAAGTAGGACTATTTTTACCTGCTGTCTTGTACAGAATTCTGAGTCCATGCTGTATCTGTAGCCTTCCTCCAAAACTAGAAAGGTTGTAAACCTTACTTTACAGTATTTTAAATTCTTTCATACCTTCTTGTTATTTTAAGTGTTATAATTCTAGTCTATAATGAGAATTTCTTAGCCACTACTTGCAAAGATGCTGCTGTAGTAGATGGGAATTCAGAAATTGTCTTCAGTGTATTTGCTCTTGACTGTTGCATCCTTCAACATCTTCAACTGTAATGTCCTGTAGTGATGCTTATTCAGCATTCTTTACAAGGTAAATTTGTAGCAAGCAATCAAAATACATCCTTTTAAAATACTGAATGTCTGGAGAAAACTGATATACCTATTAAGTTTTATTTGTTCAATGGTAATTATTTGGTAAAGCATACAGGTGACTTAATTAGGTCTGGTTTGTCAAAAGCTGTGAGCACATGTAAATATAAAAATCATAGGCCTTGCTTTGTATTTGGTTTTTGTAATCTCTCTCGTGTCTTTCTGTTACAGGCATCTAGCATTAAGTATTTATAGTTCACTGTTCTTTCTAAGTGCTTGCAACTGTTATGAATAATTAAAGAACAGAGTTAAGGGAGAGAAGGGCATTAATGTAGCATTGAGAATTTCCTTTAATTTTTGACAGTTGTAGATTACAAACACTTGAAAATCAACAAGGAAAACAAGTCAGAAGCAGCAAAGGTACTAGGGTGCTCACATTATCTTTCACTGTGTCAACACTGGACTTTTGGTGGGCGGACTTTGGCTTACTTAAGAAATGAATAAGGAAGGGTACCTTGGGAAACTGCCCTTAAAAGGACTGGGTGCAGGCAGGATGGACATACTTCAAGAATGAAATCTTGAAGGCACAGAAACAGGCTGTTCCAATGTGTTGTGAAACGAGCCATGGGGGAAGAAGACTGGCCTGATTGAGCAAGGTGATAATGAAAGAACTAAGAGAGAAAAAGAGGGTGGGAAAAGGGGGAGGTCCATCAGGTTATGTTTAGAGACATTGTTAGGTCATGTAGGAAGAAAATTAAGAGAGGCAAAATTCCAGCTTTGACTTAAGTTGGCCACTTCTGTGAAGGACAATAAGGAGTGTTTTTCCAAATGCAGTATATCCCCACTGCGTTGCAACCCCTCCATTATGACCCCACAGATTTGCGAGGAAAATTTCTCGCAATTCAGTTGCAGGGATCTGCGAGGTTCCCTGGCCGACACATGAGCAGTGCCTCTGCTTCACTGAGGGGTGGTGCCGGCACTCCTTGTGGGGCGGGATGGCGCTGGCCGCGCGGGGAGGGTGTGCGGTTTCTCCAGCTCACAATGGTGTTTAGAGTCTTGCAGCACCATGCCCCGGTCCCAGACCCGGTCCTGTGTGTCTCCGTGCCCAGTCCCTACAGTGGAAGGGTCATGCTGCAGTATACCCCAGGCAGTTGCTGAAACCCAGCGCAAGAATGCCAAGTAGAGCCGGGGACACCCCTTCCCCGCCGCGGAAGCAGTGCGAGCACACGCAGTGGCAGCAGCCAGATGGCGGCTGCAGAAGTGGTTGAGACGGTGCCAACCCTGCGGCTGCGCTGCACTGGGAGCTCCAGCAGGCCTGGATGACATGGGGTCGGGACAGCATGGGGACGGCCACTGGGGATGGGGAGTGGGGGAGGAGTGGCGCGAGGTTTGCTCTGCCTGTGGGGCTGTGCGAGCACGCGCAGTCATAGCAGCCCTGCCCTGGTTGTAGCTGCGGAAGCAGCAGCATGGCTGAAGAGAAGTTTAGGGATTCTCGGGAGGGGTCTCCTGAGGCAGACAGGGTACAGAAACGCTTTCCTTTCTTCCCCTGTGCTTCAAGAGCCTGTGGGGAGGAGTTGAAGAGGCTCCCCAGCGCTCCTGATTGGCTGGGGGTGGAGCAATGGGCATGGCCTGCGTGCATATTAATGACCTGTGCGTATTTGCACATTCGATGCTCTGTGAGACCTTTGACATGACCCGTTTCTCACAAATGACGAGGTATAACTGTATATCAATGGCAAAGAGAAGGTTAGTAACAACTTCCACTCCTTAATGGATGTGGAGGGNGGTGTTAGATGGTGAGTTGGACTAGATGATCCTTGTGGGTCCCTTCCAACTCATAATATTCTGTGTGATTCTGTGATCATTGGAACAGTCTGCCCAGGGAGGTGGTGGAATCACTGTCCCTGGAGATGTTTAACAGCAGGCTCGATGAGGCACTGAGTGATACGGTTTAGATGATGGGATGGTGACAGGTAATAGGTTGAACTTGATGATCTCAAAGGTCTTTTCCAACTTTGTTAATCCTGTGATTCTGTGATTGCTGAGTAGTGATAACCTAATAACTACTTTTGGTCTAATTCATAAGAATTGTTCTCCTTAAAATTTAATAGCTAGTTGTCACTGTTTAATTATCACTGCCATCAAAGTTATGAAGCTGAATAGAAACTCAAAGAAGAATTTGCAAGATAGTATTTGTTTAGCAAGTAGAAAGTTTTTTTAGAAGTTCCGACTTTTTTACTTGGCTTAATACTGAATGTACGTGGCCTCTTCATGGCATTGAAGAGTTAATATTGGTAATAGTCACTCTCCTAATTGACACATAGGAACTTACCTCAAACCACAAATGGAGAACAATTCAGTTTGTGAGGTTCCATTTCTTTATTTAAATTTATCTTGCAAAATTTGTTCATCCAATTACCATTGGTCAAGAAGCAAATCTGAAGAAAACGTTCATCAATCACTATAATGAAGCAAATCAATTGATGAATAGAAAGCTGCGGGGCAAATGTAATGACAGTTTTTAGAATGAAAACAAGTTCACATTTTGTTACTTCTAAGCCTGAGTGTTTGATTTGGATAAAATCGTGTTGCTTTCCTCATGTTCCGTGGAAAACACTCAGCGATGAGAAAGGACACAAAAAGACACCAGGAACTTTCCAAGAGACCAGCTGACATTCAGATTGAAATTTGGACAAACACAAATTGACAGTACAGGTGGAAGTGAACATTTAGTCACATCCTTGAAAGTGAAAATGCATGATTTAATAGTAACATTGTGCTGAGAGGTTGGACGGGTTGACTTGTAAGGATGTATGAAATTATACAACCCATTCATGGTCATTCTGCTGTTTATTTTGTGTGAGCAAGAGTTGTTGAGAGTTAAGGGAATATTTCTTGCAGTGTATCTTAGCTGTAACATTTGGGTATTTAAAACATTATTGAAGAACTGAAAATGAAAATGCTGAGAGTTTAAATAGATGAGTGTGTATGCAGAAAGAGCATCTTGCTGGTTTTAGAGATGGCAGCGAAGACTTGAAGCCTTCTTCACTCCTGAGACGTACTGAAACCTGTTGAGAAAATTTGAATGTTTAAATCCTTCAGTACCATCATATACAGGGTCATCTTTATCATCATCAGTTATTAATCAAGCTAAAAGCATATGTAATTTCCATTGCTTTTTCTGAGAGTTGATGGCTGAAAAAATAAATGGTTATGATAAATATAAGTTCCTCTGTAGCAGTTAAATTGGTTTGCTTGTCAAAGTTTAGATACAATTTGTTAGTACATGAGAAATTAGGAGTCTGAAATACTTTCTACTTACTTATCTAGGACTAAAACTCTTTTCATGCTGTCAAGTAATTTTTAACTTTTCTGTTGATGCAGTTCACTCATTTTAAGACTAAACAGAACAAGTAACTTCTGGTTTTTGTAAATAATTCTTGTAGTTTTTACAAATTCGGTTAAAATACTGGTTGTTTGAATCTAAGATATACATGTTTTGCTTTTATTGAGCTTGAAAAGGAGATACCTCTTTTGCTCCATTGGAAATGCTACCCAGAAGCCTAAACTGTAACAGACTCCATAACACTGGGAACTGAGATGTTCATGCCAAGCATAACTTGGGCTTTGGCTCTCTCAATGTTCGCAACAGTCTAAGTAGTTTCTTTAAATACTTCTTATTTATTTTCTTTGGAGATCAGACTTTTTTCCCCCTTTCCCCTCCTCATCTGTATTGTAAATTAACCCCTAAACCCAAATGCCACTTATTTTCATTTCATGAATGTGCAGATTAAATGCCTCAATGATATTTGAATTTAGTTTTTGCTACTGTATTTTAATATTCAGATATATGTACTATATAGCATATATAGCATATTTATATGCAGTGAATCCCTGCTGCATCGTGACCTCTCCATTATGACCTTGCGCATTTGCGATGTGAATTTATCGTAGTTTTGATTCCACCATTTGCAAAATTTTGCAGCTCGTGCATGCATAGTGCCTCTGCTCACTGAGGGGCGGTGCCGGAGCTCCCCTTGAGGCGGTGGTGCCCCGGCCCAAGGAGGGGGGCCAGGAGTCACACTGTCCCGTGTTACTCTGAGCGCAGATGGGGAACTGACCCTCCCGTGGGCGCGTGTTACTGTTTCCATGGCTACAGGCGGGGAAGGGCAGTGCCCCAGGAAAGTGAGGCTGGACTGGCTGCAGTGGCCAGCGGGACATGCACACTCCGCTGCCACAGCTGAGCCCCTGCCGGCATGCGCAGGACTGCAGCTGAACCCCACGTTGCTGGCGGGGCATGGGGCCACAGGACCTCAGCTGAACCATCTGGTGCGGTCCCGCACTGGCAGCTCACGCTGGGATGGCTGGGAACGGGCCGCTGCGGCGCGCGGCTGGGGGAGGGGGAAGCAGCGCTGGGGTTTGCGCTGTGAGCACACAGTCGCGGCAGCCTGGAGAGGCCAACAGATTCTCGGGGTGGCGGGGTCTTCCGAGTCAGAGGGGGCTCAGAAATGGTTCCCTTTGCTGCCCCGTCCTCAGAGAGTCCGAGGGGAGAAGCAAAAAAGTGCCTGGAGCCCTGCGGAGTTCCAGGGGGTGGAGCAATGTGCGTGACCTGCATGCATATTAATGACCTGCAGTTCTTTGCGTGGTTAGGGTTTTGCGACAGCGTTGGCCTGTCCCTTTCCTCACGATGGAGGAGGTATAACTTTATTATTATACTGTCATTTATAGTACAATATATTATAAAATTACAGAATCCTAGAATTACCTATATTGGAAAGGAGCTTAAGGATCATCTAGTTCCAACTCCTCTGCCATGGGCAGGGATACCTTCCGGTAGACCTGGTTGCCCAGGAACCCCATCCAGCCTGGCCTTGGAGTTCTCTCATCCTGTGTGTTGCTTCATGAACATAATTGTGTTTCTGTAAGTTATAGTAGTTGCAGCTAGAATGCAAATGTAGACAGCAGCATGAAACTTCAGAATGGAGATGTCTTAGTTGCTCTAGACTTTATGAAATTCAGGTCAAAGTCATTCATAGTATAAGTAGTTAGAGCTTCTTTATTTTCAGCAGAATAAGCATTATCACGTCATTTCCTTTCTTTTGAAAAAATTGTGGAGTGGATTTACGTAAGAGCTGTGAGGAGGGAGCAAATGGCATCACGCATGTGGATGTCTTGGGCATTTTGGTGGAAGACATGGATTGTAGCAAAAGATCAGAGAAAGCTCCTCTGTGACCTACTCTCAGAGTATGTGAATGTTATGAAGTTCAACAAAGGAAGGTGCAGGATTCTTCACCTGGGATGGGATGACCCTGCATGTATGTACAGGCTGGGGAATGAGATGCTGGAAAGAAGAGCCACAGAAAGAGACCTGGGGATCCTGGTCGATGGCAGGTTGATCATGAGTCAGCAGTGCCCTGGCTATCAGGACGGGGAACCATGTCCTGGGGGGCATCAGGCAAAGCATCACCCGCCGGTCAAGGGAGGGAATTGTCCTGCACTGCTCTGCACTGGTGTAGCCTCACCTTGGGTATTATGGCAGTTTTGCTCACTGAAATACAGGAAAGATTAATTTATTAGGGAGCACCCAAAGGAGGGCAAGAGAGATGGTGAAGGTCCTTCAGGGGAAGCTGTGTGAGGAGAAGCTGAGGTAATTTGGTCTGTTCAGCCTGGAGCAGAAAAGACTGAGGGGAGACATCATTGCAGTCTACAGTCATTTTAAGGAAAAGAAGGGGAGTAGACACTGATCTCTTTGGTGACCAGTGACAGGACTGGATTGGCCTGAAGTTGTGTCAGGAAGGTTTAGGTTGGATATTAGAGCTTCTTCATCCAGAGTATAGTTGGGTGCATGAGCAGGCTCTCCAGGAAAGTGGTCACAGCACCAAGCCTGACAAAGCTCAAGAATGGTTTGGATGATACTCTCAGGCACATGATATGACTTTTAAGGATGGTCCTGAGCAGGGCCAGGACTTGGACTTGATGATCCTTGTGGGTCCCTTCCAACCTGAGATATTCTGTGTTTCTGTGAAGACACTAGCATAAAAAAATATTAAGTAATGGTTTCTTTAGTCATGGTAAACTGGTCAAATGACTAAATAAACTGCCCTGTAAGAAGTTTTTCAAAGAAAGCCTTAGCCTATACCTACTTTATTTGCTAAACCATATCCTGTTATTTTGTTGCTCATCACGGTCACAGTCTCTGAGTTAAATTGCCTGCTAAAGAAGCAACAAGGCCAACATAGGCTACCATTTCTCAATGCCCTTGGTAAGAAGTAGTGTGAAAGCGATACTGTCATAGCATAGAATCATAAATTTTCTAGTGTCTTGTTTTCTTGAAATGAGGCGGAACCTGATGAGCCCAAGAACCTGACAACCCTTACTCTGTTATTTCATGGTGTTGACAGTTGCCAGTGTTTTGCCATTGAGGTTATTATGTTTATGAAATTGCTGATGTACCTCCTGTGAGGTGGACCAAGATGGGAAATTTTGTTTTCCGTAATAGAATTGTTTATGTTGGAAAAGACAACTTCAAGATTATCAAGTCTAGCCATTAACCCAGCACTGTGAAGTCCACCGCTAAACATAATGACATAAAGCTCTTGTTAGCTCATGTAAGATCTGATTTCAATAGAACAGTTTCAACTGCACTGATTTTAATTAATTTATTTCTTGATAGAAGTGATTCTGTGCTTTCTTCCTATTTTTAATCAGTTACCTGTTTCTAGTAGTTATTTTAAACCAGCTCTTATACTTGGCAAATTGTTTCAACTAACTAAATTGCAGACAACTATTTTGGAAGAAAACAGATTTTTTGCTTCTTGAGATAGTGAGGTAAATTAATTTACTATGCTGACACAGGTGCTAATGAGGGCCTGAGGAACTGGAGTGGGAAGAAGGGAGATGCAGCTGGGGCAGGAGGAGGAAGAGAGAGGACAGAAAATTAATGTTTCAAAGAGGGAATTGGTTTAACTGTATCATGAACCATGCAATTTGCCCATCTGAAATAATACAGATCATTTTTGATAAATATTGAACAAAAAATGTCCTTTGTGTCCATATTTATTCATTAATTCCTTTAGTAAAAAAAAAAGGATTTAAAAAAAAGAGGAAGAATTGTTACTTTTGCAGCTAAGCTTTATATTTTTCTTTCTTTCTCACTGTTAGTTATAACATTGTGTAACTGGGTCTGTCTGGGGTCAACCTGCCACACACTGGAAAAATACATTTCTCTTAAAGGAGACGAGACAGATCTGTTGTGAACAACAGATACATCATGAGTACCGGTTTGGAGAAATATTTAAATGCTGAGCACAAATATAGTGATTCAGACAAGTGGGAGGCCCTGTGTTTTCCAAACAGCTGATGTTTTGTCTCCCCCCAAATGGTTGTTATTTCAGTTGAGGACTCCACTTTGTCTTAAATAGAACTGCTCAGTGCTGTGTACAGTTAAACAGTGGCTGTGGTTCCATTCAGAAACTATGGTAGACAGTGTGATTTAACATGTGAAGTTTCTGAAGTGTTTGGGATCTTGTCAGCTGAACTGCTAATTGCTTGGAAAGTTTTTTCTTGTTTTGACTCTCACATGATCTAGAAGTTTTGGACTGTGTTAAAGCATTACCAAGTTACCTGCCTTTTAGTGAATCTGGGTCACTGTGTTAGTAAGAATCCTCTAGTAATGGCAAATTAAAAGGTACTGACTAGGAAGAATGTAGATGCTTGGCTGGAGGAGGGAGGCTGAGTAGTGGCTGTCAGCTGATTCTTCTGCTGAGCTGTTGATTCCAGGAGGATTAGGGTGCGAGAGGGTGCATCGAGGATATAGAGCTCCTGCCTTTATGGACATGGCTTCTAGTGTTGTGCCACTTTCTCTCTTTTGCTTCCCTTTCTCCTGTTTCTCCCCTGCCCTCTTCCAAAGAAGACTCTTGGCCTGCCTTTAACTGTATGTAACTTGAAATCAAGGCTAAATTTTGTGTAGGGAAGATGAATTGTTGCTGATTTGAGTTACCTGTTGTTTTCCTTCTTTTTTTCTACCTACTCTTTCCCATAAAAACTTGCTGAGCCTCTTTTATAATTCTGCATGTTATGTTCTGGAATGAGTTGGCAGATGTACATCAGTAAGCTATACCTAATACGAGTTTTTCCATGTGTGTTTGCAAAACTAAGTGGTCCTGTTTATTACTCCCGTTTCAGTGACAGGTGTTTTTTCGAAGAAAAACCCCGAAATATTTTTGTGATGAAAGTATCTATAAACATAAAGATACATAATATGGTTAATGTTTCATTTGTAGCTCATTTGGTGATCTCTGCCTGCACTTATATCTCTAAACTCACAGTTTATGCCTTGGAAAAGAAAAAAATTACTGAGATAATATTTTAACAGAATTTGGAAATTGAGTATTTTGAACTACTGACTTTCAATATCTGTGAGTTTTTTCCTGTAAGTAGAACTAACTGTATATAGACACTCCTGAATGCTTTCTTGGGTATGAAGAAAATCTATAGAATTCAAGCTTTTTGTTTTGCAGGAGTCTGAAGGAAAATGCTTAGGAATCTTAATTAAATAAGCAAAGTTTCAAGTGTTTGTTTTTTGAGGTTTTTTTTAACTAACCACTTCCTGATGGAGGCTTGTTGTACATCATGTAGGTTGTTTTGCAATTGTTGCTGAATTGCATTTGAGGAGGAGAGGCAGTTTTGTACTCAAATTGGCTGCCTAAGTATGACATCCACTATAAAAGCAAGTCATCAATGAGTTACGGTTATACCTCCTCCATCGCGAGGAAAGGGACAGGCCAAAGACCTCGCAAAACATTATTCTCGCAAAGAACGGCAGGTTGTTAATATGCATGCAGGCCAGGCCCATTGCCCCACCCCCC
>WEKX01017612.1:48760-65099 GCA_013390025.1 Pitta sordida | reverse complement strand
AGGTAGGATGGTGTGTTGGTAGCAGGATGGCAACAGGTTAGGTAACAGGTTTGGCTAGGTTAGGTAATAGGTGATAGGTTGGACTTGATGATCTCTAAGGTCTTTTCCAACCTTACTGATTCTGTGATTCTGTGATTCTATGGCGATTCACTTAGGAGTTAGACTCAATGATCCTTGTGGGTCCCTTCCAACTCAGAATATTCTGTGGATCTGTAATAACCACTTATTCAATTATTTTGTAATTAGTCAGAGGCACACTCATTTTCTTAAACATCATAACTCAATTTCTACCTACCAAGCAATTCTTCTGCCATATTTAACAATGTATGTTTATACTGAATACAGCTTAGATGTGCATGCATTGATGCACACTGGGAAATTCTAGGCAGTCATCCCTTAGCATCTCATTAAGAGCAGCATGAAAGTGTGGAGGAAAAGGGTAACAGGAGGAAAACAGGAAAGCAACTCGCAGGTGTACGTGCTTTAAATGAAAGCAGATGGTTAACATGCCTTGGCCACCGCATTTCATGGAAATGGCATGCAAGTTACCAACCAAAATGGTGGAAGGATTGCATGAAAAGGGGTTAAAAAGCGCTCTACACTGCAAAAAAGGACCACTCACCACCTTGATTGTGGAAAGAGTCCTCTAGAAGGACAAAACATGATTAGTTATCAGGGTTACAGACATTATGCAAGGACATACCTCTACTTAAAGCAAGTTTAGCTGAGAATTCATTACTTTTATAGCTGAAAGTTCCAGATGCTGTCATTATGAAACAGCTTCTCCAACTGCAGAACCTCTCAGAACAGGTAACTGCATTGTTGAAATAGTAATTCACCAAAAGTCATTATCCTTCCCATCTCCTGTGTTGGTAGTAGGATGTTGTGTTGGTAGTAGGATGGCAACAGGTTAGGTAACAGATTTGGCTAGATTAGGTAATAGGTGATAGGTTGGACTTGATGATCTCTATGGTCTTTTCCAACCTTACTGATTCTGTGATTCTGTGATCCTTCAAATTAGCACAGGATAACACACAAAAAGAAGAGATTTTGTCCACAATGATGTCCCTGTGATTCACAGGATAAGCACGTCCTACAACCTAGCTGGGTGAGGTAATCAGAGCACAGGGCACCTCTGTTATAACCAAGAAAAGTTTTATAGTACTAATCAAACCTGGGAGAGCTTTCTGAAGTTTGTTCCACCCAAACAAGTTTTAGACATCTTTTTGTACCAAGAGAAGGGAGAGCAGGAGTTTTCTTTCCCTTACAGTAGGACATGCTGCAACTCGTCAGAGATGAAACACTAGGTGTTACACCCGGGTAGGGATAGATGCAACCACACACATTTTACCCTCCTGCCCTATGCTTTGAAAAAGAGAATATTTTAGGCAGTTCCTTTCAAAAATGATTGAAGTGTGTCCACACATACACCTTAATTCAGAACTGGAAACAGGAAAGAAAAACATTTAATGCTCCATTTTGATGCAGTTGAAAAGGAACTGAAAATATAAACTCAAAAATACAGTCAACCCACTTATGTGCCATACCATGGGTCTGGTCCTCTCCCTGTGAAGCCCTCCATCTGTGTACATAGGCACTTCATTTATATGCACATTTGCCCCACTTGTCGCTGCACCCCCTTAGCTCTGGAGTAGCTGAGGGGCATTCCCAGAAGCTCCGTGTGTGATGTGAGCAGCAAAGGGGGTCTCCTCTGACCCATCCCCACCCAGGGTGTCCCCAGGAATCGTGATGAAGGGGTCCGTGAGCCAATGCTGATGCTGCAGCGAGTCCCAGGCTTTTGGCTGCCACCGCTGCAGCAGCTGCTGTGGGTGAAGGAGGCACTGCAGGGCTGTATGAACTTCTGACCCTTCCCCGCTGTGTTCCCTCCCATGGGACACACGTGGCATGGCACAGCAGTGGCTGGAATGGTGGTGCAAAGCTGTGCCGGCCTGCCAGCGCTGGCAAAGCTTCCGCTGTTGTCCTGCTTGCATGTTTCAATGCCGAGCGCCTCCAGATAAAAAAAAAATTAAAATGTGTTCAAACCACAGAACCCAGGATTTTTTTTTAAATACAGGAGATGTTTGTGTAAATATCTCCTCTGGGATGTGAGGGCATGCAAGGGGAGGGGAGGGAAGGCAAGAAAGGAGCTTCAAAGAGGACAGGCAGGGTCAGCAATCAGAGCTGTGGACAGGCAGGCAGAGAAAAGCGGAGCTGCGGGAGCCATGCCTAGGACCCTGGGAAGCATTCTTTACATACACTGCATGCAGCATCTACTGTGTGGGACAAGCAGCATCACTTCATCTGCAACTGGGAAGGACTCCCTCCCTCCTGCCCTCCCCAAGGCCACCGCAGGACCATGAGGGACCACACCAAGCCTTGCAGTGCTGCTGGAACCATGCTCAGGCCAGCGTGAGCCCTGACATTGGTCGACCCCGTTAGCACTGGTCACGGAGGCAGGGGGGAGGGTGGCAGTGCAGTGATCGGTGTGTGGGCATTCAGCCCAGCTCCTTCCCTTTGGAGCTGCTGCCTCACTTTTATGTGCACTGCTGCAGTCCACACGTTTAAAGTGGAGTTTCAAAGGCTTCACTCCGCGGTCGGGCTTGCTCCAGTGCTGGCTACAGAACAGCCTGGTCCTGTTGCCAAGGCAACAACTGCAAGACAGCTCTCTGTCAGCTGGCAGCGCCATTCCTGGCCCCACTGGAGTTGTGGGGTCCTGGAACCTGTAAGCTTTAACTGGGGAGAGGGGCTGGCTGGACCTTTCTTAGCCAGCATGCCCTCAGAAGCAGCATTACTATGGCGATGTGACTCAGAAACAAAGCAGCCAGCCAGCACAGCTTGTAGATTCACATGTTAATCAGGGGTCTAGTTAGCATATTGGGAAAAGGCAAGAAAGGTACATACAGTTTGCATTACTCCTGTAATGTTTTGACTTGGTAACTGCACGGTGGAGAAACAGAGCAGACTGGGGACCTAGAGAAAAAAAAAACCTTACGAGTGGTGTTGCCTTTGTCCCCTTATGTTCCCTGCACCCATGCCTTGCGCAGCCACCCATGCCAAGGAAGTGAACATGGCGGAGAGTGGCAGAAGTACAGCTCCAGGCTGGAGTCACCACTGCAGCTTATACATGTTTTTAGGGAGGCTCCATCTAGCTTCCTGAGAACTGGCCAGGCAGGACAGGGGCTATCTCCACTGCATTCCCTGCTGCAGCACCGTGGCCACCCGTGCAGGGTGGGTTGTGTGGGCAGAGTCCTCACTCTGTGCTACAAGCTCTGTGGTGGGAGGCGGGTGACCTGGGCATAGTACAACTTCTCTGTGCAGGGCAGGCTGCACAGGCAGAGTGCTTGCTCTCCACTACAAGCACTGTGGCATGGGGGTGTGTGTCCCAGGCATAGCACAGCCTCTCCATGTGGAGCAGGGCGGGCTGTGTGGGTGGAGGGCTCACTCTCCACCATAAGCAGCATGGCACAGGGTGGGTGGCCTGGGCATAGCACAACCTCTCTGTAAAGAACAGAGTGGGCTGAGTGCTCGCTAACTGCTATGAGTGCCACGGCAGGTGGCATGGGCAGAGCAGTGTGCTGGCCATCTGCATGGCGGGGCAAACAAGGCTAATTTGAATATTCATTATTGCCTACTTTGAATATTCATGAGTATCAGTTCACACAGGTGCAGGTGCAAATGCCCCGCGAAACGGACCTCCTCAATCATGGGAAAATCATACTGTGAAGAAGTGAATCTGCGAATGGGGAACTGTGAAGCAGAGAGGGTTGTCTGGAATGCAAGATTTTCAGATAACTTCTGTTCAGAAGTCAAGCTCAGCTGCCTCACTGCTCCTCTATCACTTCTTCATTTATACTGACTGCTAGGAAAAATCTCTGTGATCTCTCTTGGGAAAACCAATCTTTTGATATTTTATTTACTTGTTTTAAACCAATTTCTTCCAGTCCCTTTTGCATCATGTCATTCCTGCAACATCTGCACTGGTTACCCAGGATTACAAACAAGATTTTGCTGCAGCCGTCCCTGTGTTTTGAACACAGACTGCTGAGATCAGCTGATTAGCTGATCTGTTACCACCTCATCCATTCCACTCTGCTCCACAATGGCTTTCCCAAGGGTAAAGAATTTTGGGTGGTAGCAACCAACACTCAGTTGATTTGCACAGTACATTTTTAATCTAGGTAACTTGAAAATCATTCAACTTTTCTAGACCAAGTCATATTTTGTTAGTATGAAGAATATAAGAAATGTCTAATTGCATTAAAACTCTTTCATGTTTGTTGGGATACTTCTGATTGACTTCTGGGGGGTAAATGAAGACATCCAAGTAACTTCATCCATGCATTGCCTGAAGAGAGTGCACAGATTCAGAGGAGAATCCAACCCCACTGTACTTTGTGGTACAGTCAAACCTCACATATTCACGCTCCTAGTTTTGCTTTTTCGCCTCCTCATGGGGTTTTTTCCAGCAAAAACTCCTTGATTATTTGCAGAGCTGCCTGGTCTATGCATGTGCAGTACCTCTGCTTCACTGAGGGGTGACGCTGACACTCCCCTGAGGGTCGGGATGGCCACGGCCTGCAGGGCACAGGAGTGCACCTCTCACTCACTTGGGAACTGCCCAGAGTTCAGTGCTTATGAATTTTGGGGAGATTACATGCCGCAACATTACTGGGGCTTCTTATAGCTTCTGCTGGTGCTCCTGGGAGACGTCCAGACATGGCAGCACATCCAGGAACATGTCTTTATTCCATGTAGTCCAAAGCGTACTGCAGGTAACAAAAACATCTCCCTGGCTGCGCCACAGACTCTTGGTCACACCCAAATACATGCCAGCAGCAGCAGCACACAAATCCTGCACTGTTCGTTTAGGGAAATATTTGGTCACGCGGGGAAGGGGTGAGAGCCATTTCTGCAGAGCCACACTGTGTGTGGCTGAGGTCCCGAAAGGTGAGGGTGTCCAGCCACTGCCGGAGCTGCGGGCGGGGAGCCCTGTCCCAGCACACAGGGCCAGGTGCTGCTCAGGGGGATGGGACACGGCAACTGCAATAGGAACAGACAGGGAGAAGTGATGCCAGAGGCACAGCCTCTCCCCATTTCACTCCCCCATCCAATCCCACTGTTTAGCTTGTTCAGAAGCCAAGTGCTGTGTGCTCCCAGGAGCTGCCTGCCCCATGCTGATGCAGGATACCCTGCATCCGAGGGAATACCTCTTGCAGTGCCAGGCTGAACAGCAGGGACATACGCACACATGCACACACCCCTGTCCCCAGCAAGATGCACCCAGTGACAGGCGCTGAGGAACACCAGCTGCATCCTGGGAGCCCCACGAGAGGAAGGGGTGAGACACACCCATACACACAGCTGTTTAGAGCACCGGCTGCAGGGGAAGGGGTGAGGGACATGTGTGTTGAGGTGCTGCACTCATTATGTCCAATAGAGTCATGGTGACTGTGCCTCCTCCACTTCTGGGGCTCGAGGAGGCACCCTACTCCCAACACACACAGGTGGTGGGCTGAGTGAGCCCCAGGGCAGTGGACCCTGAGAGCCCATGTATGGGAGTAAACACAGTGCCTCTCAGCGCCTCCCAGCTCCCCGGGAACCCCTCCAGGGCTCAGCTCTGCGCCCACTGGCACTCTGTGGCTGAGGGTGGTGGAGGCAACAGGTATGGCTTATTTGCATTTACATTTGCCTATAATCACAGATTGGGCGATCCACCGCCTAGGAGGAGGCCCAAACCCTTGTGACTTCCAAGGTACTACTGTATTTCCTTATCTTGCAGTTTTTTAACTACCGTAGGCATTTACAATGCCAGTGAAAAATGCTCATTTAAAGAAATATCAGGCATAAAGGATTTTCAAAATCGTATTTCACCACCAAAGTATAAAAATTGCACACACCATTCCAAACTGTCTGAACAGAAGAAGGCTGTAATAAAAGCAGCACTGTAGTAACACCACAAGTGTCGACAGGAAAAAAAGCATGACAAATTTAAGACCTGAAATTTCTTCATAATCTTTGAAGAAACACTGAAATTACAAAGCATGCTGAATTCACTGTAGAGCACTTTCTCTAAGCATATGCCAAGTGAAGTATATTAAAGGATTTTTTCTTCTGAATGCAGTGCAGGACTTCATGCTCCATCTTTTATTTCTAAATAGTTGAAACAATTAGAAAAGTCCTGTCTTCTGCACACAATTTTTGCTTAGCTCTCCCTGAATTTAAGTTTGCTTCTACTCTGTGAAAACATTTCCATTACATCTAGTAGCACTGGAGAAAAGGCAATTTTTCACCTCCCCATACACATCAAATTTCAGGAGAAAATTCAGAGTTCAAAATGAAGGGATTTTACTGCCAATAAGAGGGGAAAAGTCTTTACAAATCAACTAGCTGTCGCACTAACAACAACAAATAAAGAAATTGTAGGGCTTACTCTAGCCTTTATCAATAATGCATGGCTGCACAGAGAAAATTTATAGCTGTTTTCCATCACTGGGTATTGTGCAGTACTAAATTAAGTCTACAAAATTGAAGGACAGTCCAGCCACACAGCTACTGTCAGCCAGCCAGGCCACACGGAATAAACATTTTAAAGGTAGAAAGTGAGTTTTATTAGCATGCTGAGACACAGCTCCACAGCATCTCCTTTGAAAAAGTAAAAGTACATTTAACACAAAGATAAAGGAGTTACTCTTGTGCCTTACATGCAGAAAAAAGTAAAAGTGAAAATATAAAATAAATAGCTAACAGCTCAAAATATTATTCTTGTTAAGACGAAAACATAAAGCAAGAGAAATTATTTTCTATACCGTAAAATTATTGTCAATCTCAGTAAATCCTAAGAGGTGCTCAACAGGTCAGGTTCTAAAAGCAAAACAGCTAAAAAGTAAGATGGCTTGATGGGATTTTTTCCATATTTGGGTTGCCCCAAAGATGAATAGACTTACTTTTTTAATCCTTGATGAGTCATATAAATCAGAAAAGCATAAAAGGCTTTCATGAAGATAAAGAACTGGTTATCATACTGAAATAGCCTCAGCAACATCTGTGGAACCAGTAAACAAGTGAGAGCTGGGGTACCTTCCACAGATCAAATTAATCAAGATATGGTGTGGTACAAGGTGGTTTCTATTGGTCAGTGCCACTGCTTTGCACCACAGCAGTCTCAGCACCTGAATGCCTGAAATGAAACAAAGCATCAAGGCACTTGTAGTGCACATGCGGGTGTGCATGGGAGTGCAGAGGGATGCAGATGCCAGGTCCAACAGTTTTACTCAGGCTGTGCTCTGGCAGTGACCAACTGGGTCCTCACTATCTTGGTTTCTGATAGGCAGCCACAAGATGGATGGCAACACCACCAGGAGGTGAGTTTGGATCACACTGAAGACTTCTACTGCTGTTCCTTTTACAGCAACACCACACAGCTTCTCTCTTAAAAATATTGGCAAGCACGAGGTTTATGACACCCAGAGCACCACTCCATGTGGACCCTCCAGGTGTCTCTGTCACTGGCATGACAACATGATGTCCCTCCCTGGAAAAAAAGCTTTTTGTACAACATGGGAAGGTGGAAGATGCAGCACAGCACGGCTGGGCACTCAGTGGCTTCATGGCATATTAAAGCACAACCACAAATAAGAGCAGAAAGGATGCAAGAACCAGAGTTTGAGCCACACCTGTTTCAGGCTGGTCAAGTGGAAATACCTGGCCAAAAAAAAAAAAAAAATGCATTTATTGTGCAGGTGTTGAGCAAAGAAAATCAACTCTGTTCAGTGGTATTTGGATCTGAGCAAAGTTTAAATTCTCTTACAGTACACATGCTTTCTTAAAAATGAGATCTCCTTTGTACATGCAAATATCTCACAGACCTTTAAGCCAACTAATCAGTGTGTAAAACTGATTTGACTGTTCCAACAAACCCAGAAGTATCAGAAAGTGAAGAGCCCAATTTAAAAAAAATAGAAGTATAAAAAACCTACAACGTAAGAATTAGCTAAGCAAGGCAACCACTGACTATTTGTATTTTAACCTGTCAGAAGTGCAAGCTTTTCTTCAGAAAGTTGGCTGTTGTTTCAATTTTTTTTTCTCTTCAATAGGTTGAGTTTCTGCTGTGGAAAGTGAAAAGTGCTACAATAATACCGCCATATTCGCGTATGACAAGTCTCCCACCAGTCCTGCAAAACCTCTTATCTGCAAATACGGGTCGGACATTAATATGGCAAATTATTGCCAGAAATATGGCAACTTTGGAACACTGCAACATCCCGGGCTCATTACGGCAATGAGGAGCATGGGAGTCGTGTTTTTTTCACTTTAACTCCAGCAGCTAGCACTGCCAGGAGTGCTTTGCCTGAGGCTACGAGTATGCACATATGTGCATATCCGCTGGCAAGTCCAGGCTGGCTGCCACGGGACTCATGTGGGTCCCTGTTTAAAAGACTTCCTGACCCTTGGCAGGGCTGCCTGGGGCTGGGGCTGCCCTCTGTGGCAGTGCGGGACTGCACCGTCCCACGGACTTATACACCGTATCGTGAATAACTGAGTAAGTACGGTGGGAAAAATTTCCGCGAATATGAGAAGACATGAATAAGAAGGTGCAAATTACTGAGGTATGACTGTACTTTGTAATCTGACAATATTGCAGTAAAACCTTTGGCTAAATCAAGGCTACAGCACATAGTTTTGAGAAACCCCAGGTAATCCTAGTGAAGCAACCATGGCATTCTAAGTGGAAATTAATTTTTGTAAATCTGCTATTCATCTCACATTGCCGAAGTCTGTAATCCCATTACAAGTCCATTGCTTTAATGACGTGGACAGGGATCACATTCAGGGAAGTTCGGAGACAGACAAAATGGTCTTGGGCTCTCTCCATGGAGTGTCACACTCATGGGATTCTGGCTTCAGAACTCACAGGAAAAAAGCACTGAGGTGGTCACACTAGTATTTCAAGGTATCAATTATCAAATGCCTTGAGTGCAATGAAATGTTATTGTGTTACATACATGCAATAATAGCACATAAGGTCTTCAAATACTCCATTTTATGGAGAGAAATTAAAACCACTTCTCCTAAGACTTGCTAAATGAGTATCCCTAGTGTACAGACCTTAACTAGTAGTATCCCTCTACACTGATGGCTACTGCCATAAATGCCTGCATTTTCCTGCTTTCTAACACCAAGTTAGAGTCCAGCACTACTGAAACACACAGCAGGAGTCACTATGCCACTCAATGTAAGGACAAGGAAAAACATGAAAGTATCTATGTAACCTGAGTACGTAAATTCACAGCACCTGAGAAGCAAATCTTTTCATCCTGCTTCTGTACACATCCACAGCCCTGTGACAACAGCTGACAGAAGAGTTGCCCTTATTGTCCATTTCTTAGTGACAGTGCACAGTGCTTCTGTGCTGACTGCCTGGCAGCCCCTGGAAAAGCAATCATCCCTGATGCCAGCTTCCTGACAGAAGATACAAGTTAGCCCTGTGTTTGCCAGCCTTTCTGAAGTCATACTGTTCCCCTATGTCTGCACGTGGTGCCTAACAGCATCCTCCCCTCATCCCCCACCCTGTACCTGCTGGGCTATCCACCTGCACCCCACTGAAAACCCAGGCTACGAGTGCACTACATTACTACTACCTGCTGCAGCGCATTGGGCCGTCAGGAACCTGCAAGGGCAACCTGAGCACTCTTCTAGGCGCATACATACATTTCTTTCACTTAGAAGCCCATGGTTGCCTGAGGGTATCCACTTCTCCAGCCAGGACATGGCTGCAGCACACAGCTACATAGGAACTGAGACTAGTGTAATCAGAGTGATAACAAGTTTCCTTCTTTAGCCTTTTCTAAGAATTTATCTTCCCGTCCAGCTACAGAGCTGACTCGGGGGCCAGAAGCAGACATGCTTCCCCCTAACTCCTGTAACAAAGAACTTCTTTCCCACCAGAATAAACAAAATTCACTTGCAGATGCTTTTCCTGGCAAAAAGAATCACCTCCACCAAGAGTGAGAATCCTGGTACACCTAAGTAAGCAACAGCTTCCTGCAAGGAGGTAAGGATGTATGAGCAAGAGTCCAGGCCTGATCGAAAACATGCTGTGTGAGGTCTGCAGTGGAAGTGCACACAGGTTTCCCAGCTGCAGCAGCTCGCCCCAAGTCCATTGCATCATCCTCTGCCCCCTCTCTGAACCAAGTTTTGTGCAAGAGAGCCAAAGGGAGAGTCAGTGCAGTCTGCTTGTATACATGTACACAGACCCACACCGCATGCCCCCCTCATCTAAATGGGAAATTGAGAGACTAATGAAGAGCGGTAGGAGATCTGCTTTTCTACTTTTAATGAATTTCACCGTTTAGGGAAAAACAGCTAGTGGCCCTGCATCTTTGGAATCCCTAGATTCAGGAGCCCTCCACCTGCACCCCAAAGCTATTAGCAATTCAAGAGTTAACCCACAACTAGCTATCCTAAATAGTCAGAATTCTCCAGAGACCAAATCTTTGCTCTTCAAGACATGAGTTCAGTTTTAGGTGTCTTACCTCTCATCTGAACTTGCAGTACATTGCAGTGCATCTAGCATGGTGAACAGGCAATCATCAAAAGTAAATTCAAACACAATTCAACTGCCACTTCACGCAGCAGCCGCTAAGCCTAAGGGAATCCAGAACTCAGTACCAAAGAGCATTTATATTTATCCATTTGTTTTCATTTATTATAGGTTGAACACCCTGAAGGTGTTTAAGAAAAGACTCAATGAGGATCTCAGTGACATGGCCTAGATGTTGGGAGGCTTGGATGGATGGAGCGTGGTGCCCATGGTTCCATGCTTGTGGATCTGATCCCTCGATGGGCATTCGCTTGGGAGTTGGACTAGATGATCCTGTGGGTCCCTTCCAACTCCTAATAACCTGTGAAACTGTGAACTCAGGTCCTCCTTTAGATGTTGCTCTTAAACTAATCTTTGCACATTAAAAAGAAATTCTACGTAGCCCTGTGGTCCTGGGGTACTTACACCCAGTCCCTGGTCTTCAAAACGATTCTGCAGTGATAAGAGGCCATTCTGCACACTGGGCACTGCACAAGCCTACTCCCTGTTAGCCTAGTCTGTCACTAGCCTGCTGTGCTGCTGAGAAAATGTAGCAGCACTACAGTGCATCTGACAATGCAGCTATGAATCTAGGAGATGGGTACAAAACATGAGTAATAAATGAAAGACTGCAGCAGCAGCCCTAGTCAAAGCAGAATTTTCCAGCTGCAGTAATGTTTATCTGCTTATCTGTATTTTTTCTGACAGGCAATTTCAATCTGGCATCCCATAGGGACTGAAGACTAAATCTTTTTACTATAAAGCATTATTAATACTTGGATAGAATTCTAATGGCAAGGTATATAGGCACTTAAGAGTGTAGAATATATGATAAAAAAATAAATTGTTACTTCATTGCATCAAGTTTGCCATATTGAAGTCAGTAAATTTACCTAGTTATAACAAAGAAATACTGGTAGCTTGGTCCAGTATACGGCTTAAGGTGCATATACAGTCATCCCTTTTCCACTTCGCGCCCCCCAGACAGCAGCTTCACATCTTTGTGGCATGATTTTTCAGCAATTAAGGAGGCCCGTTGCACAACCTGACACGCATTGCTATTCAAATTAGACAGTCATGAATATTCAAATCAACCCCCATGCTGTGCCACATGGACCACGGGTGCACTGCTCTGCCTGTGGCGAGCCGCACCGGCCCCACTCTGCCCCTCTGCTCCGGGCCACGCTGGGCCCCCCTCCCCTCGGCTCAGCTTGAGGCTGTGCTGGCTCCCCCCGCTACCCTTGGGGCTGCATCAGCCCCACCCCGCTCCCCTTCGGGCCACGCTGGCGCCCTCTGCTCCCCTTGGGGCCACTCAGGGCCACTGGGACAGTGGTGTGGGTGGCTCCCCGCACCCATGTCCCCAGCTGGGCAGAAAAGGGGTTTTCCCTGGTGTGGCGTGGCAGTGGCCACTGGGAAGCGCTGACACAAGCAGCGATAAACAGCAAGATAGTGCGGAAACAGGGCAGGAGTGTCGGGGGGTGGTGTGAGGGTGTGGGGCAAATTTGCATATTAATGAGCTGCCATTCTACGCAGAGGGCTTCATGGGACATGAACAAGAATGCGGTACTGTGGTATAGGAGACTCGACTGTAGATCTGTGCTGATTTTGGCTAGGGTAGAGTTAATTTTCTCCACAGTAGCTGATAAAGACCTGAGTTTTAGATTTGTCCTGGTAGCACTGTTGATAACACAAGAACAATTTAGTTTTAGCTGATCAGCGCATGTATAGTGTCAGGGCTTTTATGCTCCTCACAACACCCCACCAGTGAGGAGGTCGGAAAGTGCAGCAGGATTTAGGAGGGGACGCAGCCATGATAGGTAATCCTGACTGATCACAAAGATATTGCAGACCATATGGCATCATGGTCATCATACCAAGCTGGGAGAAGGAGGAAAAGGGAACATTTATAGTGATAGTGTTTGTCTTTCCAAGTCAATGTTATGCCGGATGGGGCCCTGTTTTTATGGTGAGGACTGAATACCTACCTGCCTTCCCATAGGAAGGAATGAATGAACTCCTTGTTTTACTTTGCTTGTTCATGAGGCTTTTGCTTTCCTATTAAGCTGTCTTTGTCTCAATGCATGAGCTTTTTCACTTTCACTCTCCGATTCTCTCCACCATCCCACTGGCAGGTGAGTGAGTGGTTGTGTGGGGCTAAACCACAACAGTCTGATTACAAAGCAAGAGGCGGGGCTGGGACAGCCTGTGGGAGTATGTCTATCTTCTTCCCTCTGCCCTCAACAAACGAAATCATTTCTTACCTTTAAAGACTGTGAGAGAAGTGGCCATCTCTACTTTCCTTTAGGCCTTTTTAAACATCAGAAATAATGCAGTGGATTCAGTTAATTCATGTGTCAGCATTTGACAGCACATTCAGTAACCTGGGAATCATCCTACAAGAAGATAAATGAAAAGCACCAACTAGTCATTGCATGTGTTGGGCAATATATCTCATGCTTAAAACCACTGACACCTGGTAGAGCCACGCTGCTAAAGAAGTTACCAAAAATGACAAATATGAAAGGCTAAGGTATTTTTTGTTTCCAAGGTAAAATGCATAAGCCATATTTTGGTTACAGCGTTCACATTTTAGAAAGAAAGCATGCATCTTGCAATAGCTGTGTAACCCTGCACTGCCTTTCCAGTTCTTTGTCCATGTGAATGCACAGAAACAAAGCTCCAGGCATGCCACTATACAACAGCCATGCCAGCTAAAGAAACACAACAGTAAATGTTTGTAACGTGGTACTAGTTTTAACTGGGAAATGCATCAGAAATCCTTGTGAGCTAAATATACAGTCATGCCTTGCTGCATTGTGACTTCTCCATCGTGACCTCACTAGTTTGCGAGAATTTTTCCCCGTGAATCTGCCTCAGTGATTCATGGAGCTTCCTAGTCGACACATGTGCAGTGCCTCTGCATCAGCAAGGGGTGGCATGGCACTTCCTGTGGGGTGGGACTGGCCCAGCCCCACAGGGAGGGTGTGTGGTGCCTCCTGCTCACCATGGCATTTATAGCCCTGCTCCTGTGTGTCTCCAGGCCCAGTCCCTACTGCGGAAGGCTTACCCTCCCTTATGAATGCTGTGAAGGTTCTGTTTATAGACCTGCAAAACTATAATAAATGCCAGGGTGAGTGGGACGCACCACGTGCCATCCCCGTGTGACCAGGTCAGGACACCGCTGCAGCTGCTGCACCAGGAGGAGGCTTCTGTTCCCCCATGTCCTCCCCCCGCTGCAGCAGGGGGAAGCGATGTTCTGCTGGGTCCATATGGCCAGCGCTCCTCCTCCCACACTAGGGACCAGCGGATGTACTGTACCCGCCACAGTTAAAGGGAAAGAAACTCTGACACCGACATCATCCCCCCACCATAAGGGGCCACGGGTGTTGCAGCGTTGCAAAGTTAAGGTTTCCCAGGCTCCAAGAGCCCCAGCTAGAGCCCAGGGACACCCCTTCTCTGCTGCAGCCCTGGAGCTTCCCCACCGCGGCAGGGGTGCAAGCATGCACAGTGGCAGCAGCCCGGCGGCAGCTGCAGAAGCAGCAGTGTGGCCGAAGAGAAGCCCAGGGACTCCCCAGGGGTCTCCCCAGGCAGAGTGGGCCTAGAAATACTTCTCTTTGCTTCCCTTTGCTGTGAGAGCCCATGGGGCGGAGCGGGAAACGCTGCCCAGGGCTCTGGAGTGGTGGAGGGTGGAGCAATGGGTGTGGCCTGTATGTATATTAATGACCCGCGACTGTTTGCAAATTAGGCATTTTGTGACACCTCCAAGAGACTTGTTTCTTGCAAATTAGGAGGTAAAACCATATTACCAATACATAAACCAGGATGTTGGTGTACATGGAAGTACGTTACAGACTATCAGAAAAACAATGGTCATCTACAGACACATTTCCCTCATTTCCCTAAATAGGCTTTTTTTCAACATTCTCATCTGGCAAAGACTCATACATACACTCAACCTCCTCAAAGTAAAGACACTTCAACCGCAGTGGAGTTCATACCTGCATCACTACGGCACATAAGGCAGCTCTCTTCCTCCGCGACAAACCAGCAAAAATGTTCCATCACTGAAGTTTAGACATTTGTTTTTCAGCTCCAATCCATCTGGTGTGCCTAATCTCCCAAATGGGCAAAACTACAGGGGCAGGCACATATAGTCACACAGACAAAGTTCTTTGCACCGAGATATCCCACTTCATAATCACAAGTACAGTCCAAGTCAGCTGCACTCTGAGGTGAACACTTGTAGAAAGATGCTGCTTTGACATCTGATGGCTATGGAGGGATGGGCTAGCAGAACAACTTACCTATATCTAGCATGATAAGAGTTCTTTAAAGATTATTTTCAGGTAAAAGACAATTTTTATCATCCAGGTTATTAAATAATTCCCGAAAGACTTTGTATAAAACATACAGGGTGAACGTTGTCCCAGTCTGTAAAACTACAACGATGGGACTTTAATAGACTGCAAGAAAATCACACTAGGTAAGAATTAAAGAATTTTTATTACAAGTTAATTAAAAACCTGCACTGAAAGCAAGTCACAGACCCATGTCTCTATACAGACATAGATAGTTATATATACAGTAATCTCTCGCTACTTTGCGCTTCACCTACCACAGCTTTGCGATTTCCCCCCCGCCCCCAGTGAAGATATTTTCCTCTTTCCCACCCTCTTTCACCCCAGGTGTGGCAGGGGGAGCGGTGCTGGTAGGTGCTGCTCCCTCAGGGGCCATTCAGAGCTGGCTCGCTTATAATAGTGTTGCACAGGAAAATAAAATGTGGGGGGAGCTTTATAACACTGTCTCAAGGGTATATTAATCAAGCTGCCCTGTGGAGCCCTCCTCTTCTGCTAGCTGCTCCTAGATGCTGCTAGCTGCTGCAAGCACAAGCATGCAGCAGCAAGCAGGAGGATGTAACAGATAGCAGCAGCTGCTTCCTGTTTTGTCCTGCATGCTTCTGCTTGCTGCTGCATGCCACTGCTGCTTGGAGCTGCGGGAGTGGAGGGCTGTCCGCAGTTATATATGAATATGTCCGAATTTCTACTTAGTGGGCATCACTTAGCCCAGCATGCCTCCAGACCTGGACCCCCACAAAATCCAAGGGGCTACAATCCTACACTGCTTACAAATCCGTAAAACAGCCTCCTAAGGGTCTTTTCATAAACTAAAATAACAAGCAGTTTTGGAAGGGAAACTAGCAGTTTGAGAGGTGTAGCAGGGAAATTAATTGGGATGCCTTCGGTTCTAGAAAGGTAACATCTGTAACAGAACCAGAAATCAATAAATCCCAAGCTCAGATGACCTTTAACATCATATTCAGCCTTCTGAAGTTACCCCAAGGCAATGACAGTCAATTGCTTCCCCATTCCAACAACCTTCTCAATACACTTAGTTATACTCTTACCTATTTATGTAAAATATGAACCTTTTACACAGCATGTAACCTATTCATGAAACCTTAAAAATGCTTTTCTTAGAGTGAGGGTACATTCTAAACTGATTACAAGTCTCCTCATTTACATAATATTAAAAACTGTAGAGCATTAGGAAACTTTAAATTACAGGAAGTATATGACATCCTTGGAGTTATGCAGTATTCCCAGATAACAGAAAGTGCCACAATCATTCCCTTTCATTATGATCTCCTGCACTACATTTATGTATAAAACAGTATAGCAGTTTCCAGGAGCAGCCCCAAGGGGAGGGAGGAGGTCCGCGGTGGCCCGGAACAGCCCCAAGGGGAGGGGGGGAGCTGGTGTG
>WEKX01017612.1:2388-16333 GCA_013390025.1 Pitta sordida | reverse complement strand
TTTTTGATACTGTTATTGTTGTTGTTCAATACATGTTTGCTCTATTAATTTTTTTCTTTTCTTTCTCCCAGTAAAGTTCTTATTTCTCTCCATATGTATTATTCAAGTATTTCTAAATTTAATTCATACTTCATCTTAATTGACCCAGGACATTCTTGGAGCCCAACATGGGGCAGGAGAGACACATTTAGAGAGATAAGAACTTATAGGAGGTTTTTCTCAGAGGTACCACCATGCCCTGGGCTACATTCAAGCTAACTTGGCAGGTATGCCTGGCACTCTTATTCATAGATTCATAGATCATATGCTTGCTATGAACACAATTGCGAAGATACTATTGGGGTTTATTAAGTTCGTGTACTGGACTCATAACCTTATGTCTTCTGCACCAGTAGTCTTCCTCACAGAAGTGTACAATTGGTTTCATTATTATCATGTCATGTTTAATAACCCTTGGGGATATATGGCTAACCATACATTCATTAGGAATGAATGAAGGGAAGGGAAGTACTCCTTTACAGTACTTCTCTTCTATCTTTCTTGCAGCCAATGCCATTCCTTTTGGAATGAGTAGAGGTCAGATTGACCTAAAGGATGTGTTGTTTACACTTATATTTCTTCTATCGGTATGCAACACGGTCATTCCTATAATTAACACCAGGCTAAGGTCACTTTGGGAAACTCCGGCTATGGCCCGTGTGGTTAGGGAAAACACCCAAAAGCTAGCCCTGACCAGGATAAGTGCTGCTAAGACAACTGCCCAACAAGCCATGCCTGCCCCACCAGCTGCACCAGATGACAAACCACACCTGTTTCACAACAGCTTGTCAACCCAATGCAGTCCAAACTGCAGATGACCCCTCTCCACTGGGTGGTAGCACTGTTGGAGGAGATCCAGCAAGTGTTAAGAGGAACCAAAAATCAGAAGTATTTTTCTCCTTCTTAATCTACAGTCAGGCCTCCTATACCATGGTACCGCGGGTCTTACCCCAACCCGCGCAGCCCTCCATCAGCATAGAGTGGCAGCTCATTAATATGCAAATTTCCCCGGTCACCCCACCCCCCCAGCTCCAGAGCGGCTGTGGGGCGTTCCCTGAAGTTCCTCGCGTGCTCAGGGGAGAAAAAGGGGTCATATCTGCCTTGTTCCCACTTGGGAAGTCCTCAGGAATCATGATGAGGTGTGGGGTCCCTGATCCCACACCGCCTCCCAAGCAAGACCCAGGCTTTGGCTGCTGCCACTGTGGAAGCTGCAGCAGGAAGAGAAGGCACCGTGGGGCTATATGGACTTCCAAGCTCTCCCCAGCATGTTCCTTCATGGGGGACATACATGGCTGGCTTGCTGGCGCTGGCAAATCTTCTGCTGCCATCCTGTTTGCGTGTTTCAACACTGCGTGCCTCCAGAGAAAGAAAAAAATTGTTCAAACCCAGGAATTTTTATTTATACAGGAGATGTTTGTGTAAATATCTCCTCTGGGATGTGGGAGTGGGCAAGGGGAGGGGAGGGAAGGCAGGCAAATAGGGCAGGCAGGAGCAGCAGTCAGAGCCAGAGCAGAGTCAGAGGAGACTGCTCCCTCCCTTCTGCAGGCATCCTGAGGCTGTCATGGGACCATGAGGGATTGTGGCAAGCCACTGAAACCAAGCTCAGGACCTAATGCTGGTCCTGGAGGCGGGGGGAGGGTGGCAGCACTGTGAACTTTGACTTTGGAGCTCCGCTGCTGCAGCACACACATTTAAAGGGGAGTTTCAAAGCCTGTACTCCACACTGGTGCTTGCACCAGTGTCCTGAGTACACAACTGCCCAGCTCTGTTGGCAAGGCAACAGTTGCGAGGCAGCACCTCCCTGGCCCCTGTCCTGCTCCTGCAGCAGTCAGCACAGCTTGTAGATTGAAATGTTAATCAAGCTACTTGTCTTAGTTAACATACATTAAGAAAACCCAAGAAAGGTGTACATACAGTTTGTATACTGTAATGTTTTAACTTGTTAACTGCACCAGTGGAGAAACTGAGCAGAGCGAGAACTTAAGAGGAAAAAAAATTACAAGCAGTGGTGCCTTCATCCCCCTGGGGACTGGCCAGGTGGGACGGGAGCTATCTCCTGTCTGCATTCCCTGCCACAGTTCTGCCTCCCCCGCCCCCGTGTTCCAGCACTGTTTTGGCTACGCTCGCTCGGACTGAGGTGGGCACTGGGGGGACGTGACACAGCCACCTCGTTTGGAGAGGGGTGGGCCAGGCACAGGTGTTGGTTTGAATGTTCATTACTTTCTAATTTGAATATTCATGACTGCCAGTTCACGCAGGCGCAGTCATGAAATGGGCCTCCTCAAACACGGAAAAATCACGTCACGTAGAGGTGAAGCTGCTATCTGGGAGGCACAAAGTAGAAAGGGCTTACTGTATTTCTGAATGAGAAGTCCCTCATTTTATCTAGGACAAAACCCAAGGAATTATTTAATTAATATTTTCAGGGTTGGGGGTGTTTTTTGATGAGTCAGGACAAGCGATAAACTTCTGCCACCCAAAGTAGCTCTAATCTCATCACCTTTTTCTGGTTACATTTAAATGCTACTAGCACATCTTCACTACTCTATCAACCCAGAGTGAAGCAGAAGCATCAAGACCAACTCTTCATAGCCAAGTGCACGTGGATGAACACAGGCAATATAAAGGACTTTCTTTTCTGTGTTACAGTTGGCCCTCTTCCACTTCGAGTCTCCCATATTGCAGATTCACATCTTAGTGGCATGAGTTTTCAGCATTAAAGGAGGCACCTTTTCACAACTGCGCATGCGCAACCTGGCATGCATGAATATTCAATTAGGCAGCATGAATACGCAAATCAACTTGCACAGCCACAGCGGCATGACAACTTCCCCCTCCGCCCACCCTGGGCACGCGGAAGTAGGGCTTCACAGCACCCGATTAAGACTGCGGGTCCGCAATATAGGAGATCCGACTGTATCACCCTTTGGGTACACAGAATGATTGCTCAATTCACAGGAGATGTGCAGCCTACCCAGCTGTCACAGCAAATTTTCATCCCTTTATTCCCATCCTTTTCTTTCTACACACCCACACAACGAACTCAGCCATCTATTTCCCCTGAAAAAAAAAAATACAGTCAGGTCTCCTATACCATGGAAGCGCGGTCTTATTCGAGTCCCATGAAGCCCTACTTCCACATTGAATAGCAGCTCTTTAATATGCAAATTTGCCCCGCACCCTCAGATGGCTCCCTGGCGCTCTTTCGGCACTGTGTTGCTGTGTATTGGTTGCCACGGCGGACGTGCCAGGATTGTGGAGAAACAGCGGAGCTGTGGCCGTGCCCAGGAGAGGTGGCGAAGCAGCAGAGCCACTGCGGCCATGCCCAGGTGGGGGTGTGAAGCAGCAGATCCCCAGGGGGGATGGCGAAGTGGCGGAGCTGCCCCGGCCACACCCAGGACAGGGCAAGCGACAGGGCCGCTGCCACGGCTGTGTGGGTTGATTTGCATATTCATGACTGCCTAATTGAATATGCATGTGTGCCAGGTCGCACATGTGCAGTTGCGAACAGGGGCCTCCTTAATCACTGAAAACTCATGCCGCAAAGATGTGAAGCTGCAATATGGGGGGCACGAAGTGGAAGAGGGCTGACTGTGAAAGCATTATAGTTTCTGGCCTTACCACGGCACAGAAGTTACAATGAAATTGGAGAAGTAAGTATGTTTTATAGTAATGGCTCAGAAATCAGAGGGGCTTTGGTCTCCTCCCAGGCTGCAAATCACCCAATACGCGAGTATAGGTGCATCATGAATATGCAAATAAGCCATGCCCATCACCCTGCCCCCCTCAGGCGCAGAGGGATGGAGGGCTCAGCGCTGAGCCCCAGAGGGGCTCTCAGGGAGCTGGGATCTGCTATGTTTATTCCCATGCCAGGGTGCTCAGGGTCCCCCACCCTAGGGCTTGCTCTGCCCACCAGCCATGTGTGTGCTAGGAGTGGGGTGTCCCCTCAAGCCCTGGAAGCAGAAGAGGTGCAGTCACTGCGACTCTACTGGGTACAATGAGCACAGCGCTTCTGCACCCATGACCCTCCCCCTGCAGCCGGTGCTCTAAACAGCGGGGACGGGGGTTTGGTGGTGATGGTGTGGGCATGTCCCCTCTCTTCCCCCCCACAGGGCTCCCAGGGTGCAGCTGGTGTTCCCCAGTACCTGTTGTGGGGCCGCCAGGTGCACCTTGCCAGGGACAGGTCAAGGGTGTGTGCGTGTCTCCCCATTCTGTCCCACTGTTCAGCCCAGTGCTGTGAGAGTGTTTCCCTCTGATGCAGGGTATCCTGCATCAGCACAGGGTGGGCGGCTCCCAGGAGCGCACAGTGCTTCGCTTCTGAACAAGCTGAACAGGGGGATGGGACGGGTGAGTGAAATGGGGAGACGCTTCACTTCTGGCATCGCTTCTCCTTGCCTGTTCCTGTGGAAACAGTGCAGTCTTCCCATCCCATGCTGTCCTCTGGAGCAGTGGCTGGATCTGGGTGCTGGGATAGGGCTCCCTGCCCACAGCTCCGGCAGTGGCCAGGTGCGTGGTCACCCTCATAATTCAGGACCTCAGCCAGGTACACTGAGATGTGTGGCTCTGCAGAAATGGCCCTCACCCCCTCCCCCCATGGCCAAGTGTTCCCTTAAGCAGACAGTGCAAGGTTTGGGTGCTGTTGTTGCTGGCATGTGTTTTGGTGTAGCCAAGAGCCCACGGGACAGCCAGGGAGATGTCTTTATTTCCTGCAGTCTGCTGTGGACTGCATGTCTCTGAATGTGCTGCCGTCTCATAGCAGCTTCCAGAAGTGCCAGGAGAAGCGGCGAGAAGTCTCCATAATGCAGAGGAACGTGACCTCTCCAAAACTCATAAGCCATTGAACTCTGGGCAGTTCTCAAGTGAGCGAGAGTCACAGCCCTTGGCCCTGTAGGCTGTGGCCGTCCCACCCCATGGGGGAGTGCCAGTGCCACTCCTTGAAAAAGCAAAGGTAGGGCACAGGCATAGACCATGAAGCTGCGTGAATAATCAAAGAGTTTTCACTGAAAAAAAAAAACACGAGGAGGTGAAGAAGGGAAACTGGGATCACAAATATGCAAGGTTTGACTGTACTCAGTTTGAATGTGAAGTCTGGTGCAGTTCAGTCTCATGTGTGCACTCAACACAGTAAAGCATTCGACACAGTCTCCCACGATACACTCCAGGGGAAGATGCGAGCAAGGGGCTTTGATAGGAATATTCTCTGTTGGGTCAGGAACTGGTAGGACGGTTGAGCCCAGAGAGTGGTAGTAAATGGTGTCACAGTTAGTTGGCAACCAGTTACTAGTCGTGTCCCCCAAGAGTCAGTGTTGGGTCTGGCTCTGTTTAAGATCTTCAGGTGATACTGATGAGTCCATCATGAGCAAATTTGCAGAGGACACCAAGCTCAGAGCACGTGTTGATCTGTCACAGGATAGGAAGGCCCTGCAGAGGGACTTGGACAGATTGGAGAGANTTTTTCACTGAAAGAGTGATCCAGTTTTGGAATGGGTTGCCCACAGAGGTGGTTGAGTCGCTGTCCCTGGAGGTGTTCAAGGGTAGGCTGGACAAGGTGCTGAATGATATGATCTAGATGTTACATGTTAGGTTTAGTTGGATTATAGATTGGACTAGATGATCTTCAAGGTCTTTTCCAACCTTATCAATACTGTGATACCGTTTGCAATTTAGACCCAACAGCAAAGGAATGAAAACGTCAAGGACCAGATATTTTCTTAAAACATACCAGATTTTTCCCAGGGCAAACAACTGGAGTATTATTTGGTTTGGGTTCTTTCCTCTTAAAGAAGAATTATCCGCTGTAGGATACACCACTGGATATTGATGAGTTCCCCCGTACAACCTCCTCTCTGAGACTGACTTCACAGCTTTCTTTGGACAGGCAACTGGAAAAGGTCAGCTAGATGACCCTGAAGATGCAGCAGGCTGGATCAGGAATGCTGACGGACAGAACCCAGACTGGGTAAGGAGGAATTACACAGCTACTGTCTGGGTGATCATCACACCAAGGCTATCAGATCTGAAGAACATTACAGAGAAGAAAAGGCATAGGGATGTATTTTCTACTAAACTATTACTTCTTCTCAAAAGCAATCAAATGCCCTGTTTTTGAATGTAAGAGTGAGGGACACTTCCTTCCTACTCAGAATAAATACATCTCTGCACATTCATTCCTTTTTATGCTGTGTTCATCTCTACTTGGCATTGCAAGCGGTTGCAGGATGACTCAGTGTCTCACGTTAGCATTATGATACGTGTGGTAAATGCATCCTAGTTTTTAATTTTTGTATTTCACATCGTTGTTTTAAAACAGCATTGTCTGTAACACTTCTTTTCCTCCTCGGTAAAATGGTAAATTCCGGAAAAGGAATCTGAGGAATTCGGTCGGAGGAAGGGGAGTTTCCAGGGTCAGCAGCAGGCTCTGAAGCTCAGGAGATAGGCAGTTGCTTCTGGGGATTTTTTTTCTCCAGTCTTTTTCTCTTGCAACCCCGAGGAACTGTGTCTGTTTTCTGTGGATGCATCCAAGCTCTTTGGACTGAAGCGGGGAGTCTCGGTTACCTGTGTGGGAGGATTTTCGGCCCCTCCTTCCCTTCTTCTCCATCTGGGGAGGAGGAGGACTGGACAGTTTCGGACTGAGAACAACAGATTCTTTTTCTTGCTGTTCCTTAATTCCCTGGAGGAGGATATTTTTTTGAGTTATGAATCTGTGTACCTCTGTTAATAATTCTTCTTCACTTCCCTTTGAGGAGAGAGATCAATTTAGTTGGAATTGGTGGGAAGGGAGAAAAATCTCACTCTAAACCACAACACTCAGTTTGTTACTAACATCTCACTTCAAGTCTTTTCTGTGTACTTCAATCCAACTCTTCTCACATCAGGCATCCTAGCCTAGAGTTCACCATGTACCGGCAATTCTCTTCTCCCCTCTCTCCAGAGCACAAACCGCCACCTCCTTGCACTTACACAGTCCTGCAGCACAAGCCTTTCATACTCCCAAAGGCAGAAAGGCACCAAAGACATCAGAACAGGGCTGCTATCCCAGATTTTCATGCATAAGTCATCAAGAAGAGGTTTCAGGGGACAGTACCTGCCAATATCAGATGGACACTGGCAGCTCAACCACCATGCAACTTATCATCCATTCATTTCTGGAGAGGGGAGTCTGGGCCTCCTGCCCAGATGGGGAGGTGTGCATGACAGGGTGGAGAGCTGCTTTATGGTGCCTAACCAGTACCACAGTTCAAATCAGACCAGGGAGGAAAAAGCATACTTCAGTTTTGGGTGTATTTCATCCAAATATAACTTCTATCGAAAAAAATCAACCTCTTCCTAAATTTTGAACAGAAGGTGTCCATCCTTCATAATGGGACTGCTCTCTTTAATAGTCATCCAAAGCTATGGGCTGTTATGGATAAAAGGCATCACCCCCAAGAAGCTTTCCTGTAATGGCTGCTGAAAAGTAGTGTTACCCAGCCAGTACCTCACTGCTTTGCACCCTGACCTTCCCCCTCCCACCTTCTCCCCAGGCACCAACATAATTTTATTCAGCTTCAATTCCTCTCAGCACACATCCTCGAGATGAAGACCAATTCCATCTGTGTCTGCAGGTCATGCTTCTCCCACCAGCACCGATACCTGCATGGGTGTGCAAACACACCTGTCCCAGGAGCAATGAGGAACAAGGGAATTTCCAGATTCCCTTCCTCGATACAGGATCTCACCCCTTCTCTTGCTGTACTTCCACAGCATGCCATTTCTACTAAAATATTCACAAACAAACAGACACACAAGCTGTCTGCACAGGAGGATCTTTACTGCATTTTTGCATGGCACAATGTCATGGGGTGGTGTCAGAAGAGACTTTTAAATGTCCACAGAAAAGTAATTTTTTCTTTCCCTCTTTCTTTCCCCCTTGCACCCCCTGCCCCCTTCCCAAGTTCAGAGAGGGGTGGGGAAGGGAGAGGGACATGGGGAAATCAGAGGACTCATGTCGAGGTTTGAGAGCCTCCGGGGCTAAGTCCAAGCAGAGCTTGGCCCCAGGAATTCCCCGGGAGAGAGAGAGAGCCTTTGCAGAGGTTTCCTTACCAACTCTGGAAAGCCACGAGGTTGATTATGGATGCTGACATCTTCACTGCCAAAAAACAAGAGTTTTCCCACGGGGGACTCCCCATGAGAATGCTGGGAGTTGTAGGCGAACTNATATAATTATATATATTTCTTTTAAAAAAGTTGGTGTCTCTCTAACGGTTTCTCATCTATTTTTCCTTGAAAACAACCCCGTTAGTGTCCAAACCAGGACACACAGGAGCCCACATAAACCCTGCAGCTCGAAGCCCTGAGTGGAGTGCCTGCGTGGAGCCACGTCTCCATAGCTTCACACAGCCTCCAAAAGCCAAGGAAGTGCCAAGTGTCATGTGACTCTTTCAGAAACAGGCAGAAGAGAAGGCAAAAGAGACAAGTCACAGTTGACACTAGAAACTTGCTTGCTGCTTTCAGAGTTGTATCAGGAGATGATCTAAGAGACCTTCTCCTGTCCATCTGCATGCAACTTACTGGCATACCTGATCTTATTTCTATATATGATCTCTAACGGTTCATGCAGGCTGCACTGTGAAATTGCCATGTCAACCCCAGAATTATTTGAGTGATGGCCAAAAATCACTTCTGTGCCAGGAGTACTGGTAGTTCCTATAAATATCAGATTATATTTACATCTGAGTCAAAGCCAGTTTTGGGGAAAAAAAAGTTTATTCACCCAAGAGTGCTTTGATCCTCTGACAAGCAATTTCCTGGTAAAGTTGGAACAACACAAAGGATTTGGGACACCAACTAGCTGCCACACTTGTATTGTAAACTGGCACTAAATCCCACACAGCCTGAGAGGAAAGATTTAGTTGGTGGGAAAGGAGCAAAGGGGCCGTTTGCACTCACAGCATGTGAGAAATTCCTTCTGGAGAGGCAATTTCTTCTCTTGCTGCCTACCTGAAGCAAACTGACAGAACCTGGATCCATCAAAACTCAACAACAGAAAAGCAAGTGGCTGCAGGACAATTTGACAGTAGTGAAGTACTGCAAAACTTGTTAGATGTACTACAGCTGGGGATCTTGTGCGTTAGAGATGGGTTTTTTTGCTTTGCTCTCCAAAGGATCTTTAGAAATTGACAGATTCCCAAATGCAATGACCCATTTGCAACCTTGGAGCCTGAGCTGAGTGAGAGGAAAATTAGAAGTGAGCTTAATAAAGATCTGAGACTGCAGCTGGGAAAAGCAAAAAGCAGAGCTGAGGCGTAATAGTGATCTGCTTTCGTCCTGCTTAAAATGAAGCATTCACATACTTCTATCGTTAAAAAACAAATCCTAATGCTAGCAGACTTCTTTCAACATTCTTCTTCAGATATTCTCTCAGTACAGATTGGGATTTTCCTGTACTTCTACTGGGAAATAGTGCACTTGGCAATTAAAAAGAAATGCAGCTTGGGGAGAAGCAGATTAGAAGCATATTTTGCTAAATAGTTCTAGAATGATTAATTCCTGATTAAAAAAATTAATTCAAGGTATTGAAAGAAACAGTCCACAGAACTAAGTAGTTTCTTCCAAGCTTCAGCCTTATTCTCTTTCTAACTGATGAGTTTTATTATCAGGCTTTGAGAAATTGAGTCTACAATCTCATTAAATTGATAGGCCATAATACGTAAGATGAAAAAGAAGGGGCTGAGTAACCCTTGAGATGCTCTTGATCTCCCAATGTTTATTAGCTTATTTTTAACAGAGATGTCATAAAACTGAAATCCTGAAACTTCTCTTTTGTCAAATCTGTCAATTTTCTATTATTTCTAAACAAAACAAGTTTTTCAACATGTGCTGCTTGACCTGCCACCTGCCCACTTCCGACAAGATCAGTGCCTTTAACCTTATCAGCACAAAGGCATCAACCTGATAAAACTCATGCCTGGCCCTTTGAACTGCCTAACATCAAGATCCAGAGTTGACATTACTCCAAGCCTTTCATGTTGTGATGCAAATAATGTACATTCCCCAGACACAAAGAAGTCATTTAACTGGAATTAGGCAAGCTGAAAGAAAAATCCGGAAGATCAAAGGAAGACCAAAGGAAGATCTACAAAGAAAATAGAGCATGGCAGTTTACAATGACATTTCTGCAAAATAAGGAAACACAGGTAAGGAAACACAGGTATAAGGACGACAGGTGCAGCTGACTTTGCTTCCCAGTGTGAGGTGTGCACTCACATCACCCTTCTCCCCCCAAGAGCCTGACAGACTTTCTCATCCAGCCCTGCCCGCAGGCTGAAAGCATTAATAGCATTTTAACTTTGCAGCCTCTTGCTCAGCCTGCCAGTCACATTGGCTGGCAGACAAGGCTAATAACAGCAACAAGCCAACTCTGTGAGCAGCGTGAAATCAAGGCCAGTCCATCTCCAGCCAAGCTTCCAACAGCTCCCCAGCTGTTAATGAAACAGGGAATTGAGCAAACTGGGCAAGAGCAGAGAAAACACTCACATGATATTAGGTCAGGAGTTAAAATATCTCAATGACGTGCAACTTCCATCATGAACAGAATTGATGAATGCCAGAGCCACAAGACAAACTCATCTACAACCCCCCCCATCCAAGCTCTGATGCAATTTCTGTCACTTCTGACAGGCTGCAAAAGTAAGGGTTTCCTCCCTTCAGAAAAAAAAAAAAATCAAATCATGATTTAAAATTAAGCTTTCAAGAAACTGTTGAGGAAATAGATGTAGCTAGTGCAGATTTCCTAGATCAGAGAGAAGCTCAGAATCTCCACCTAGCAGGACAAATACTACCTGTCTTTCATGTTAAGAAAGATAACTAGGAGCCTCTTTGCCTGTAACTCCATCTTCAACATCAGCACTAGTCACCATTTACCTCAACCAACTTCAGTCCTGATCAGGCCATTGAGATGAATCATGCAGCACAACAGCCTTCTTTCCGCAGTAACAAAACATAATTCATACAGGAATGTACAATACAAATTGGGGCTATTCTTCACCCAGAACTTATGCAGCCTTGTAACAGCAAGCTCTCAATTAGCATGTTAACATCGAAAGGAAATCTAAAGGTCAGTTCAAAAAAATCATGCCTAAATCAGGGTAGAGGAGTGTTCACCAAGAAAACATCAGATTCCTTCAAAAAGCAGGAGGAGCTTAAGAGAGCAGCTAGCAGAGGAAGCCCATGCTTTGTGCCACAGGCACAGTTAGTCACAGCCCATGGCTGGGGCAGAACGTAGTGAGGCAGCTAGTCCACAGGCCCCAGTACCCAGCCACAAACAATCAAGTCTAGGGAGTACTCACTAGAGCAACCTCTAAGCATTTCTGCTGTGATCCCTGGCCACAATGTGGTTTATCCCAGGTTGGATTCTGCTCTTTTGCTGCAAAGATGACAAAAATGCAAGTTCAGACACCCATGGACAAGATAAGGTCAGGCCAACATTGCTTGCCAGGAAGTTTCCTCTCTGCATACTGCCATGATGTAATACCTGTATCTTTTATTTGCTACACAAACATTCTCAGCAGTGAACTTGAACTTGGTACCAAGAATAGTCCAGTATGTATTCTTTCCATTTATAAACTAGAATATCTTGTAAGACTGCAGCAGCCTAAAAAGTCATGGTAGTTGCCCACTGCTGCTGAGCTATAGTGAGAGGCAGCTGTGTGTTTTGTGTTTTATTCCCCTCACTGGCAGTGACAAGAAAAGAAATTGCACTGCTGGCTCATTACTTCTGCTCCTGCAATATCCCCATAAGAAAGTCTAAAACTAGCAGAAATTTGATGACAGGCCGAAAAATGGGAAGCAAAGGATAGCTTCTCAAGAAAAGGTTTTACTTGTCAGATAAGACACAGGGGCCTGAATTCTGTCAGAGACATCTCTTCCTTCTCTCTTTTATTTCTTCCATTTTCTTTTGTTGCCCCTCCTTTTCTGTATTGTCTTGGAGACTTCGAATAAACAGAGCAAGCATTCAGGAACATGGTGAAAGAACAGGCATGGCTTAATGGACAGTGAACAAAGTGTGTGCTAGACAGAAACGTTACAGGAAATAAAAGGAGTCCAGAGAGCTGAGACAGAAAAATAGCAAAAGCATGAGAACAGCCAAGATGCCTCACAAACATGTCTGGGCAAATGTTCAAGGCCACGAGGTAAAACTACCAGAAGCCAGGAGTTAGATCATGCTTTTCTGTACTGCAGTAAAACCTACCCTGCACTTCTCCCCGGAGGGCCCATGAGCAATACCATAACCTCCACTCCAGCAATTTATCTAGAGATAGGAGAAACCAGCTGTGTTAGACATCCAGGACTCCCCTAATCCCTCTTAATCAACAGGCAGCTGGTCATCAATCTGTCTTAAGTGGTCAAGATGAAGTGAAGGGCACAGATGGGACAATGAACTCACAAGCATAGTCATGAGGGTGGCTCACCTGCACGGACCAGTTAGAGCTGTGCACTGAGCATGTTTAACCTCCAGTATCAAAACCAATACAGTCAACCCTCTTCCACTTCACGCCCCCCCATACTGCGGCTTCACATCTTAGCGAAGTGATTTTTCATCAGTTAAGGAGGCCCATTTCACAACTGTGCATGCGCAACCTGACATGCATGAATATTCAAAGTAAGCAGTCATGAATATGCTGTTATTTTCTACAATACACTAGGGAGACAATCNGACTAGGGAAACAACACAAAAAGACCAAGAGGTAGCTGGGGTTGCTGCAGAATTGTACTCTCTTTAAGGATGAAATCTGTGGAGGGGTCACAAGGCTTGAGTGCAGGCTACAAACCAGCAAGGGTCTCTTTTTGTCCCTCTCACCCTGTGCTTGAGGAAACAAAACTTTGCATGTAGCTTTCTAATAAACCTGTCATTAGTTCTACCAGCACTGAAAGAAACCACACAAATCTCCTTAGTTTTTGGCTAGTTGCTGACAGGAGAAACATATTAAGAGTAATAAACACATGCACTTAACACTTGCTGAGCCAGAGCCTTAATATTCAGCTGTATAACCACAAATNCGGAGGGCCCATGAGCAATACCATAACCTCCACTCCAGCAATTTATCTAGAGATAGGAGAAACCAGCTGTGTTAGACATCCAGGACTCCCCTAATCCCTCTTAATCAACAGGCAGCTGGTCATCAATCTGTCTTAAGTGGTCAAGATGAAGTGAAGGGCACAGATGGGACAATGAACTCACAAGCATAGTCATGAGGGTGGCTCACCTGCACGGACCAGTTAGAGCTGTGCACTGAGCATGTTTAACCTCCAGTATCAAAACCAATACAGTCAACCCTCTTCCACTTCACGCCCCCCCATACTGCGGCTTCACATCTTAGCGAAGTGATTTTTCATCAGTTAAGGAGGCCCATTTCACAACTGTGCATGCGCAACCTGACATGCATGAATATTCAAAGTAAGCAGTCATGAATATGCTGTTATTTTCTACAATACACTAGGGAGACAATCCCGGCTCACTTTTGTGATGCAAATTAGCAAATTGCATGGATGAAGAGGTGAGGGAAGAGAAGTCTTTAAAGCAAAATTACAATGAAACTTCCTCCCTGTACAATATCCAGATACCAGTTCTCAATGAGACTCCTCCAGGACTCCACTGCTTTCCTTCAGACTGCACAGCCAAACATCCAGTCCCTGACTGCACACCCTCCTCACTGCTGCATGTGTTCACCACCTCGCTCAGCTGCAGTCACCAAAGGGACCATGAAACACCTAGAAAGGGCACCAATGTGTTAAACCGGGGTTCATAAACCACTACACTTCTATGAAGATGTAACTACAAGGAAACTTCTTTACCAAGCAGTAACAGCCTCCAAAGCAAAATACTGTTCCAAATGAAATGCAGCTCAGGAATGTGAGCTATGTGGGC
>WEKX01017609.1:3827-56824 GCA_013390025.1 Pitta sordida | reverse complement strand
GAGTTCCCAGCAAGTATCTGGGAGATTAAAGTCCCCTAGTAGAATTAGGGAGGGTGATCTTGAAATGTCTACCAACTGTTTGTAGAAGATTTGATCAACATCTTCATCCTGATTGGGTGGTCTGTAGCACACTCCAATCACAGTGTTCATCTTGTTAGTTAACCCTGACATCTGGCCCTGTAGGCTCTCAACTCTGTCGTCCTTGATCTCAAGTTCCCTGACGTCCAATGCTTTGGCTACGTACAGGGCCACCCCACCACCCCTTCTACCTTGTCTATGTCTCCTAAATAGTGCATACCCCTCCAATTCAGCATCCCAGTTATATGACACATCCCACCACGTTTCAGTGATGGCAATTATGTCATATCTTTCCAGGTGTACCAAAGCTTCCAACTCGTCCTTCTTATTGCCCATACTTTGTGCATTAAAATATAGACACCTCAGCTGAGTTGGTAAATTCATCTTCATAGCAAGCACACCATCTATTGTGCCCTTCTGAGAGGCTTTGGTGCCACCCCCTTTCCCCTTCGATTCTAGTTTAAAGCCCTCTTGATGAGTCTTGCCAACTGGTTACCTAATACCCTTCTACCCTTATTAGACAAGTATTTAGATATTTCATAGCAATTTACCTATTGTGAACTTCTTTCTTAGATATAGGAATTGTGACAATACAGATCTCCCTACTCTCTAAGATGGTAAATCCTTTCATCAGCACTTCTTTCAGCTTTCTACTGAGTGACAAGAAATGTTGCATAATCTATGCATTTCAGCACTGTTCATTTGAACCTACATAAAGGGATGACAAAAAGATAGCATATGTGCTTTCGATCTCTGTACGGGTGTTAGATGGTGAATTGGACTAGATGATCCTTGTGGGTCCCTTCCTACTCATAATATTCTGTGATAGATAATAAAAAAATCATGTATATGTATGTCAACAGGTCTTTTATTTTTTTTGGAACATGAGAACAGTAGAAGACTTGGAGGGGTCTACTTAATATGTCAGAGATTGGTCCACTTTGTTTAGGAGGTATTTTGTTAGCTTGATGATAAGTGATACAGTCTAAATGCATGGAAAAATGATTCATTAGATTATCTTAGCAGATCAGATTAATATACATACTACTAGTGGCCAGTAAATCATCATAAATACATTAAAATAGCTAGCCCATTTAGGGGAATTTTAATTACAGTTTTAGAACACTGTGAAATTTTAAAAAAAAAAGATGTTAAAAGCGTATCACATTACCTTTCTCTCCTCTATCTTCTGTCTGGACTTCCTCACACTTTTATCCATAAAATCTCACCTCTTTTAGTTGCACCCTGTAAAAATCACAATCTCCTCACTCATGATTACAGCGACCGAGAGCACATCCCAGAGCGGTAAACACAAACCTAGTTACCTCTCAGTCTAACAGGCCAATTNAATCAGTACACCTAAGTCCCTCTCCACTTCACTGGTCTCGAGCCACTCCTCCCCCAGCTGATAGCGGTGCATAGCGTTGTTATGTCCGAAGTGAAGAACTCGGCACTTAGTCTTGTTAAACCTCATACTGTTGGAGCCTCCCCATCTTTTCAGCCTGTCAAGGTCCCTCTGGAGGGCCCTCCTACCCTCTGGCAGTTCAACATTTGCCCCCAGCTTGGTATCATCTGCAAACTTGCTGATGATGGACTCGATTCCCTCAATATCGTCAATAAAGATGTTGAACAATGCCGGGCCTAACACTGACCCCTGTGGGACTCCACTGGTGACTGGCTGCCAGCCGGATGTTGCGCCATTCACCAGCACCCTCTGAGCTCGTCCTTCCTACCAGTTCATAACCCAGCATAAAATGTTTCCATCCAGTCTGTGCTTTACGAGTTTCTCCTGAAGCTTATTGTGGGAGCCTTGTGCTATGGCACACTTTGTACTACCATGAAAAAATCTCTTTTGTGCTAGGCTGGACTGGCTTCCAACTTTGCAGGTTCAGGACGCCCAGGACATTCTGATGCACAATGCTAGTGTATGTAAACCAGAACATTCTCTTGAAGACACCTCTGGTTATGAGTAATAACCTATCATATAATCGAATATAAAGTTGTGTTCCCATCATGTGGTCTGTACTGGGGAAGAACACAGATCTGTAGTTTACGTTTTTCCAAACAATATATTCTATTTACATGAGCTAACATCAAAAAATGCAGAGTGAGGGGAGAAGGGGTGATATCCTTTAAATCGTGTGATGGTTCAGAGGTTCACAGGTCATTCTGGGTTGGAAAGGACCCACAAGGATCATGTAATCCAACTCCCAAGCAAGCACCCACCCAGAGATCGAACCCACAACCCTGGAGCCATGAGCACCACGCTCCATCCATCCGAGCCTCCCAGCGCCTAGACCATGTCAGTGAGTTAACTTTCCAAGGCTCAGGCAGAAAAAAAGCAAGCAAGGCTGTTTTGCTGCCATAAGAATATGATCATGTCAATCACTCTAACAGATTGTTCTAGTTAAATTAGCATATCTAGCAAACTGGACACAAAGATTATCACAATTCCTGCTGAAGCTGTGGACATGTATTGAATCATTATCTGTAAATGACTCACCTGCATATCTGGACTACAGATTTTAAATGGATTAGATTTCTTTTTTACTTTTTCATGTAAAGAATATAAAAAAAATACTAGCACAAATTGGCTGAAGCTAAACCCATAATTAAATTTGCACATCATTCTAATAATAAAGTTGAACACAAGTAGATAATAAAATACAACAGTAATATTAACCCTATGAGCTCATACTATCTCTGCAGGGAAGTTACAGTGTCTGACATCTGCTTGCCCCTCAAGTTGTCATATACCAAAGAGAACCTGCAGACATGTCTGAGGGGTTAAAACAGAAACTATCCTTACATGCACAGCACGCACCACCACATATCTTTATATTCTAGTCTGCAGCAGGGACAAAGGAAAACAGTTATTCTTAAACCGTAAATAATACGTGTGGTTACGAAGTAGAATGCAGAGCAATTAATCAAACTTGCCAGAGCTCTCTAAGATATGGGCTCTTTAAATCTTAAATCTCCATCTGTCTCACGCTAACCCTTCCCATGCATGTAAAATAATGCAGGTAGAATTGTAACTGCAGTCTCCAGGCACAAAGCTGAGTTTAAATATAAAATTATAAAAAACCAGCTAAATGGAATTTGCCAAGTACTACCAAAGCTATTTTTCAGATACAAAGGGTATGTGAATTTGCTTTTGCTGAGTTTGCAGATTTTCAGTGTGTTCAGAGGTTCACAGGTTATTCCGAGTTGGAAGGGACCCATAGGATCATCTAGTCCAACTCCCAAGCGTATGCCCACACAAGGATCGAACCCACAAGTGTGGTACCATGAGCACCACACTTCATCCATCCAAACCTCCCATCATCTAGGCCATGTCACTGAGTTCCTTGTCCAGTCTTTCCTTAAACACCTCCAGGGATGGCAACTCCACCGCCTCCCTGGGTAGACCTCTCGTTCTAGTGCTGGCAGCCTGAGAGAAGAGATTCACACCCACTCGTCTGCAACCTCCCTTCAGGTAGTTGCAAATAGCAATGAGGTCACCTCTGAGCCTCCTCTTCTCCAGTTTGAACAATCCCAGATCCTGCAGTCGCTCCCCATAGGGTTTGTTCTCCAGTCCTCTCACCATCCTTGTCGCCCTTCTCTGGACCCTGCTGTTGAACAAGCTGTTCAACATCCCTCTTAAAACGTTCAAGCAGCTGAATATGGACTAGTTATTAGTCAACAAATGCTTATCCTGAATCATGCTGGATAACAGATTTGAAATTGTATTTATCTTTGAAGGTTACTGCTTCTACTTTAGACCTCAAGAGGGTTTGAAAAGCCTTTTTTCCTCACTCTATCCATTAGGTCAATGAAAAAAGCTCTAGGTCTGTGCCACTCTCTGCCTTTGATTTATAGAAGACAGCTATGGTTTATTTTTAAATTATATAAAATTGAACACTAGGTAGGATGGATTGAGGGTGAAAATAAACTTTTATTTATCTACCTACATATATATATATATATGTATGTATGTATGTACGTAAATCTCTCCCACTTCCTCCCAACAGAGAGAGGAGGGGAAAAAAAGAATTGTTTTAAAACTGCCCTTTTCCTGCTGGGTTTGTGGAGGAGGTAGATGAGTGCCGAGCACACTGATGGAAGCTATTACATGACTGCTGTATATGCTGACAGGGAGCGGCTGTGGGAGGTCCGTGTCTCAGCTTTCCTCATCAGGATGGGAAGAAGAGAGAGTGAGCCCACCACACATTGGATTTTAAAAAACCTTACCACCCAGCTCTGCTTCTGCTCTCCCCATGTCACAGTCCACCCAGCTGGGCTGAGCATGTGATGGTTCATTTGCTGAATCTCAAAATGCAAAAGAAAATTCCTAAAAGGGGTTTAGCTTTGGTCAAACAGTGAAACTTTATTACGTGCCCATAAAGTGAGAATGTGGTAGGTGAAAGTGAGATAGGAAAGGTAAAGAGAAAGGGAGAGAGAGAGAGAAAGGGTTTATAGCTACCACCAGTATGACCCGTCCTCAAGGCATCCCTACAGATTGTTGTGACGAAGGGTGGGAGAAGCTTCCAATGTCCAGTTGCTAAGAGGCCATCTTTTATACTGGATGTTACCCCTTGCCCCCTCCTCTGTCCCAATCTTATCTTTCTCTGCCACATATGTCCAAGGAAGAGTGTCCAAGGTAAGGTCAGTCTCGAGTGGCCTTTTTCCAGGAAGTGTCACAATGGCAGGGCCCTATGATTCACAGCATATCTCGTTCCGTCCTGGATGATGAGAAGAGTACAGCATATCTCATTCCATCCCCTGGATAATGGAGGAGAGTAGGCATATCTCGTACCACAGTGTTCATTCCTCTGGGGTATCCACATCCTGTTTTCCACAGGAACCACACTCCAGATTTAGTCCAGGGAGCATCACTTGTCAGGCTACATCCTTGTCAAGATCTTAGCCTAAGTTTTTTGGGGCACCTATATTGTCCAAGTCCCTGATGACAATGTCGAGACAATATTCCTCTTCTGACCAACTCTTACACCCCCTTCCACCCATCAGCAACTGAGTAGAGTTGTCACAGCTGGAAACATGAAAGTTTCTGGCAACTTTCAGCAAGAAATGGAAGAGGTTGTTGGCAACATGTCTGCCTGCCAGCCACGGCCATATTGTCTTGCTCCAGCAGCCTGGCTCCAGCCACCTCACCATCAGCATGAGAGCAAAGAGAGCAGAGCCACATGCCCAGAGCAGGACGGACCGTGGTGCACACACAAGCTGCCACTGTACTGCTTCCGGCTTGCAGAGTCCCCCACTGCCAGGCCACCACTATCACCGCCCATCCACGGCTACCACCCATCCGGTGTCGCAGGCAGCAGCCAGGAAGCACTGGAGGGGGCCCCTCTGAGCTCTACCCTTGCCGCCTCTGCCAGCACTGCACCAGGACCAAGCCAGAGGGTGGTGCAGCTGTGCCCCCCAGCTTGTCTCCCCCAGTCAACAAAGCCAAAGAAATGAAAAGGACTTCTCAAAAGAAAAACAAAACAGGTACCTCCCAGAACCGGAGAGTTATCCCAAACCCATAACTCACTTTTAATTGCCATTTTTTTAAAGTTAGCAAATCTCTAAATCTTTTGGTAGTAAAAAACCTGGAAAATTACTTGTTTAGCCTTTCATGAACAATAGAACAAATAAAATGAAATACAACTTTTTTCCCCCTAGTTTTCCTAAACTGCAAAATGGCTTCATGACTTTCAACAGTGTGACAAGTGATCATCTGGCAAGATACTAAGTTGGCAAGTAGAAATTCTGGCCAGCTGGCCAAGTACATGGCTGGCTCCTGCCAGCTCTCCTGCTGCCCATCTCCAAGCTTCCTGACAGTTACACCATTCTTCCCCAGGCCAAAGGCCTTATCTTGTTGCTGGATGCTTGATTTATATTCGATCTGTCCGGCTGGCTTGTAGAGCAGCTTGAGCTTGCTCTCCAGCTCCCTAGGGGGCCAGCCACCCATCTGGTGTCCAGAATCTCTAACAGAGAGGTGGGCCAAAATGGACCATTATTCTTTGCTAGAGATTCCAAACTGCTGATGTTTAATTCCAAAATAAAACAAACCAAAAACTCCGCAATGCAGGATTGCCTATAAAAGAGCAATTCCATTTTTCCTTTCATCAGGTCTGACTGAAGACTAAACAGCATAGAAACAGGCTGAAGTTCTTTTTCCATTTTCAATAGTATCCTAGTTGATGGAAAGTTCAGTAGGATCTTCTTTGGAATAAGACAACACTAGGTTGAAGTACAGGTGTAAGAATATTATTTATGAAGGTCCATATTCTACATCTCTTTATGGGGAAGCAATATGCAAAACACCTGATTAAAAATAATGGATGACCTGTGAGTATACTCTCCTGCTTCAATGGAAAGGGGAAAAAAAAAAAAAAAAAAGAAAAAAAATTAAAGCACTTACCCATCCAAAAAATCTCAGGCTAAACATGCATGGAGAAAGAGTGCAATATAGAAAGGGATTCTGATGTTTGTGTAAAAATTATTTTTTCAAATCAAGTCCTGAGAGTCTTATCTGTTCATCATAGGCATACAAACACAGATTACATTGGTCTTTGTCAATATATGCGTTTGAGTATTTATTATGTATATGATTTTGAAAAAGCCCTCACCATGAGGTTACAGGTCTATTGACTGACCTGTCCGAGCTGCTCTCTACAACAGTCAACAGTGAAGATATCCAACTATACTGGTAAGTATATCTATTTAACCTTTCATTGTGTATGACTCCTTCCAGTAGGAAAAACAAAAAAATAACCAAAAAGGCACCCAAAAATTAAAAAAAAAAATAGAATTGAACAGAAATTTTGGGTTTCTGCATAATAACACTCTTAAGAAACACCCCATGCAAGCAGTATGGTTTCTCCCTGAAACCATTGCTGCTGCTACTACCACCCACAAAAAGCAGGGATGAAACTTGGTGGAAGAAATAAAAACAATTTTCATTGGCAGCTAGCAAAATGCAAGAAACCATCTATTGTTAAAAGAACTCAGATGTACCAAACTATCCTATTTCAATTCAGTGCTACCAACTGGACGAAATTAATTAATTCCTTGAATGCAGCAGCAGAAGACACTACTTAGGTAAAAAAAAAAAGGTCAGGAGTAATGTAAGGTTTCATCAGCCTGTAGAGGAGACCTATACCTTTTTATCCGTGGTTTGAGCAGTGCAAAAATCTCCATTCCCTCTCCCTCTATCTGTACTGCAGCCCTGAAATACAGGTTTTTGGAGATTCTGGGATTGGTTTAGTTACTTCTGTTCCACCTATGAATAGTTACAATAAAGTTACACAATAATTTTCTTAGGCACTAAATAACTTTAGAGTTTATTCAAAAGCCTAGATTAAACTGGTTCCACAAAACTGACAGATTCTTAACACTGAGTACAATAACTGAGGAATGGCGTAGGTTTATTATTCATACTCTTCCTCATACAAATTTAGAAAATGTTAAGAACTTGAAGAAGTACAGATGAAACTTTCACACTTTATATACTCCCTTTTAGAAAAACTGCCACAGATATATTTCATTGACTCTGAACATTTGAGTGAGAAATTATTTGGGCTGATCCAGTTCCTCATGGACCCTCACACAGCTTAGCCCTAGTGAAAGTAAAAAGGATGATGGAGGCTGCCAGGGGAAAAAAATTCTTCAGATCTTATTTCCATTATGCACATGATTGGATGAGACAGAGTTGGATGAGACATAATCACGCAATGTCACTTTCTACAATTATTAAGCAACTCTGGAACATAAATACATTAAGTATAAACCAAGTATTAAGCAATTAGGCATATTCCTGTTTATTGGACTGTGGAATGTGGAATAAGTCTGCCATGGAAAACCCCTCATTCATTCCAAACAAAATCAATGCTTTTAATAAATTAAGTAACTAACCCTTTTTTATGGAAAAGTTAAAATTTTTATTTAGAAAGTGTGGAATTCGTAACTTATGAAGGTAAAAATTGTGCGTATGTATATATGTGATATGTTAATATCAATGTGTATATGTGTATATGTGATATGTTAATAATACATAACAGACTCAGATCTCTTCATATTGTCTTGGAAATTTACCATAACAGCCGTTTTATAAGATGAAAAAGGGTGTATGGTATGACCTTGAATTCTTAGGTGAAAATATATTTCAATGGTTAACAACAATGCATAGTGTAACAACATGAAATGCTAAAATGATAAAATGTCAGCTCTCACCTGCAGAATTGAAGAAAAAAATTATGGTGAGCTAGAAATATATTGTTAGATTATACAGCACTTCTCCCCTCTCCATCTCTTACTCAATTCCCTTCTCCCCCAATGACTTTTACTCTGAAGATCTTCAGCAGTGCAGTCAGAAACATTATTATAGGCACCTGAAAGATTCTTGCACAGTTGTTTCTGGGTAAGAAATCAAATGCATTCTTGATGTATTGAAATTTTTAACCTGTTGCTCTATGCATACTTTTATTCCTGCCTTTTAATCTAGCAGCTCCCCTGTTTTCCAACAACACTTTGGTTTTTAAACACCCATCCTTCTTACTAGATCAACACATTTACTCTGACAGTCTACGGATTTTTTTTTTTAACTTCATGAGCCAGATAGACCATTTTCCACGGCAATATGAATCACCAAAGTCTGGGATTCACTGTGTTGGGAAACAGAACTTAGAAGTAAAGAAAAAAACTCAGCGTGAACTCAGGCTAAAAAATAGGTGTATTAAAATGAAAAAAACTAGGGGAGGACAGTACTAATGGTAGTTGCACAGTGAAACTTTTCAATGTTTTTGGTTTGGGTTTTTTTTAAACGTTCATTAAGCCTCAGTTAAGATCTGTTATCTTCAGCAGTGAAGAATAAGGCATGCGTTAGCAATTTAGACTTACCATGCAAGGAATGAGTAAAAGATATCAGTGCATGGCAGACAGCCAACATTTACAGATTGGATTACTTTCATGTTCAGTGTAAAAATCTCGGGTTTTGTCCAGCTTAAGTAAAAGCATTTTAAAGTTCTGGAAGTTATTAATTTGTTCAAAGATGAGACTAAAACAACAACACTCACAGAAATTTCTTCAAAGTCATATTTTTTCATTTTTTCTTTTTGGGGGCAGGGGGAAACTACCAATAACTTGTGCTAAATTTGATGCACACTCAGAAAGAATGCTCACAAAGAATGTTTTATACACCAAACAGCTGTCCCATCACTTTCTTACAGTAAAATAGCAGTGCCATGGACAAACTAAGCTTTCAAAGAAAAATAGTTTAAGGCAGAGGGTTATGTGTACAGATTCCTTCCTTACAGTTCCTGTGGCTGAAAACAGAAAATAATTTGAGCTTCTCCAAACCAGGCTGAAGTAAAAAGACTAGGTCTTCCATATTTCATGGATTCATGGAATTGCATGGGTTGCCCCTTCCATGAAGCAATATTAGCCCAAATGTATGCTATAAAAGAAACAAAAAAAACCCTCAAAAAACAACAGCAAAAACCCTGATGATCTTTACTTGTATCAGCTGAATTTGTAACTCAGTTGACAAGTACAACAGAGATTTTTATGTGTTATCTTTCAAATTTCTGCACATTATCATCATAATATCACTTTTATACCAGGTTCTATCACCAGATATATGATTGATATGTGTTTGGAGAGATTTAGCTTAGGTCTTAAGTAAAGCTTCTTCACCCAGAGAGTGGCTGTGCACCAGGAAGCAGCTTCCAAGTAAAGTGGTCACAGCAGCAAGCAAGACAGACTTCAAGTGCTTGGACCAAGCTCTCCGACACAGGATGTGATTCTTGGGGGTGGTTCTGTGCAGGACCTGGATTTAAACTTCAATGACCCTTGTGGGTCATTTCTAATTTGAGATATCTATGGTTCTATGTATAGGCAGAAATAAGGAGGGAAAAAATAAGGGGAAACCTGCTCCATGATGAGCACTTTTCTTTTTTCTCTTTTTNTATTCATATATTTATATTTATACATATATAAATACAAAGAAAAAATACAAAGGCCTACATGAGAATGAGAGATTTTTGTTTTACATTTGTTATCTTTAGCCCAAAGCAATTCAGACATTTTTTCTGTTTTTATTTTTGTTCCATTTTAGAAGTATGCACTATATTTGAAAGTACAGAATTTCTCCTAAAATAAAAAATACAGTTCTATTCTGTTGTAAATCATTATCTTACTGAGCTCTTCTGCCTTTGTGGTCACCAATAGCTAACTCATTGTCCTTGCCTTGCTTATTGCACACTGTGGTGACACATTTGCAACTAAAATTCCATTTACAGGATACAAAGTATCACATTCTCAACCCAAACCCCAAATCTGAAAGAAGGTCTGAGGAAAATGATTTTGGTATACTCATTTACAAGAACCCAAACAGGATACTGGAAGGTGTGCTACCAATCCAGAAAGTTTATCATGTCCTGCATCAAATGTGGTGTGGCCAGCAGCTCAATGGAAGTGTCCTTCTGTTCCACTCTAGTGAGACCCATCTACAGTACTGCATCCATTTCTCAGGCCTCAGCGTAAGAAGGACATGGATCTGTGGGAATGAGCCCAGAGGAGGGCCACAAAGATTATCAGAGTGCTGGAGCATGTCTCCTATGAGAGAGTCTGGGCTTTTCAGCCTGGAGAAGAGAAGGCTCTGGCGACATGTTATTTCAGCCTTCCAGTATCTAAAGGGACCTACAAGAAGGTTGGAAAGGGACTTTTTACCAGGGCCTGTAGTGATAGGACAAATAGAATAGCTTTAAACTGAGAGCTGATTTAGGCTAGATATTAGGAAAAAAATCCTTACTGGGAGGGTGGTGATACAGAGGAACAGGTTGCCCAGAGAAATTGTGGATGCTCATACCTGGAAGTGATCAGTGCCAGCCTGGATGGAGCTTTGAGTAGCCTAGTGTAGTGGAAGATACCCATGCCCATGGCAGGGAAGTTGGAACTAGCTGGTCTTTAATGTCCCTTTCAACCCAAACCGTTCTATGATTCTATGATCTTTAAAATAAGACATCAGTTATTACACCTTTTTTTACATAAACATAATCCAGAAATGTATGCATTGCTATTCACATTTCCTAGGGACATTATTATTCAAGTTATTAGGAACTAGGCATTTATTGTTCTAACAAATAAAAAACCCTACTAATTGCTGCATCTAAATTCTTGCCCATCCTACAGTTGAAATGACAATACACTGCAAGATAATACGGCCAATAGTCTGAGTATCTTGAAAACTATAGTCACTTTTTTCCTAGCTTGGTGGCGAGATTATCTGACTTGTCACAGCCATTTAGATAGTTCATCTGTTCAGAAGTATAATGCTCTTAGAGCACGTACTGTAATTTTCTTTTATATTTTTACAAATATTGGCTTATAACCTCCTGGAAAATTCTGCTTCTGCTCCTTACATTAAGATTAATTTTGCATTTTCTTCTTTGTCCTCCATCCAACAGGAAGCTATCTTTGCTGATATACTTTGTACAGTAGGACAATATAAGGTAGTCAAATTTCAGGAGAAGGGTAATTGAATTCTAATAAGAAAGTGGGATCAGGAGAGATCGTTTCAGATAATAAAACATAAGTCTTATTCACTTTCAAACTAGTAATGTTGAAGTTAAAATGAACCACTTGCGTTCCAAATTCCTATGAACATAAGAAAAAAAGTGAATTCATGCTATCTGGACAGCTGCATTATAATAGCTATCAAGGAGGACCACCATTGCCCATGATAATATTGTATACTTATATAAAGATATTTTGTATTCTACAATGAAACACAACATGTGGAACAGCATGAGTTTCAATTCTGACAATCTTTGTATCTAGTGCTAACTATTTTACATATATTTCTGCAACTACAGAAACATTGTTGAGTATTTACACATGTGCATACTCAGAGACACAAAACTAGTGCTTTTTCTAGTATTCTGTCTAGGATGTTTAGGAAATACTACATAAGTATGCCACATTTAGATAAAACAACTGAGCTTGGCAGTTAATTTCTTTTATAGAAGTGATGCCTTGTCTCACTTCCCAGCTTTGTAATTTCCTCCCATATATGTATTTCTACTACTTCTGCCATTCTTCTGATGCCTCAAGTAAGCCAAAACTATTTATTCTCCTCCTCTCACTCACTGAGTTTTATCTCAGCTTAGTGAGCTTAACTGGCATACATATTAAATTATTCAGAAGTATAAAGGAGCCATAAAAACCTAAAGCATGGAAAGGCAGAGCAATATTTAGTCAGGGTCAGGAGGGGAAGGGCAAGGTGCTACCTGTTGTGGAGGTATTTATACTGGCTAAGGTTGTGTTGTCTCAACACCCTACGTACATACATATAGAAGTTATTCAGATCTTATCCAAACAAAGACAAAGGAAAATGAAACTATTTGATAAATCTAAAATTAAGTAACTTTCACCAAGACACGTACCTCTGGTTTTAGACAGCTGTGACTGGCACCTTCTCATCTACACTCCAGATGTTTTAAAGCACTGATAAAAGAGTGTGCAGTGCTGTTCCTTACAACAAGGACTTTCATTCTTTCCTTCTGTAGAGAAAGGGAAAAGGATATGTATATTCAAATAGTCTTTTAAGTAGAATTTATTATGGCACTTGAAATGACCTTTGAAAATCATTAGTAAACAAGTTATCAACACTTCACATTTAATTTCTCTCACTTCATTCAACTTTTTTTTAATAAATATAACTTTGTTAATTATCATTAAAAGCATTTACTCTGAAGTGCAAAAGGCTATGCAGCTGATTAAGAAGCATATCAGTCAAGTGAGACTTTTTCCTTCTGATTCTGAGACCCAGACATTCACAGCATGACCCTATATCCTAAATATATCAGCCTAATACACATAAATGAAGTAATATTTCTCTATTAGCATTGATTATGATCTTTCATAGCAGCTAGTCTCAATACACTATGCCAGATATTAGTTTTCCTGCATTACATCACTAAGACAGTGTTGTTAATTGCTTATATATACTAAGAAAAAGAAATACATCAGCCACTGAGAATGGTCATACAAAAGCTTCTTAGCTTTATTGTAGAGCCTGTAAATCTTCTAATTTTAAATGCACACAATGCTACAGAAATGTTTCAGGCCAAATCCTCTGCAGCAGTAAATCAATAGAGCTCTGCTGAAATCAATGGAGCCAGTGTGATTTACAATAACTCAAGATCTGCCCTTTCGATTGCACCCAGTGACATAGGAGACTCAGGAGGGTTATTACAGTAATATTCAGGAATATATTTTCCAGTAAATTACAGTCCTTTAAAGATAGACCAAGGAAACATGAATAGGCATTGCATGAATTACACTGCTGTAGGAGAGGATTAGTGGGGGGGCAGGCAGTTGTTCACTCAGATTCTAGCTATCTGTAGGTAGGCAACAAACTAGACACCAGGCCTAAAACTTGACAGTTTCTTCCTTCTATAGTTCATTAAGAGACCTACATTTCCATTGTTCTGCCTACTCATATGAACATACAAGAATGCATGGGGAAATCAAATTCTTGTTATTGCAACTGAACTTAGGCAGTTGGTTTTCATCAGATGTTTAATTCCCAGGCTTATAGCGAGGAGTCCATCACCAGCCGAATTCCTGAGCTTCCTCTGCCTCTATCCTCTGCAGAAGCTAAGAAAGGCTATGGTGGTCTTTCCTCATTAATCACTGCAGGTGACTCCAAACTTCTGCTCTGATTATCAGTGTAGAGGATCCTTATCTTCAACACTTCAAGAGCCTGAAGCCATCAAGTTCAAACAGTGACTTGAGAAATTTATATAAACTGTGTTTGTTGGATAAGCACTAAGACTTAGAAATTTGCATTTTTTCACACTTAAAAGCAATGTATAACTAAAATAACTTTGGAGTCAAGTAGACCATGTCATGTAATCATACTTGCAGTATAGGTCAATTATATTTCTGGTTTTGAAGATTTCTTAACTCTCTACTTCAGAATATGCCCTGAAAAACTAAATGCATTGGTGAATATAGTTGAGATGGGGCCCTTCAACATATATTCAAAGCTCTCTTGTTCATTCTTAATATAGCTTTATTCTTTAAACACACATAGAAGTCAAACATATTACGGTATTACATATCCTCTTAGCAATTTTGCTGAATGTTTTTTAAGTGACTGTATGCCCATTTGTTTAACCAAACCATATCTTTCTTGTGACTTATCAAATTACCAAAGGTCATAATGAACGTGTGGTGCCCGTGGTTCCAGGGTTGTGAGTTCAATCTGTGGGTGGGCGTTCGCTTGGGAGTTGGACTCGATGATCCTGTGGGTCCCTTCCAGCTCAGAATGACCTGTGAACACCTACATTTAAAAAGAACTTCAAATATATTAAAATAGAGAAGTATAACATCAAATGTGTCCACAGCACTTTGAAAGTTAACTATGGTGGGTATTTTGGGTTTTTTTTCCTGTAACATTAATGTAACTAGTCTGAGTTGAAGTCATAAACAAGTCAAAATATGAAAAGGGACAACACTTTTCCTAAAGATGGAAAAAGAACACAAAACCCCTCTGCCTAGCACAGAAACTCTTTGCTAGAGCTTGCCAATGTATGCTGTGAAAAAAAACCCCAACAACTTTATGAAGTCTTTTTATTTGTTCTTGACTAAAAATGGACGACACAAAGAGAACAAGGAGAATTAATTTAGTAGACTTTCAGCTCAGGTAAATCACAGAATCACAGAATCACAGAATCAGTAAGGTTGGAAAAGACCTTAGAGATCATCGAGTCCAACCTATCAATGCACTGGTTTTGTAAGCCAACACTTAACACTCTATAAACTTACAGATTACTTTGGAGCTTTGTTTCTGTAAAGAGTTTGGCTGTTTAAAACTTGTAATAAAATAAGGGATTATTTCTTCCTTTGCTAATGAACCTTCTGCATCTCTTACCATACAATTTAACAAGATTAGGGATTGAAGAAACAATGTTTAATTACTTTCCAGGCTGTTTAATGTTTGCAAAAGCTTCTTAGAACTGTAGATGAAAAGAGAATAATTATCACTTAATTATATAATCTCTGAGAAAACAAGAACATGTTTCGTCTTTGAACCATATGTATGCCAGATAAGACAACACTCTTAGGCTCTAAAAACCCTCAGAAATCACTGATAGTCGATTTGGTGTCCGTTGCATCATTTCATTGCATTAAGTGCACTAGAACTAAAAACACTACAAGACTACATATCATTCAGTGATATGCTGTGCACCATTAAAACTTAATTTCTTTAGGTAAACACTTTGGACTGGACAAAAATACAGTCATGGAGAGGAGGAAGCTAATTTATACCCTAAAAGTACCAATAGAAAATAAGGTACATTGGTTTAATTATTAAAGAAGAAATTAACTAATCTCTGTTATTTCTTACACTGATTCAAAATCAANGCCATCGCAAGCCCTCCTCCCCGCAGGGCGGGGTGAGTCCCGCCCCACAGGCACCGTGGCACCGCCTCTCGACAGAGGAGAGTCAAACTGCACATGCGTCAGGCAGCTGGGGTTGCGGACGGCTGAATCATATTTGCGAAAAAATTGCTTCGCAAATGGGCGAGGTCGTGAAGGAGAAGTCGCGATACAGAGAGGATTCACTGTAATTGAAAAAAATTGAAAAATAAAAATTGTAATCAAATCCCTGCTATATTCTTCAGTGAAATTTGGAACAAGACATTGACAGAAATTCACTGATGTGTTCCTTTTAAAGCAGAGGAGTCAGGGAAATACATAATACCTATATAATATTTTGCTTATTTCTAAGATGTGGTCTTTTCGTTGGACAGAGATATGTAAACATTTTAACTCATGAATTCAAAAGTTCAAGTAAATTATTTGTAATAAAACTACAAGATTCTAGTAATTCTTGTACAAGACTGTACCTTGAAAAGTCTACAAACATGAAGAAGGATAATGCAGGTACACCCCAAAATGTCAAGAATGGAAGGATTTAGGAAAATTTATTTCCAAAATCAAGAACACTAATGCTAATGAACAATAAACCTAACGGTGTTGAAAAAAACAGGTCTTGGGGAAAGACATGCCCCCCTGTTCTTCTCAGGGCTTTTATCATCCTCAGCCCCTCCACTGTGGGGGACTTCAAACATATCTGCAAGAACCTATTTTCCTATCATAGCAGGGACACCTTCTCTGGAATGCAGCAGGAGAAAACATCCAACCCATCTCTGGGAGGAATGACTCTTTTCCAGGAAAGACTTCTACATGAAATGAGCCCCAACTCCTCATAATAAACCTTTCAGAAAGGGTTGGGTCTTCTACACCTACAGCCCTAGCAGACCTTCTCTAAAATAGGACCTATATAGTCTTGCTAAGGCTGTACTTAAGTACTTGTGATTGTACTTAAAAAAACAAAATAAAGTCAGAGGGAGGTTTTTTATTTAAATCCACATATTTAGCTTTATTGAAGGAAGAAAGCAGAAAAATATTTAGACTGGAAAAAGGGGGAAAATCAGTATTTCCCAGACAGGACATATTTTGCTTAATTTCATTCAGCATAAGAATTACATTTTTCAATGTTTCTTTAAGTGTGTCAATTCTGTTGTAGAAACTAATTTTAAAAATTTAAGAAACATTGGTACCTTTATGGGAATTAAAAACAAAACAGCAAGAGTCTATTACTGAATAAACAAAACTATAAAAGCTGTAAGTATTGGCATATATTTTCGGCATGAGCGTTGTCTTTAACATATAAAAACACAGCCATATATTTAGTTATAAAGTCAGTTACAATACACATTCATATAATATTAAATAACTTAATGATATTGTGATTTGTTCACCCCAGCCAGCAACGAGGCACCTCCCAGCCATTTGTTCACTACCCCACTTGCTCCAGTCTGTGTAATGGCCATGTAGGAAGACAAAATCCCAGTCCTCCCTACCCTGATTTATTGTTAGGCATGATATTATATGATATGGAATATTCCTTTGAAAAATTTGGTTCCCCCTTATCTTTTTTCTCTTCTCCCATCCCTTTGTGAGTGACCTTTGCAATTTCTCAGTGTGTCCGTTTCCTTTGTCTTTAGGCTCACACAGGAAAATCCTGATCAATTCCTGTTAAGATTGAGGAAAACCATAAAATTGGTTTGCTCTCTCTTGTGCCAATTCTCTATAAAGCATGTCCCAGGAGCATACAGTGAAGCATCTGCAGTTCTCTCTCCAGCTCTGCTCCTTGGCAGCCCAGGGCACTCATGCAGGTGAAGACATTGGTTTTATGAATGATAGTGTTATAAGATTTGGGATGGATTTTCTCTTTTCCTTGAATATCCGGTCTTTGGAATATACTTCCTCCTTTTCTGCTGGAAAAGACACTACTGTTGTGAATAAAATTTAGTATGTCATGAGGAACACTGGACTTGTATTTTTCACTTTTGCATGAAGTCAGAATTTTGAATTAAAGACAATGTATGTATTTCTTTATGAAGTGTAACCTTTTGTATGTAGGAGATTCACTAACAAAGACTCCAATACTGTTATTTGCATGGTGTCAATAGGAGGCTGGCTTTCACAACTGTGTTTGCACTGATAGAGATTCAAAATCACATACATAAGTGCCTGAAGTCCTCGCTCTGACCTGCTGAAATCACTCTGGCCTACTTTCACCAGTAATCATATGTACATACATTGATACATCTAAGCGGCTGTGAGTTTTTCTTATCTCTGGTTGTTCTCCAAGTCATTCGGTCTGGTTTCTGAAATTATATTTTTGCTCATTATTTCATATTGATAAGATCCTCTACATTTTTTTCCTGCCCCCAGTCCTGAGCAATTTCATGAATCAGGACAGAAAGCACACATGCTGTCAGGGTTGACTCATCCCAGTCAAGTATTCTAAACCAACGTATTCTGTTGACACTTTCTACTTCTACTTAGAAGTGCTTGAGACGCTCCCAATTTTTTACAGAAAACTAACAGTACTACAGACCTTTCTCTCAGTCTTTCTTATTGAAATAACATACATGTCTCTGACGTGAAGGGAACACTACCTTCCAAAATTGAACTTAAAATGTAAATTCACACACTTCAGAAGAAATTTAACATTTTCACCAGGCAGTATTTTATTCTGTGAATACCTGATGAGTATCTTCTTCCATTGCTATAGATGTAAAATTTTTTATAGTAAAAATAAAGTAAAAAAACCAATTTACCAACAAGGTCATGCTGTTATGCCATCCTTCAATCTTTAACACCAGCACCTTGCAAAAAACCCCACACAAAACAACCACACACACAAAAAAAAACCCAGACCACCTTGAAAACTTGAAAAAATCAGACATGGTTTTATTTTTTAAATGAAAAGCAACAGCTATAATACAACATACAAATATTATAATCTCTGTCATGTTCAGTTAAATAACTGAGTGCAACGTGACATTCATTATATACGTAGCATGACTATAACATACAAAGGAAAAATAATTTTTTAAAGGAGATTAAAGAATATTCTGGGTAGTTTCTTTTATTATTTCCATTATTGCACAATGTGATTGCACATTGGAATGGACTGCCCAGAGAGGTGGTGGAGTCACCGTCCTAGGAGGTGTTTAAGAAAAGACTCGATGAGGAGCTTAGTGACATAGTCTAGCTGGGGGGTGTAGGGCTGGATGATCCTGGGTCCCTTCCGGCTCGGAGTGGCCTGCTAGACTGTGAGGGAACTAGGTTTGTGTTACCACTCTGGGATGTGCTTTTGGTCTCTGTACGGGTGTTAGATGGTGATTTGGACTAGATGATCCTTGTGGGTCCCTTCCAACTCATAATATTCTGTGAATCTGTGATTGTTTGGGGTTTTTTTTTGGTTTGGTTTTCTTGTTAGAAATCAATATGGGACTGGAATACCTGTGGCGCATTTTTGTTTTCTTTAAGAAAAGTTCAGTCTCAAGTGAAGAGTCTTTTATTTTTTGACATTGTAATATCATTTATAATTATACCACCCTTTTTTCCAAGCCATCTGAATGAAGGTTTTCATTGTTTTGCTATGTATGTGCAGTTAGGGTGCTTTATTATTATCCATCAACTCATCTGATGCCAAGAATCCATTCATTCAACCTTTGTTAGTGAAACTGTTTTAATTTGTTTTATGAGGAATACATGTAAATCAAAGTATGAAATAACTGTTCTCTTTCCTAGTAGTGGAGAGTGCTAGGAAGATAAAAATGAAGCCTCAGACCTTTGTGTCCAGATGTATCATAAATGTACAACACTTGATGCGTCTTATATCAAAGATTTATCGCTTAGATGTCCAGTGTAAGTTCCCACACATCACTTTCAGCCATACAAACAGCTTGTGCAGCTATGAACTACATTTGTCCAACTGTTTCTTCTATTGTAATGTCACATTAGATTAATGAGAATCCTGGGTTAGTTTACACAACAAGAACTATAAATCCATAGAACTGGGTCCCTTTAAGAAGGAACTCCTGAAGACATAAGTAATAGTCCAAACTGCTGAACAAACACATGCATCATCAAATGCATGCCAGAGTTTTTTGAAAGGAATGAAAATAAATATTTTATAAAATGCATCCATGGGATATGCTGAATCTACAAATAAAATTGCAGCTCAGATTTTGGAGCATAAAAAATTATATTACAGGAAAAGATTTACTCCCTCAGGAAATAAAACCTAAAAATTGTCCAGTTACAATGAAACAGTACATTATTTGTCCCTAATGCATTCATTATAAAATAAACCTACTCAGATTTAAGAATCTAGCTGTGCAATTAACAGTGAACGAAAACTAGAAAACTTAGCTCATGAGATCTCACTTTTAAGAACACTATAAATGAAATATTTTAGTGTCTAGATATGTTGAACCCAAACTACTGTAATACATGAAATGTAACTCTACATTTCTTTCTAGAAGTGAACCTTTCATTATTCCTTTCAATTATCAATTGTAATAACTTTGAAGACTATGATGCTTCTCTGTAACAAGCAGCAGGATTTACCATACCTTTAAAGTTGACCCTTTCAAAGAATAACACAATCAAAATTGTGTTTTCCAGTAGCATAACTAATTTACGAGTCTAATTCCAGCTCAAAAGTACAAGATGACTTCTGAGAGCAGCTCCCCCCAAGTGAAATACGTAATTAGAAGTAAGACACGATAATATAAAATCAGACTACATTTATAAACAGTCACCTTTCTTCTTCCTCATAAATGTAAAAAATCAGTAGAAAAGCATCAGTTAGATTTACGTTTCTTCATAGTAAAAATATTTATCACAAAAGTAGTGCCAGACCTTATGGGGTTAGTTAGCAAAGCAATTGGCACAAAATAAATCTTGTGAGGCCTATAAAATACAGAAGCATAATTCTGTCTCTAAAAGCAGTTTTACATTGGTCCTTGAATTGTAATTACTTTAGAGAATATTCCGGGGACATATCACTGTTTATTTGCCCTATTCTTATATTAAGTATTCATTTTTAACCTGAGTTAGTGCTATACAGTGAGAAGCTTTGGTCTGACACAGCCTGCCATTTTTAGAGCATCCCTCTGAAGCTCTTTAACTCACTGGTATTTTACACTGAAGCAATTACAATGTTCAATAGAACAACTTCCAAAATAGTGAGCTTATTTCCAATCAAGAAACTCCTTTCCTGTCATATCATAAGAGATGTCTTTTTTTATGTGAACCTTCTTCTAGCACAAGAGCCTGCAAAGTACCTGTTTTATACTTGATATTTTGTAGATCCTGATATAATCTGACCTGGGATTTAGTGGTTTGAAAGGAAAACAAGCAAATGACTTCTTTCCACACCATTTCATATCAGAATAAGCTTATTCTTTCAGAGCATATTTTGCTTTACATAGCATGGTGAGAAGGACTGAGATTCAGGTCTCTCAATGAATCTGTAATGGATAAGGAGAAAGAAGAGGCAAAGCGGAATTTGAACCTGAGGACACTCCAGGGGAAGTTACTGAAGTTACTTCCTTGTCTTACTGAATCCATTTTTGCTTCCAACATAAGATTATGAAGCCATTCATGCCAGAACTGGCACAGGAATCCCTAAACAGAGCTTCAGATGTCATCCTCTATTGCCCTATCACTAGGTTCTTTTCCCCAAAAGCTTCAGGTTTTTGACACATATGTTATGTAAGAATTTATACAGCAAACCCCTCCTCCAGCCCTGACAAGACTGGAAAAGGTCAACTTCTTATATACTTGGTGGAACAGAAGGAAATAAGTCAAGCCTCTCTTTTCTCAATCATTTTTGAAAGAATTGGAGGACTCCTTCATAGTTTCTTTCTTCTTGCCCTTTGAACCCTTGCCATGGGGTTCCTTCATAGTTTCTTTCTTCTTGCCCTTTGAACTCTTGCCATGGGGCTCCTCTTCGAGCTAGATGCTTGTTTCTTTTTTTCTCTATTAGATCTTTTCCTCTATGAACTAAAAAATAATTCTACAAATAATTCTTTTATTACTTTCAGGAGAATGAGTGAGGCTTTCTCTACAGAAGCAACAGATCTTTTTCCCTTTGTATTTTTCAGACAATAGACAAAGTAGTAATGACAGCAATATGCACGAGCAATAACCATTACTCTGTGTGTCTGTATGTATATGTACACACACACACACACACACAAACATATATACACTCAGAGGTTATCTCTATGCCTAAAATACTTAAAATGCCCTTCTTTGTCCACACAGAAGAAAAATTAATTTGCCTCCTGCTCATTACTTCACAATTGAGCGTAAATTCTTACAAAATCATAACAGAATCATAATGCTGTTGACCCTCTTTTTTCATGGTACCCCGGGTCTGGTCCTCCCCCCACAAAGCCCTCCATCCACGTACATACAAAGCTCATTATTTGCCTAGCCCATTGATCTGCCCCCTCATCTCCAGAGCAGCTGTGGGGCATTCCCAGAAGCTCCTCACATGGTGTAAGCAGTCAGGGGAACGAAGGTTCTCTCCTCTGCCCCACCTGGGGAGTCCCCAGTCATGATAACGAAGGGGTCCCTGAGTCGTGGCAGCAGCAAGTCCTGGGCTTCAGCTGCTGCTTCTGCAGCAGCTGAAGTAGGTGGAGGAGGCACTGTGGGGCTGTATGTACTTCTGAGCCCTCCCCAGTGTGTTCCCTCCTGCAGGACACACTTGGCTCGGCACAGCAGTGGCTGGGATTGGCAGTGCAGAGCTCTGCCGGCCCGACGGTGCTGGCAAAGTTTTCACTGTTGTTCATCTCACACGTTTCAAAGCTGAGTGCTTCTGGATAAAAAAAAAAAATTTAAAAATACTCAAATCTGGGAACCCAGAATTTTTTTTTAATACAGCAGATGTTTGTTTAAATATCTCCTCTGGGATGTGGGGGCAGGCAAGGAGAGGGGAGGGAAGGGGAGAAAGGAGCTCAAAATGGGACAGGCAAGGGCATCAGTCATAGCTGCGGAGGAGCTGTGGGTGCTGTGCTTGGGACCCTGGGAAGGATTCTTTTCGTGCATTGCATGCTACACCTACCATGAGTGGCAAGTGGCATCACTTCATCCGCAACCAGGGAGGACTCCCTCACTCCTGAAGGTGGCCTGAGGATGCTGCCGGACTGTGAGGGATTGTGCCAAGCTGTGCAGTGCCACTGCAACAAAGCTCAGGCCAGTGCGGCCCCTGACAGAGGCACCAGGACTTAGCACAGCCCTTGACAGATGCACTGGAGGTGGGAGGAGGGTGGCAGCATTGAGACAGGGGAGGGGGGATTCAATCCAGCTCTTTTCCTTTGGAAATGCTGCCTTACTTTTAAGTGGGCTACTGCAACCCACACATTTAAAGTGGAGTTTCAATGGCCGTACTCCATGATCGGGCTCATGCCAGCGTCCTGAGAACACACCGAGCACAGGGGCCGGCTACAGAACAGCCCAGACCCTTTGGTGAGGCAACGGTTGAGAGACAGTGCTCTGCCCGATGGCAGTGCCAGTCCCAGCCCTGCTGGAGTCATGGGGTCCCAGAGCCTGTAAGCTTTAATGTGGGAGAGGGGCTGGGGAGACCTTGCTTGGGCAGTGTGCTCTCTGCAGCACCTTTGCCAGGGTGATGCAACTCAGTAACAAAGCAGGCATCTTGTAGATTTGCATGTTAATCAAGGTACTTGTCTGAGTTAGCATATTAGGAAAAGGCAAGAAATGTACATACAGTTTGCATTACTTCTGTAAAGTTTTGACTTGGTAACTGCACAGTGGAGAAACAAAGCAGATCAGGGACTTAGAGGAAAAAAACCCTTACAAAGGCAGTGGTGCCTTTGTCTCCCTACGTTCCCTGCAGCCATGCCTTGCGCGGCCGCCCATGCCTGGGACGGGAACACGGCAGGGAGGGGTCACAAGTACAACCCCAGGTCGAAGTTGCCACTTGGCTTATGAATGATTTTAGGGGGCCTCCATCGAGTTTCCTGGGGATTGGCCAGGAGGGATGAGGACTATCTCTGCTACGCTGTCTGCCGCAGCTCTGGAGCCACCTGTGCGGGCTGGGTTGTACAGGCAGAGTGCTTGCTCTCTGCTACAAGTGCTGCAGCGGGGAGCAGGTGTCTCACGCATAGCACAGCCTCTCAGCATGGAGCAAGTGCTGTAGCAGAGCAGTGCACTGTTTGTCCGTGTGACGAGTGGGGCTAATTCAAGTATTCATGGCTGTTTAATTTGAATATTCATGAGTGTCAGGTCGTGCAGCCACAGTTGCGAATGCCCGGCAAAACAAACTTCTTCAGTTGCAGAAAAATCATACCACAAAGAAATGAATCCACGAATGGGGAACTGCGAAGTAGAGAGGGTTGACTGTAACACAGTAAAATCCTAGTAACAATCACAATGTTATATTTGCTTTGTGGCAATTTGAGTACCTTCACACAAACTAAACCTTAGACCTGGGAATGAATCCTTATCAGAATGTCCTGTGGTTCTCTCTTGCGGACGGAAGGGCAGGAAGGGCAAGAAAACTGGCACTATTTACTGCATGCAGTCGTGTGCATATCTTTCTGTTTCCTCAGCAGTTTGTTCAATAGCACTCCTGTCAATGTTGGAGGAGCCACATTTGAAATTTTTATCAACCATTCGGATGGTGCTTGCCATTTACTGTAACAGGTTCTGAGAGTATATACTCGAGAGAAATGGTGGGGTTTCTGCGAACTACTTCAAAACAAAATTTGACAAAGTACTATGGAAACATAGCAATTTTTACAATAAACACTAAAATCAATTCTTCTTTATCCTATTAGATTTTCCTCAATCTACTGAGTATAACTAGAAAGATGGCAGTGTAAAAACAGGTCAGCATACAGAAAATCTCATTTACTGAAACTGAGTTGCATGCACTACTTCATCAATGGACAGCTGAGTAAGAAGACAAAAATATAGTGGGGACAAGTTTGTCTATATTCTCTGTAAATTATGGACAAAAACGGATATCTGTAAAATGAACTCACATAACCTGAAAGAATGACCATGACAGTATCTCTTGATAACTCTATTCACTTCATCTAGAAATATCAATTTTCAGAACAGAATGTAAACAGCCAAAGGTATCTAAAACAACATCTTCCTCAAAAGCCGTAAGCCATTGACCTGATTCTAACGGTGCTATGTGCCGTTGCGTCAAAGATCCCAGTTCATATTCCCAGAGCACTTTGTATTTCTTTTGTTGTAATGAAAATTGTGGGTTATTTAAGATGTGGAGGAGAAAAATCATTCTCAACCAGGGGAGAATTCTTCATTTCTTGGTTGTATACCAAGGAAATAAACTATCTAAGTATCACCCAAACACCTTCAAATACAGGATTTTTTCAACTGGTGTTTCAATTTTTTCCTTTTGCAAACTTGAAAGCCTGATGTGTGCTGATGTCAACACAAAACAGCTCTCGCAAGACAATACAGAAATGCTGTTTTCTTGCATAAACTTGTTATAGAAAATCATAGAGAAGATAGGATTTGCAGCTGCTTATTCATACAAGTAGCTTCAGATGGAAAAAATCATGACAGTTTCTGCACAAGCAGCTCCTGCTCAGAGATGCACACTACCTCATGACCACCAAGCATTCAGAAGAGATATTTCACAGATATTGGAGTGATGTCACACAATTTCACTGAGGCAGTCGTGTTAGAATGGTTGTCTCTAAAATATGACATACTCTTGCCCTACATACTAATAAAAAATAACCCCCAAAAATTTACTGTAAAAATGCCATACACTTGAAATTAAGATTATTATTTTTCAGCATATGATTATGTAATATATTTTTGCAGAAAATTCATCTTCATCTCTCTATTAACTCAGTTACTTTCTCTCGGTTAATTTTGATATCTATTCCTTGAGGTACACACGGGCTGTGATCTACCCTGCCTCATGAGCCCTGGGGTCTAACCTCCTCCCCATCTCATGCTCTGGACAAGATGCTGGCATCAACATTCCAGGAGGATTGGGGCCTTCAGTGACTGCCTCTCTGACCCAGCATCCTGCAAGTGATACATGCACCTGTGCTTGACAGTGGCAGTCAGACTGCACAAGGTGTTTGTCAACACTTCATAAAAGAACTGTCTATTGTCTAATGTTGCATGGACTCTTCTTCCTCATTCCCTGGTTCTGCCCCTGGAGGGGGGAGGGGTGCCTTCTCTTCTGCACAGAGGAAAGGGGAGGGCCTAACATTCTTTGGGACAATGTGCCAGCACAATGTAAAGAGGCTGTTGGTGGACATGGAGGGAGTTCTTTGGGGCATGGAGACGGAGGTATGTTCAGTCTGATGAACACCCTTCCTCTGGTTGCTCATGTGAAGAACAAAGCTTCTGATGGTTATTCTGGTCTTTTGCTTTCCTATTCCAAGAAAGAGTTTTCACAGGTTTTTTTAAGAATTAGAAGCAGCTCCTGAACTGGAGCCTTCTGGCAGGTTTCCAGAGATACGCTCTTGCCTTGGAGGTACATCTGCCTTTGAGGCACAGAGAGGGATGTCATTGACCAGCCAGCACAACTTTGCCAAGAACAAGTTGTTATGGGTCCAATATGAGCCTTACTTTGAGGAGGTGAAGGTCCTAGTTGGGCAAGGGCAGAGCAGTGACTGTAGGGTGGGTTGACCCTGATTGGACACCAGGTACCCACCAAAGCTGCCTTATTACTCCCCCCACAACGGGACAGAGGAGAAAAAATATAATGACAGATACATGAGCTGAGAAAAGGACAGAGAGAGACCACTCATCAATTACTGTCACATGCAAAACAAACTCAACTGGGGAAATTGATTGAATTTATTACCAGTCAAAAACAGAGCAAAATAAATAGAAATAAAACAAATCTTAAAAATTCCTTCCCCACACTCTTCCTTCCTACACAGTCTCTACCTCCTCCCTATTAAGGGCACAGGTTACAGTCAGTTAATCACATTTCTCCCACTGGTCTGGGAGAAGAGTCCTTCCCCTGTTCTAGTCTGAGCTCGTCCATCCAACCATTTCTTAATTCAACATAAAATGCTTCTATCCAGTCCATGATCTATGAGTTTCTCCTGTACTTAGACTTGTTAAATCTCATATTATTGGAGTCTGCTTATTTCTCTAGTCTGTCAAGGTCCCTCTGAAGGGCCATCCTACCCTCTGGCAGTTCAACATTTGCCCCCAGCTTGGTATCATCTGCAAACTTGTTGATGATGGACTCAATTCCCTTGTCCATATAGTCAATAGAGATGTTGAACAGTGCTGGGCCTAACACTGATCCCTGTGTGGCTGTCACTCCACTGGTGAGTGGCTGCCAGCTGGATGTGGCACCATTCACCAACACTCTCTGAGCTCGTCCATCCAATAAATTCCTAACCCAACATAAAATGCTTCTATCCAGTCCATGCTCTGCGAGTTTATCCTGAAGCTTACCATGGGAAACCATGTCAAAAGCTTTGCAATTATCCAAGTACACAACATCCATGGCCTTTTTATCGTCAACCAGGCAAGTCATCAGATCATAAAAGGTGTTTCCTTGGTGTGTAGTCCTTCAAGAACAGCCTGTTCCAACATAGGTCCCCCAGAGGGTCATAAGTCCTGCCAGTATACCTGCTCTGGCATGGCTCCTCTCTCCATGGGCCCACAGATTCCTGCCAGGAGCCTGCTCCACCACTGGCTTCCAACAGAGTCAGACCAGCTATCTTTCAGGTATCCACCTGCTCTAGCATGGCTGTCCTACATTACCTGTAGGTGGATCTCTATATCCGTGATGATGTCTGTGGACTGCAGGAGCACAGTTTCCCTACCATTGTTTGCACCATGGACTGCATTGGAATTTCGGCCTGGCGCCTGGATCAACTCCTCCTCCACCTTCTTAATTGATCTTGTAGTCTGTGAGACATATTCTCACTTCTCTCTCCAGCTGCAGTTGCACAGGTGAGCTTGGCCTTGGCCAGCAGTAGGTTCTTCCAGGGGCCAGCTGGCATTGGTTCTATCAGACATAGAGAAAGTTTCCAGTGCCTCCTCACAGAAGCCACCCCTGCAGCCCCGGTGCCACCTGCTACCAAACCTGGCCATGCAAACCCAATACAGACTGCCATTTACTCTGTCTTTAGCAAGGCATATGTCATAGTCTGAAACAAGTTTCCCAAGTGGCCACAGCTCTAAACTTGACAGTGTTGTAAGATATAACTTTTAGATTGCCTTTTGTGGAGGCTACTCCTGTCACAAGTCGGACTTGATGATTCTTGTAGGTCCCTTTTGACCCAGGAATCTGTAATTCTGCAGTTCTATTCTACGATTCTATACCTCTTTTTTGCATTTTTGTCCCTCTTTTTGCTGTTCTTTTGATGACATGAAACATCACTTCAGGAACCCTGAGGAAGACTGAAATAATGAACAGATCTATCTGAAATAAAATACAAAACAAAAAGATTATATGTCATTCACCTTTAAAGTAGAAGCCATTTTTATTCTTTTTCATGGCTATTAAAAAGTTTTAAAAAGAAAAAAAACAAAGCAGCTGAAGTAATACTTTCACCTTCATACATTGTCCTAAAGAAAGTGCTATATTTGAAAATCATTAGAAATTCTATTTTTTCCCTTTCATTGTGAAATTACGAGAGTTTTTGAGTTTTGAACTCTACCCACACATTGAAGCAGCAGTCTCCTGGATTGTTCTGAGTCTTAAATAGGTGTGCTTTGGAGAAAGTAGAAGAAAAAAATCCTTCCATAGATCCAATGTTAACGATATTCTAAACTTTTAAGAAGTTTTCTTTCCATATTTATTGAAGTCAGGCATTTAACTTTGTACTCATGAATCCCAATGTATTCAGAGTTGCCTACAGGAGATTTGGATCTTTCTTTACTTGGACAATTGTGGCTGCAATTACCTATTATCCCAGCAGCCTGAACCATTTTGTGGGCACACATTGTTAGTTGGTGGCAGTGCTCAAATGTTATCTGAAATTCGCAAAGAACAATCTCTGGGCCTAGCTTTCCTTCATATGTATCAGTATGTGAATCAATAATAGCTCTTTAGAACTCAAAAAGTCTACCCCAGAGTGGGATTGGAGTAATGAGGTAAAAATCAGAGCCTCTAGTTTGAAATTTTCTGTTAAACTCGTTGGTACTTAAAAGTTTGAACATTTATTTTATTTTTTGCCTCATCTGCTAAGGGTGAACAGGGCTACATATAGTCATAGTCACAGAATCACAGAATCACAGANCCAGAACTGGACACAGTACTCAAGATGTGGTCTGACCAGCGCCGAGTACAGGGGAAGTACAACCTCCCTAGTCTGACTGACCACACTTTTCATACACTTTTAATAATTTATACAAAATTACTTAAGCCGTACATTCTACTGATGGTACTACCACAGGGTAATGTAAAACTATAGTGATTGAGAGATATGGAGGCATTTTATTTTGCTCCAGTCAAAAGTTAGCCTGATTTTCAGTTAGCGTTCACAGACAGACTAGAAAAAATGGTTTAAATCTTTACTGATTCATACCTCTTGAGAAATACAACAAATTATTTTTTTCAGAGCAAAAATATAGAGATTCCTGCTTCTACATCCTTGCCTTGTTATAAAACCAATGGTTTATTGTTATCACATGATGGTAAATCAAGATTTTAACAAATACTGCCTTATATCAACTTCAAGACTACATGCCTCCTAAGCTATTAATTAACAATTTAACAGCAGAGAAGGACATTGTAGCTGGATAAAACCATTTTATCATTTGAACCTGAAACTTTATATTTTCACAATCGAGGCTATACAGGTTAATCGGCCTGAAAGCTTATATAAAGGCTTTGATAACATACTATTCTCAGCTTTCTATAATGACTTTTGTTCAGGATAGTTTATGAATGATTTGATTAAGGAGAGAAAAATGACTAATTTGTAACAGCAGTGGATGAATCCAGTGCATGATCATGCCTCCCTAGCAGTAGCTGGCTCTAGTTTATCCTCTAAAGGAATGACACAGGACCAGCATTTGAACTCTGGTTTTATATCTATGGGATCTCATTGAAAACACCGCATAGCATTTTACAAAATATTTGGTTTTGTTTTGAGTGGTTTTTTTGGTCTCCAGAGAGTTCTTTACATTTTCAATTTTATGATTACCAAGTTTCTCAAGGAGCCTTCCCATTTTTTTATAAATTACCATAGCTTCCGTTTCTTACAACTTTTTATTGATTGTATACCTAATTTGACTTCATAATGGTGTAATTATTCTGGTATGTAATAGTTAAATGGATTTTTTCCCCTTATTCACCTTATTCTTTCATGAAGAAGTGGATACCAAAGCTGAATAAATCCCTTTTCACTTACTGATTTTCACTTGCTAATTACAATATTGACCTTTTCAAAATAACTTCAGACTGACAGCATAGCAGTTATAGCGCTATGAAGTAACTAAACAACAGCAAAGTTTCCAGATCTCAGGCACATCACAGAGTATTCACAAATGCAGGCTGATTTTCCTTTATGACTTCTATCATGGAATGACAGACATACTGCTAGCCGGCATTTTCACTCCTAACAATCCCCAAAAGGCCAGAGAGCTCAGACCTTGCTATTTCTATTTTGATTTTGATAGACAAAAAGCATCTAGAAGGAGAATGTGTATGCACTCATAGCTGTGACAGTAGTCGAGAAACGTTTATTATCAGCCCAGACTTCTCATTAATCTGGCCAGCTTCTTCCACTGGTCACTCTTACCTGTGTGTAACCTCTACTGACAACAGGCTACATTTGCCCCAGTTCTCCATTCAGCTCTGACCCTTTCCCAGCTACATCTACTTTTCTCCTGGAGCCCTGCCAAGGATATTTTATCTTCTTTTCCTGATACTGAGGCATTTCCCCAGTCATTCCCATTTTGCAATATGTATTACTCATCTAGAACAAAATCACCACCCTCAAATGTTCATGACTGGATCTGCTTTGCATATCAGAAGGTGTCCCTAAAACAAATATATACACGTCCTGAAAACATAAGTGTAGTTTCAGCTCCTCCATTCTGTCTCAGCTAATTCATCCTAACAAGCAGTAACCATCTATTCCCATCAGTTATTACAACATTCTCTTAAGACTATACATTTAAATTTCCATGTCCCTCAGACAGCCCTCAGATACTTGTAAGATATTATTTAGTCCACAACCACACACTCTGCATAATTTATCCTTCCCTTTATATTTTATAAATATATAGTGTATTTCATGTTACCATAACAATAGTCAAGCACAAATATAATGGTTGTGTATTAGTATTTAGCTAAATTTTACATTCTCAGATATCTTATCTAAAATGTTTTGAAGCTTGAAGTTTTAGTCTATATACATAAGTCATGACAATTCTCAATGCTTGATGCTAAGAGATCTCCTTCACTGACTCAAGTTTTTAAATTCTTTCTCCAGAGCACTAATAAAAGGAATGATGACATGGTTTTTGCAATTAGGCCAAGACCTTTTCTCTCAAAAATTGTATGTATTCAGTCTAGGGAAAGATGAGCGGTCTTAGGTTAGCCATATGATGTATGTGGTAAATGCATCTTGGTATTGATGTATGTGGTAAATGCATCTTGGTATTTTTGTATTCCATATTGCTGTTTTAAAACAACATTTTCTGTAACACCCCTCTTCCCTGCTCCCCTCCCCCGTGCAATGGTGAATCCCGGAATACCCAGGCCACAGCTGCAGAGCCTTTGGGCTCGTTAACACTCTCTCCCACAGCTGCAGTACATAAAGCTTGAGAAGGGCTCCTCTGGAGGGCTGCTCTGGTCTGGGGAATGCTTATGGAATCTGAGGTATTTTGACTGGGAGGGAGTTTCCAGAGGAGCAGCAGCAGATGGATTGTGGCTGCTCTTTTTGACACTGTGAGGAACTGAACTTATCTCCTATAGACACATACGAACTGAAACAAAGAATCTCAACTATCTGCATCAAAAGGTTCCACATCTAGCCAGGAGCAAGGTTTTAGACCCTTCCGCCCTGCCCCCAGGGGAGGGGAACACTGAACTGTGTTGGACTGGAAACAACAGGGGTTTTTCTCTCTCTCTTGCTGTTCCTTAACTCCTTGTAGAAGAGTCCTTTTTTAGCTATAAATTTGTGTCTTTCAGTTAATAAATCTTTTTTTATCATTTTCTTCTTCACTTCCCTTGCAGTATAACCCCCTTATAATCCAAGAGGAGGTACCCAGAGACTTGCTGACGGGCTTGGATCCTCATAAGTCCATGGGACCAGATGGGATCCATCTGAGGGTGATGAAAGAACTAACAGATGAACTCACCAAGCCACTCCCCATAATTTATCGACAGTCCTGGTTTACTGGTGATGTACCAGAAGACTGGAAATTGGCTAATGTGACACTCATCCACAAGAAGGGCAGGAAAGATGATCGGAGCAATTACAGACCTGTCAGCCTAAACTCAGTCACGGGTAAAGTCATGGAACAGATAGTCTTGTGTGCCGTTATGTGACAACTACAAAATGACCATGACATTAGAATGAGTCAGCATGGATTTCAGAGAGGCAGGTCTTGCCTGACCAACCTGCTATCCTTTTATGATGTGGAGACTTGCCTGGTTGATGACAAAAAAGGTGATGGATGTTGTGTACTCGGACCTTAGCAAAGCCTTTGACACGGTTTCCCACAATAGTCTTCAGGAGAAACTTGTAGAGCATGAACTGGATGGAAGCATTTTATGTTGGGTTAGGAACTGGTTGGATGGACGAGCTCAGAGAGTGTTGGTCAATGGTGCCACATCTAGCTGGCAGCCAGTCACTAGTGGAGTCGCACAGGGGCCAATGTTAGGCCCAGCACTGTCCAACATCTTTATTGATGGTATGGACAAGGGAATCGATGATAACAAGCTGGGGGCAAATGTTGAACTGCCAGGGGGTAGGAGAATCCTTCAGAGGCACCTTGACAGACTAGAGAAATGGGAAAACTACAATAGTATGAGATTTAACAAGACTAAGTGCTGGGTTCTTCTCTTGGGACATAACCCCATGCATTGCTATCAACTGGGGGATGAGTGGCTGGAGAGTGGTGAAATGGAGAGGATGCCAATGGCATCCTGGCCTGTATTAGGAACAGTCTAGTCAGTCGGTCTAGGGAAGTTATCCTTCCCCTGTACTCGGTGCTGGTCAGATCACATCTTGAGTACTGTGTGCAGTTCTGGTCTCCCCAGTTTAAGAAGGATGTTGAGCTGCTTGAGAGGGTCCAGAGAAGGGCAACAAGGATGGTGAAAGGACTGGAGGACAAGCCCTATGGGGAGCGACTAGGGGAACTGGAGTTGTTCAGCCTGGAGAAGAGGAGGCTCAGAGGCGACCTCATTGCTGTTTACAACTGCCTGCGGGGAGGTTGCTGCCAGGTGGGTGAGGATCTCTTCTCTCAGGTTGACACCACCAGAATGAGAGGACATGGCCTCAAGCTACGCCAGGGGAGGTTTAGACTAAATGTTAGGAAGAGGTTTTTCACAGAGAGAGTGATCCCTCATTGGAATGGTCTGCCTGGGGAGGTGGTGAAGTCGTCATCCCTGGAGGTGTTTAAGAGTAGGCTGGATGAGGCAATTAGTGCCATGGTTTAGACAATGGGTTGGTGTTGGGTTACAGGTTGGACTTGATGATCTCCAAGGCCTCTCCCGACCCTGTTGATACTGTGTTACTGTGATAGGAAGATCTCACTATAAACTCCAACATAATTATATGGAGAAGGGCAGAAATTCAGTTCATTACAGTTAGTAGAATTTGTCTGAGTTAACAGCACACGATGAGACTGTTCAATCAGAGAAATAGTAGATGGAGTCTAATTAGCGCATGACATCTGATTCTCAGAAAGTTGACAATTCTCTTATTGCTAAGGTTGAGTAAGTTTAAGGTGAAGCTAATAAAACCAGCCTATTTATAATTTAACTAGCCTATTGAGCATAAGAACTATCACTTTTTTATTTTGTAAAATATTATTTTAGCTTGTAACTTCTCTATTAGGTATATAACATTTTGTTAGTAGAATGGAAGTTCAAGGAACTAATGAAGATCCTTGTTATCTCTGCTGGGTTACAAAGGGCAAGCTCAGAGGGTGGTGGTGAACGGTGCAACATCGGACTGGCGGCCAGTCACCAGTGGAGTCCCACAGGGGTCAGTGTTAGGCCGGGCACTGTTTAACTTCTTTATTGACGATATTGAGGAGGGAATCGAGTCCATCATCAGCAAGTTTGCAGATGATACCAAGCTGGGGGCAAATGTTGATCTGCCAGAGGGTAGGAAGGCCCTCCAGAGGGACCTTGACAGACTGGAGAGATGGGCAGGCTCCAACAGTATGAGGTTTAACAAGACTANCCGTCCCTGGAGGTGTTTAAGAGAAGACTGGATGAGGAATTTAGTGACATGGTCTAGCTGGGGGGTGTAGGGCTGGATGATCCTGCGGGTCCCTTCCAGCTCGGAGTGGCCTGTTAGACTGTGAGGGAACTTGGTTTGTGTTTACCATTCTGGGATGTGCTTTCAGTCTCTGTATGGGTGTTAGATGGTGAGTTGGACTAGATGATCCTTGTGGGTCCCTTCCAACTCATAATATTCTGTGAATCTGTGAATTCTGTGAATAATTCAAATTTGAACCCAGAGATAAAACTTATTTGTTTAAAAATATGTTTACTAAAACCTCCACATTTTTCTATTTTTCATCATTTTATTTTGCTAGAGACAAAATCTATTTCTCTATTTCTCAAAAAAATTCTTTAAAATAATCAAACTAGTATTTTGCAAGCATGTCAATGCTTGCAAACTGCAGATCAAGTCTACTCCGTTAAAGTCTTCTTAGGACTCCAGAAACATCAGAAGCCTTTTTGTTACCTATTATTTTCATTTTTTTAATAGAAAATTTACTTAGAAAACTACATAGTTTTATACCTTATACGAGTGTAGAGGAAATACATCTCATGTAAAAGCTACTTGATGTTTGGGGTTTTTTTTTCTCTTTTTTTTAATAACTGTATGTATGAAGAGGGCAAGGGTTTTCCAAGGACCAAACTAAAGTAGTGTAAACTGAAACAGTTTTCATTTTACAGTAGTTTCAAGAAATACGATGCAACTTTTCTGCATAGCCTAAGTATTATTTAGTTTTTAATGGCTGGATAGTTTTAAAACGTGTTTGGCTTCACATTATATGGTATAAGCAATAACCTTTCAGCTTCCTATCTTCCTGTATAAAATCATACTTAATGCTTCTTTGATTTTATGTATGACACAACTTACAATGAGAGAATGTGAGAATGGGAACTGGAAAAGACAATAGATTTTCCTCAGAATTCTATGATTTTACAATTAACAGCTGAAAAAAGGAGTTGGGCAAGCTAAACATAAAAATACATCCTTTTCTAAACCAGAGTATTCCTGAAGAAATAGTAATCTGCAAAACCAAGAAAAACAGCAACAAAACAAAAAAGAATAACAATAGAAATATCCTTTAAATCATGTTGACTCACTATTGCAAGGAAAAGCCAGGATTTCTCCTTCTCACTCCCAACAGTTCTTCTCCATCATGTGCGCAGGTACCGACCCATCCTTAGAGGTGGAGTCTTTCATTCCTGTACGACACCATGGCAATGGAGGTGTCGAGACTGCCCGTTGTAAGGCTGAGACCCTTGTTACTGAAAGCTTACAGGGCACCAATGAACTGGCATTGGCCTTCAAACTCCAAGTGCTGCAGAGCCACAGGGAATAGGAACAGTGCAATCAGATAAAACATTGCATCCTAAGAAGGAGTAATAAATGAAAGGTCTGACAGGCCTTGCACTAGAAGTGCTAACAGCCAGTGACTCTGTAGTGAAACATAACTGCAGGAAGAGTGGCAAATTTAAGATGACATAAGTGGGGGAAAGGATTATATTCAATGAGTTTCTCTCTTCCCCACTTTCATCACTCAAAAAGATCAAGAAGGGAAAAGAAAAAAAAAAAAGTACTTTATAAGAGTTTACAAGGCTATATCACTCTCCATAAGGAAAAAATTATTATTCCTGTGTCCCTTTCCATCCAAGGCTCCATTTAAATGCCTTCAAATTTCTAGACTCACTTTGAAATGAAGCAGAGGTCTATAGACTTTTTTACTGTCATACTGTCCTAGGGTGGTGTGTATATATTCCATATCTTTGTGTTTTGGCTTCAGTCTATGAGGCATTTTGTTGTGGATACTGGTCCTTAGCAACACCAAAGTAATTTTCTTTCTCCATCCAGAAGATGAGAAAAAAAAATTCAAAAACTGAGAAGTGGCAGTTGAAGAAAAAAAAATTTTGGGGGGTAACTCACACAGCGGCGGCAGAGGCAGGGACCTGGTTGGAGTTCTCTGGCAGCCGTGGTTGTGTGGGGCTGGAGAGGGGCTGCTCTGGTGGGTTTTTCTCCAGCTTTTGGGAGAGCCCCATATATTTTTTTCTTTTTTCTTGTTTTCTTTTTTTTTTCTCTTTTTCCTTTTTTGCCTTTTCCTTGGATATACTTCCTGCTGCACTCCAGCCACTAGAAGAGGGAGAGAGGGCCTGCAAGTCCCTTCCGCTGCCCCCGGGGTTTCTTCCTCATCATCTCTTGGTTTCCCCTGGAGTGTCTGCATGAGAACTCTCAGCTCTAGCTACTCTCTGTGCACCCGAGGAGTTTCTTCTGGGACTGTCTGGCGGAATCTTATCGAGACCGACAGGAATCCTCACATACAGGACTTTCCACATCACAGGACTCTTTACATCACCAGACTTGTGGGATATCTCAGGTTTTGCTGTTTAATACTGTAGTATCTTAACTTGTCTGTTTACTAAAGTAAATAGTTTGTACTTTTCACACTTTTCTTGGTTTTTTTTAATCAAACCTCGTGAGGGGGAGGGGTGGTTTATTTTGTTTTTTCTTTGGCTCAGCCCCAATTTGCTTCAAACCTCATCATACACCATGACATTGCAAAATATACCACCACCCCCCAAGAAGGTTTACCTCTCTCATTGTGAGGTTGCATTTAATTTACTGCCCCTTATCAGCAACAAATCTCATTTGTGACCATAGCTCTTGAGGTTCCTGCCTTCCACTGAGGTTGCTCTGTTTACCCATAGCCTGCATTTTCAAGAAATTAATCTCATTTCATTGTTTTCCTGACCTCTTTTCTAAGCTCTCCAAATCCTTTTTATTTTATTTTGTCCTTAGTGCTATTTTCAGTGACTCTTGATTTAGTGTCCATTAAAAATCCATTAAAAATCTGCAGTCTTTTTCCAATTGTTCAAAAATATATTAAATATTATTTATTAATATGAGATTTTGTAGAAATTAAACATAATTTCTGACAACCTTTCTCTTGCTTCTTTTTGCCAGTATGCAAATGTTAGAAAACTTTTCATAGTTAACCAGGGTCATTTGAAATAGAAATACAATTTAAATAATAATATATATGGGAAACCAATCAACAAAAAAAACCATGAAAACAAAAAGAAGAATAAAATAAGGTTTTATAAAGCATTAAAGGAAAAAAGTTCAAGGTATCTCCTCTTTAATTAAAAAGCTGCTGCTCTTATCCAAGCAGCTAAATAAGCTGTAATGCTACATCAAAATTTGATTGGAGGGATTTAGTGCAAACTAACTAAAATCATCTCACAGCCATGTACATACTATATTCATTAATACAGAATAAAAGCTTAATTCTTTCCTTATTCTCTATCAGTCAGGGACAAACTGCTACTTCCCACTAACACAAAAAATGCTAGATATTAAGTTTGAACTTAGAACCAAGCCAGGTACTATGAAGCCTTCCCACATAAGCCTGCAGAAGCCCAGAGGGGTTTTGACAAGATGCTTATACAGAAATACCTCAGTTATTCGCATCTTCTCATAATCACAAAATTTTTTCTCTCAGTACTTAATCAGTTATTCACGGAGCAGTGCATAATTCCACGGTTCGGTGCGGTCCTGCACCACTGTGGCGGGTGGCCGCAGTCCCAGCCAGTCCTGCCAGGAGAAAGGAATTCTTTAACTGTTACACAGCGACCCACATGGGCCCTCGTTTCAGCTGATCGGGGCCACGGCAGCCAACCCGGACTTGCCAGTGCATATGCACCTTTGTGCGTACGCACATATTCATAGCCTCAGACAAAGCACTCCTGCCAGTGCTAGCTGCTGCAGTTAAAGGGAAAAAAAAAACAACTCCCACACTCCTGGCTGCTGTAAGGAGCCCAGGATGTTTCAGATTTCCATAATTTGCTATATTAATGTCCAACCTGTATTCACGAGATTCACGCAGGACCCAGGGGAGACCCATAATGCACGAATACAGAGGTATGACTGTATTCCCATTTCCCAACACCCACCAACTAGTGGCTACTACTACTTATCAGCATACATTCTCCCTCACACACATAAAATTTTATGTAAACTATGAAGTTTTCTATCACACATCTTCATGGTATGTGCAAACACTGTTTAGGTTAAGAGCCTGCAATTGTATGCTGTTTCCATATAATCATATATCCAGGAGCATGTCTATTTTACCAGCTAGATTAAAGGGAAGGAGACATGTAAAATGTGTTTGTTCCCACGATAAAACTACAGCTATGTAACCTGGAACAAATGAGTGCTTAAGCTTCAGTTTTCTTCGAAAACTGACAATCACTATCCCAAAATTGATGCTGTAATATTACTCTATGTGAGCCTAATCTATATCACACACTATTCCACTAGGGATTCTTTTTTGGGCTTGAGTTATCACCCTTTCATTTATTGTTGCTTTGACCTTTATAGGTGGTGACAATGAGAATTACCACTTGCATCTCTGCTTGTGGTATCATTGGAATGTGATGATTTAAGGATTTAGCCCATTTGCACCACACTTTAATGAAAGTCCTAAATGCTGCCCTCTGCAATCCATCTCTGGCAGATATAACTGACAAGTTAAGTATAAAGCAACAGTCTTAGTGCTTCATGGGACTGCCTCTTCGATGTAGAAGGGAAAAAACAGCAATTGTTGTGAAATTCCACCAAAAAAGTTCACACAGAGTTTTTTGTCGGTTGGCAGTTTGGACTTGGTTTTGTTTGTTTACTCTTTCCAGTTTATACTCAACCAGTAGCTTAGGAAAAACAAATGAACTAAACCCAAAAGCAAAATCCCCCAACCCATCTGTTTTCAACATGAGCTTTGAATATTTACACACAGGTTTTGCTCCTAAATGCCAGCTTTTGGCTTAAAGTTAATTTTTTAAAGCCAGGGTATACGTATGCATTCAAAAAGAGAAATGCTGGAGTACCTTCTCTCCAGGTTCACATCATCACAGGCATTGTGAGGAAATGTCAGCTGAAGCAGGAACTACTGCATGAATTCAAAATTTGATGATAAATCTATAAATGCACATTCAAATAGCCATGATGTTAGCACTACTAGCTTTCACCTTTCAAATTTACCTTCTCTTTTTTATTGTTCTGAATAACAACATAAGTCTTCCATTTACTTATTTTAGGGTTGTGAATGCTTATTCGAAACACACGGCAACTACTCTTAATAACAATGAGAAGGAAAGAGGTTGATGGACTAGCATTTCTGGCTTAGAGACTGAGTACAGTATCAGGTACACAGTGTCACCTAGAGGCTGAAAAGCTCTTTATAATGAGCTTTGCAGCGAGTGGCTGCAAATAACCAACGTTTATGTCTCCTTGACTAGTCACATACTTTATTTCTGCAAAAATCTTGAACGGGAGACCCACTTGCGATTGTTCCAAAAGCCTGCATCAACACCCAGAGATGACTGCAGGAGTGATTCACTGCAAGATACAGATACATGAATGGACTATATGTGACCACGTTTCTAGGAATAATGCAAACCTCATAAACTCTTCTCTTTACATTTCCCCAAATAGTTTTCAGCACATGGATCAGCCACTGTTTGTGACTATGCACCAGCAAAGATGATTTCATTTGAATACATTTGTACTGAGTCCATTCTTGGACTGGGATGGATACCACTACAGTTTACACCATAAATTCATGTAATCTTTTCTGATTTTTCTAGGAACATCATATAAAACTAACTTTCAGTAAATAAGACATAATAAATCTACAAATAAATACTCCATTATTATTATACACATGATACAAGACAAAAAATACTTTTTTTGAAAACACCTGGAATCTGTTCTAATAGAGGAATCTGATCCAACTACTGAAATGAGAACACAAAATACTTGTGTCATCCCTAGTATTAGTACATGACAACATAGAAAAAAGTTGGGGTTTCAGTCTCTATGTGAGATAGCATACTTCCCACATGCCATATTTGATTGATTCCAGAAGAATGATTTGTGTTTAACACACATAAAAAAGGACAACCCATCTAACAACTGTCTAACATGGAGTTATGCAGAGTGCTTACTGCAAATTGAGTCTAGGTAAATTAGTATCATAGAAAGAGGAAGAAACATTTACATAAAGGAAATTATAGACACAGAAATATTTCAGGCTTGGTACAGACTTTGGGTAGTTTGGTTTCTGCTGAAAAGAAACTCCAACAACAAAACAGTTGGAAGCATGTTATAATAGGGTGTGCAGAATTCTTTCTAGGGATAGTATGGGCAGTACTGACTCCATCAGACCTTGCAAGAGATTGAGAGAAAGACAGAGAGACAGAGAAAGTAATGTAACACTACACTGAATCATAAAAATCTCTTAATGCACCTGTACACCCTTGGGAAGAAAGAGGGAGAGGTGAGTCAGGCACGTTTTTATTCCTTCTTAATAGTGAATAATCACAGCTACCTGCACCCTAAGGCTGCAGTCCACCTGTAATGAATGAATTAAATCTGGTACGGCTTTTTCCAGGACCATTGTAGTCCAATCCACATTTATGAGAGATAGTATCTAGTGACAAAAAGGTATAGTTAATCTGGGAATTCAGAAGGCTTTGAGAACTAAGGCTTTCTTTGTTCTTAGTAACATCACTATAATTCCTTTTATCTTAGTTAAAATATAGTTCAGTTTCTCCTTTATTCTAAAATGAGAAATACCAACCATATATCTTCTTGCAACTTGTATGAGATGTTTTTACATAATCTTTTTTTTTTTACTCCTAATACCATCTGCAATGGTTGAAAGCAAATGACAATTAATACTTAAGTACATTTTTTCTGACTGCTATTCAAACCAACTGGAAAGAATTAAAATAAAAGAAAAAGTGGGAGAAAAAGAAATTGTAACTCATTTATCTGCCGTTTATCCCTCCATTAAGAGTGCACTTAGCATGGTGTCTGTAAGTAGTCTTTGTACTGGAAGAGGAAAACGTCTACTTGTCTACTAGTTCTGTAGTTCAATGATCAGGTCCACTGGTGATATAAACTTCATAAATATTGGCCATACACCATTTTTTTATGCTACAAAAAATTTCTTCAATTTTAGAAAAATATTTTGAAGGCTAAAAACATTTGGAAGTAAATGAGTTGCCAGAAAGTTAACATATATTCCATCTTACAGTATGGAAACAAGAAACAATCGATTCATTAGACTTCACCCACATCTCCAGAAGTACAGTGAATTTTAATGTCATGTGTTAAAATTTAATAATGAAAGTGCTAAATAGAACTAATTATAGAAGTAAAGACTGCACAGCTAGAAATTCAGCTCCAAAGACTGTAATGGCTCTTAAGAAAGGCAAAATGAATTTGTTCTATATAAAGGATCATATTTTTTATTGCAGAGAGCATTTCTTCTTTTCTTAAATTTGGTATCTTTGGGCTCTCACTTCATAAATGCAATGTACAAACTCCATAGCCTGGTAGTTTACTGAAACTGTAGCTCTTTCTCATTAGTGAGATGTGACATTAAACAAACTTAAAAAAGGGTACTTTTTAAATGTGACATTAAACAAACTTAAAAAAGGGTACTTTTTTAATTACCCCTATGCATCAGACAGAGTATTTTCATTTTTTCCCCTCATACAATGAAGCTAGGGGACTGTTAAAGAACAGCAGTATTAGAATATTTAAAGTAAGTCCCTAGTTGGAAAAGAGTTTTCATAGATAACATTCGGTCTCTTCCCACATAAATAGACTTCTTACTGATGATTTATCAATTAAACTCAAAGTGAATCCCTGACACACAGAATGAGGGGTTTTCACAGGCAGTAAGAATTGTGTTTTGAGTTTTACTAAAAGTACGAAGTTTTGCCAGTATCTTCTTCTATAACTCCAGACAGAAAATGCTCCTGAGAATTCAGCTTGCATACAAATAAGAAATACAGTGATCACATAGTTTTTTCAGAATACATTTCAGAAACATGCAGAAAAGAAAAACAAAAGCTATTTAAAACATAAAGGTAAAATCAGAGTGTGCACAGTGCAAATTCTTTTATCTTCCAAAAGAGCAATTCAGAGAGGTGATTAATGGTTGCATGTAAGGGTCATTGAGGAAACATTAATAAAAAACATTTTCATTCCAAACAGATCTATTTGCCAGCTCTCCAAGAATATTATTTTATGCTGCAGGTAATTGAAAGTAAAACAATAAGATTCACAGAATGTCTGGTATTTCTATTTTGTATCTAAACACTTAGAGGTTTCCAATAGCCATAACATTGTGTCTACAGTATATAATCAACCACTGACATTCTCATTTGGTCATCCAGGTATTTTAGAAATCATTAATCACATTTTGAATAATTTATGATTTCAGAGCAGAATTCCAATCAGACTTAGCTGCTGCAGTTCAAAGACCAGGGTATTTTTTTCAACTGTATAAAAAAGTCCGATTTTTATTAATACACTAAGATAAAATTACAGGAGCACTGTTAGTTCTGATGTCTCTGCTCTAGGGGTATATCCAGCACGATCAGAGGAAGACAAAATAAAGTAGTTAAGTTTGTAAACCTAAACAGGTAGCAAAACAACCAGCTGGAAATTGAGAGATTTCAGATTAGTTACCAAATATTGGAAAGAAAAAGTAACCTTGAGAAAGCAGAAGCCAGTACATGGTCTGGATGGACTGCAATTACATAAAAAAAAATTACTGCATCAGCTGGACAAAAACAATAACACACATTCCACCTCACTATTCCAACACTATGTTCACACTTACATTGAAGTATTGGGATGATGTTCCAAAATTAGCTATTTAAAATTCAAAATGAGTGACAAAATTACTCTTGTTTGGTTGGCTGAAGTTTTCTTATTTTGAGATGATTTTGATTAGGAATTTTTGCTAAATTCTTCCCCTATCATATCAGTGTTATGGTTTAGGGGGGTTTCTGCTGCTCTGGCAGCGAGGGGGTTGACAGCTCAGTTCTTGCCTGGGCTCTCTCCGTGCTGCCATGGCCTGCAAGGTTATAGAGATAGAGGCATCTCTGTGAATAACATACTTGGGAGAGAAAAAAATGTTTAGTAGTAAGATGTAGTGTGCCGGCTCAGAACCTGCATCAGGAGGCTGAGAGATCGAAGGCCCCCAGGCTCACAAGAGAAGGGGTAGAGATGTTCTTCCAGGCATCCTGCTGCTGTTTGTGAATTGGACCGACCATAGTGAAAACCTATGGACCAGAGAGAGAGGGAACCAGTACTGCAGAATCCATCTAAGCCACGACTGAAGATGGAGAGGTAAAAACTGGACGAACTGCTGATGGTTTTTTAGAGCCCGGAAACAAAAGCCTGGAGCTAGCTGAGAGCTCGGCAGAGATCCTGTGGACAGACTTTTGTGCATTGTGATAACATCTGTGTACTTTGGGTAGGCTCATTATGAAGCAGAAAGAAGCCAGTACTTAAAAGCTGCAATCCTGGCTGTGACTTTAGGACAACAGAGAATTTTGGAAGAACCGTCATCCTCGGGTCGAGATCTCACTTGGGAGGAGTCATGAAAGACCTTTCCCTCTCGTGAGAGAGAGAGAACTTTATGGAAGGGCAGAGAGATGGTTCCTACCCTGGATCTGGTCAGGTAATACCAACTTGCCTGGTTTACCCCTACCCTATGTTCCCCCTTTGTCTCCTGGTGAAAAAAGGGAATATTACATCTGTTGTAAGAGAAGCAGGGGTGGGAGAGAAAGGCTTCCTTCTAAATGATGTTTCCTTTGCAGTTCTGATCTTGTTAGTTAGAAAATAAACCCTTTATATTCTTTACTTGTAGTATGCCTTGCTTCTTTTGCCTGTGACCAGTTTTATGTTATTTTCCAGTTTTATTTTCCAGTTTGTTTTTTTCTAGTTTTCTCCTTCAGGAGAAGTTGGGGTGGGTCTCTTGCATCCAGCCAAGGTCAAACTATGACACATGGTTTAACCCCAGCCAGCAACTAAGCACCACACAATCATTTGCTTACTCACCCGCCAGTACGATCAGAGAGAGAATCACAAAGGTGAAAGCCAGGAAGTTTGTGTGTTGAGATAAAGACAATTTAAGAGGGAATGCAAAAGCCATGGACACAAGCAAAGTAAAATATGGAATTCAGTCATATCTCTGTATTCGCACATTCCGGGTCTCCCGTGGGTCCTGCGAAACCTTTAATCTGCAAATACGGGTCGAATATTAATACAGCAAATTGTTGCCAGAAATATGGCAACTTTGGAATACTGCAACATCCCCGGCTCCTTATGGCAGCGAGAAGCATGGGAGTTGGGTTTCTTTCCCTTTAACTGCAGCAGCTAGCACTGGCAGGAGTGCTTTGTCTGAGACTATGAATACGTGCATATGCACAAAGGTACATATGCACTGGCAAGTCCAGGCTGGCTGCTGCGGTCCCAATCAGCTGGAATGGGCCCCATGGAGGTGATTTGAAGAAAATCAGTCAGGACTCAAGGCAATTGGTTGCATGCTACAGAAAAGTTTATTTTGGCCTAAGAGCCAGGGAAAAGGGCCAGCAGTGCCCTCTGCCACTGCCAGGTGCCAAAAGAGACCGCCCTCCAGTTGTCACCCCTTTTTATCCCCTTGCCTCATCCATATGCCAATTGCCCAATGAATATTCATTTTTACAGCATTATGTCACCTGCTATGAGTTCTTCAACCAATTAGCTCCAATGTTTTACATTCTTTTCCCGTGTTTTGGCTAACATTCCCGTTTGTTTACCTTCACAGCCTGCAAGACACCTTTAATATTCAACCTTAACTCTTAGGCCTTCTGAATGATCCTAAAGTCTACTAATCCTTCTAAAATTCACTAGAAATTCACTAAATATTCACTAATTCACTAAAATCCCTGAATCTCTATGCCCTTACCTAACACACTAAATTTGTCAATTTCTGATTCTTCAGATCAGAGGTCCCTGTGTAACATTTAAAGACTTCCTTTCTCCTGGCAGGGCTGGCCGGGACTGGGGCCACCCGCTGCGGCAGTGCAGGACCACACCATCCTGCCGAATTATGTACCACTCTATGTATAACTGAGTAAGTACCGTGGGAAAAAATTATATGAATATGAGGAGACGCGAATATGACAGCATGAATAACTGAGATATGACTGTAATTTACTGCATCACACAGGCAGGCAGCTGTGTGAGAAAGGAGAACAGAAAGAATGCCAAGTGCAGACATTTTGTTGTGCATGTCAATACAAACTACAACACTTCTCTCTGAACTTTCTCAGTCTCAAGAAAGTCTAATGCTTTCCTTATTTGTTGCTTGACATTGAATTACTCTCAATGCACAGCTTGCTTTCTAGAAAGGTAAAATGGTTTCTGACAGCATTTCTCCATATTTTGCATCTGCTTTTGGGGAAAGAAGATTAAATATAAAATGATTTTAATAAGGGGTGGGGGGAATGAAAAGCCCTCTCTTCACTGTGTGTTTGACCCTAAATCATTCCGTGTATAGCAGGAATGGTTTCAGTTGGAGTGCAATATTCCCAGCTAAACCTTGTTCCTGAAAATGTATTTTCTCAGTTTTCCATGAAATTTCACTGTAGCCCTGCCTTGTGGCTGTGACAGACATATCTCTTTTTCCTAAATTTTGCAGAAAGTAACTGTTTTGGGAAACTTCAGATACTGTAATTTCTAGTAATTTTGCTTAGAATCCCCTAAAAAAGTCAAAATTTGCTTTTAAATATTTTATCTCTGGGCTGTGATATAATTCTTTAATATGATTGCCCTTTTCATTTCATGTGCACAGTAATTCAGAACGAAAATATTATTACTCTACACAATTCCATGGGTCTAAAAGTGATTCATTTCTTCTCTAGGTGGAGAGCTACTTATTTCCCAAGATATTCCAGGATTCTGAAGTGATAAAAATGAAAAATCTCTGTAAAATGCACCGTTGTAAGTCTCCAGTATTCTATGTACTCTTGTGTAGTGTTTTAGTGGATTGCTTGGGGTCTTTTTACTAAATTGAAGTATAGTAAATGGTTAATTGCTCTTTAATTAACTTTATTTTGCAGAATTGAATTCTACCGGCTGGATGACGTTGGGCCCCTTCCGGCTCGGAGTGGCCTGCTAGACTGTGAGGGATCTAGGCTGGTGTTATGCCCTGCGGTGTGCTCTCGGTCTCCCTACGGGTGTTAGATGGTGAGTTGGACTAGATGATCCTTGTGGGTCCCTTCCAGCTCATAATATTCTGTGATTCTGTGATTCTGTGTGATACTTTATCATATATTCTTTATTTAAAAGATACTTTGAATACATTTATCAAGCTTTTTTTCTACACTTGAACTAAGAGTTCTAAATTAAAGTTGAGCATTGACTTCTTGCTCTCAGGTGTTAAGATAGTTTCTTATCTTCTACTTGTAAAATAAAAGTACAACAAAATAACGTGGTTATAAAGCATGCATAAAATTGTTAATATTAATCTGATTATAGCCGCTTCTCATTCTCTGAAAACCCATTTTTTTCACTTGTTCAGTAACAGGGTTAAATTTTCAAAAGAGGTCTAGAATATTGTTATTTTGGGTTTGTTCTTGTTAAATTGCCCATGTGGTCACACCCAGGCATGACATACACAAAATGATGATTGAAAGAACCTGTATCATGGCCAAAACACAGCCCATCAACAGGGAATGTGGCTGGCAATGGACACTGAGTGGCAGCTGCACACAAATTCACACTTAGCCTTTCCTCCCTCACCAAGGTGTTTTGTATTTTGTGTCACCTGAAAACAGGGGGTTTGTCCAACCTTTTGTGTCTCTCTTTGAGACAGTGAGAGGGGTTCCTTATCACCACTGGACAGAGTGATCATTAGAGATGTAACAAATTTTGTTTAGAAATATAACTGAAAATGTATGTATATGAATATGGCACCATTAACAGGAAAATGAAAATAAAACAGAACTGAAAACCAAGCCACTCCCCCCCCCAAAGGCCTCGAACAACCCCAACACACCAGAACCCAGACCCACACTAGCCACCAGCACCCTAACCCCCAAAAACGACAAAAAAATCTGTAACAAAAGAATTTAGGTAGCAAGGCAGAGTCCAGAGTCCACAACTTGTTGCCAGGATGGAATAGAATGCAGCCTCTGGGAAGTGAGGTCCAAGAAGAGAGAATTTCTGCTGCACCAGGAGTATTTCAAACCCCTGCTCCATACCACTTCCATTTTCTCCAGCAGCCAATGAAAAGAAGCTCCAACAAGTTAAGACTTCTGTTCTCATTTCTGTTTACTCTGTAGAAAGCCTCCATGGAGCACCCCATGCGGCACCTGCTGCTAACCCTGTCAACCAGGCAGGGGCCAGCACCTGTACACCCCTAACAGTGGCAATGGCAGCACCTGACCACCAGCAGCAACGTGGGCATCTGCGAGGCTACAGGAGGTTGGCCCTTCTTTGACCGCTTGCACGCCTGCCGGCTGAGCCTGGAGTCCAGAACGTGCCACTGGCCTGTTGCAGTCCGTCCCACCCATGATTTTCCCACAGTCATGGGACATGGTACTCACTTCCCCGCCTGGACTTACTTCTGGAAAAAGGGAAAGAATTTAAATAACAGGTTCATATTAAAAAATATCTTAACCCATGACTCTATTCTCAGGTTCTTGAAAATGTTTTTGATTTACATATGTTAAAAAAGAAAAACATATGAACATCATCAAATTAGATTTTGTCATTAGAAGGAAAACAGGATGCCTACAAAACATGAATTAAACTATTAATACAGAGAAACCCTGGATAGTCGTGGTTCACATATTCACGAACTCAATTAGTTGTGGTTGGGTTTTCAGCGAGTTGTGTGACTGCACATGTGTGCATAATGTCTTGGACCCCAGATTCCATGGCTGGAAGGCACAAAAAGGGGCTTCCTCCACTTTAATGAGGTGCTACAGCACGAGCCACGCTCCTGGGACTGCCTTCCAGACCATATCAGTGGAGGGTAATTGAATATTCATGGACTCAGTATCTTCACAGATTGCATAACTTGCGGGACCTGCCCAAACCCGTCCCCCCATAACTTCCGGAAACACTCTATAGTCTGATTATTGCCTCTCCTCACGCTCTGAAAACCTAACCTTTTCACTTGTTCAGTAATGAGGCTAAATTTTCAAAAGCTGTCTAGAATACTGAGTGTCATTTAAAGTGTCCAGTTGCAATGTGTGCTTTAAGAATAAATTTTTATTATTTTGTCATCTCAATTTTTTTAATATAGTCTCAGTGGGTTGGGCCCAGTACTGTTCAACATCTTTATCGATGACATGGACGAGGGAATTCAATCCATCATCAGCAAGTTTGCAGATGATACTAAGCTGGGGGCAAATGTTNTAATCTTAATGTTAGGAAGCGGTTTTTCACAGAGAGAGTAATTGCATATTGGAATGGGCTGCCCAGGGAGGTGGTGGAGTCGCCGTCCCTGGAAGTGTTTAAGAGAAGACTGGACGAGGAGCTTAGTGACATGGTCTAGCTGGGGGGTGTAGGGCTGGATGACCCTGGGCCCCTTCCGGCTCGGAGTGGCCTGCTAGACTGTGAGGGATCTAGGTTGGTATTACGCTCTGGGACGTGCTCTCGGTCGCTGTATGGGTATTAGATGGTGAGTTGGACTAGATGATCCTTGTGGGTCCCTTCCAACTCATAATTTTCTGTGATTCTGTGATTCTGTTTTATTTTTAAGTGTTCAGAATTATATTTTTAAAAATAGACTGATGAAAATGGACCAGGCATTACGTGCAATGCCAAAGACCCAGAATTTTATTTATACTTTCGCTGAGATAACAGAAATACAGATCATCCAACTGTAAACTTGAGAAGCAGTATTTGTGCACTACAAGATTACACTCTAATTGTAATTCAGAATAACTGTTGGTCCATGAGCACCACTTAGACAAGTATCATGAGAAAAATCACTTCACACTAGAAAAACAGGTGTTTCTAGAATGTTTCCTTTGTTCCTAACTTTCGTGGTTGCTTGTCTGACTTGACTGTCCAACGCAAATGTTGATGGCTTGCTACAGCCTTTCATTCACATATGTTTCTGCTTGGGTTTCCCTTAGTTTTGGTTTCTTAAACGGCGTCCCTGCCTCCCTGGCGGGAATCAAACCCCCGGTCTCCCGCAAGAGAGATGGGGTCACTCACCACTGTACTAAAGTGGATTTTAACTTCATATGCTTCTATATACATTTATATACTCTATATACATTTTATATTCTTCTACACTTTATATACTTTCTATAATTTTGTTCTACACAATATATTTTCTATATTTTGCATAGAAAAAAATGCAGATCATGCTATGGAATAACAAGGTTAGAAAAGAATATGTTTCTTAAAAAAAAGTTTCTTCAACAGTCTTCTTTTGAAAATGGTCCAGGTTTGCTCTGTACTCATATTATTACCATGAGTATTTCAAGGAGCATTCTGTCCTTATGGTTCATTCAAAAGATAAGTCTGAACCTCATTTAAAGGAAAACTTTTATTATTCAACACTAACACAGATATGAACAATTTGTATTTAAAGAACCATATGAGGAAATTAAAGAATAATAACCCAAAGCATTTAAAAAACTGAACTTAAATTCCCTGAGTTTGTTAATGGAGAGTATCCCATAGACTTGTAAAATACTCTCTAGTACCTCTTTTCATTTAAAACCAAGTGTACTTCTTTTGCTAAGTAAAGAGTAAAATCTGTTTAAGAGATGATTGCCACTTCTTGGCCCTAATTTTGAGGACAGTTTTACTGCACTTTATTTCTCTGTAGTCTTTCATCTACAAAGAAAGTATTCCTGATTTCCATGAATGCCTCTGTAATATGAACATTTATGTCTGAATCTTCACTTTTTGTTAAAATGACAGGAGACATAGTTTTGTTGTGTTTCTCTATATAACTTTTGTTTTATTTTTATCTTCTCTAAACAAAAGATTATTTTATGAGTGAACAGAAAATTCTAGCCCCTAACTTCTACTTGGGATTTACAGTGCTTGAGAGCACTGCATGTGTTTTCACATTAAGTCTCTGACCACTTTGACGCTTCCCTGTCACTATTAAATATTTTTCTGTGGAAAAAAAATTAAATCACTTATTCTTAGAAACATTAGATTTAAAATTCTCTCCCTCCCTCTGTCTCCTAAAGTAGATTACCTTTTTAACTTTTCATGTCTCAGTCATGTTATATTATAAAGACCCATGATTCCTGCGGTGGATGCTCAGTGTCTTGTTACTCATTGCTCTTTCGAAGAACACTCGAAAACAGCTCAGGAAGTACCGACTACTCTGGGTAGTCAGATGTCCAAAATAACAGCTTATCAATGCAAATGTTACTATACTAGTGATCAAAGTGATCCATAAAACTCTCTTTTCCCACTTTTCAGGATTTTTGCCATTAAAAAAAGATTTCAAGAATTTTTTTTTTTCATAGCAGCACTTACACCTTCAATAGCTTGTAATGGAGGAAAGTAATGGTAATAGCATAATTGCTAGAATCAAACAAGAACATGTTTTGTATGGTACTGTTCAGAAAAATGGGTGAACAAATGAAGATATATATTGATGAATTAACTCTATCATGGTGCCGAATTCCTTTTACTGCTCTAACTATTATTTCACAAAGCTTTCACTAGCTGATTTTTCACTAGTCAAGGACAGAAACTGCAGTATTACAACAAAATAATCAGTATTAACAGATAACAGCCACTAATAGGTAACTCCAGAAGTACCTATCAATGACTTAACTAAGATATAAAGGCAGGAGAAAATGAAAGAATCACTAGGATCACTCTTCTAAGACTCAAAACAAGAATATTCAGACTGACATTGACAACAGAATAGGAATTGTTGTATTTGACAGCTAGAACACACGATGCCACATTGAGATAAGTGTTAAGATGCTGATTTACTCCGGTCTTAGAGGGAGAGGAGGATAACAGGCTTCTACTGTGACTTTTAGGGGATTATTGTCGATATTGGCTAATATGCACAAAGCACTCTTAATTCCTCTAGCTGCAATCATAATTTATACATTAAAAGGAGATATCTTTATTTATCCAGAATTAGCTTATATAATTGCTTCTTTTTTCTTTTTTTTTTTTTTTTTTTTAAGGTAAAGAAGAAAACAAGTGATAGTACTCACCTTGTTAAAAGACTACATGTAATAATGTACAGACTAACTTACTTATTTGCCTGAACAACAAAGAATGGGTATTTGTTGCCAGTCAAGGGTACTCAAAAGGGTACTTAAAATATGTATATGGAATTTCTGCAACACAGCAAGAAGAAAACCACTGGAAAAATAATTCTTTTGTGATATCCCATTCACACCCACTGAGTTCAATAGTCAATATAATTACGAAACTCACAGAGTACTACGTCCATCTCTGGAGTCCCCAACATCAGAAGGATGTGGACCTGTTGGAGAAGTCCAGAGGACTTGCCAGTAAGATGAACAGTGGTCTAGAGCGTCTTGCCTCTGAAGACAGGATGACATAGCTGGGAGTATTCAGCTTGGAAAAGAACAGGCTCCAGGGAGACCTTAGAGCAGCTTTCTGTTACTTAACAGAGACCTGTAGGAAAGTTGGAGAAAGACTTTTCACAAGGAGAGGTAATGATACAACAGTGGGAATGGTTTTAGAAAAAAAGACTGTAGTTTTAGATTAAATATTAGAAAGAAATTATTCACTGTGAGGGTGGTGAGACGCTGGTCATTCAGACAACTCATGGATGTACCACCCATGAAAGTGTTCATGGTCAAGTTGAATGGCGCCCTGAGCAACCTTCTTTAGGTGTCCCTTCCAGTGGGGGGTTGGAAGTAGTAGGTCTTTCAGGTCACTTCCAATTCAAGCCATTCTATGATTCTAAACACCAGAGACTATACAGTCTGATCATTTATTGATAGATGCAAAATAAAATGAAAAGGAAAGATGAATTTTTAATGTTTAATGTAGTTATTGTTGCAGTTGGTGATATGAAGTGTAGCACAAGAATTTTACGATACCTACTCACCATTCTTTATAATGACAGCTCTGTTGCAGAGTGCAAAAATTTACCTTCTCTGCACTAACCCAGTTTACAAACTACAAAAGTCCAGCTTATGACTAGGAGTAGCAGCTCAGCACACTCAAGGTACATTTTTAAGTCTCTTTGCTGCAGACAGATACTGTAGAGGAGTTGTTTGTATTTTCTCACTGGAGACATGACCTTCCAAGTTTCGTTCTGATACACGTAACTGAAGATAGAATAAATTCTTGTGCTTGCTCGTGATTTTGAGTTTAGCTTATATAATGATTGTTAAATCTTTAAGAGATCGGAAATATTATTTCTTTCAAATTCTTGCACAAGGAAATGCAAAAAACACACATGGCAAAAATAATTATGAATCAAAACCCAGAAAATGTGACTCTAGTGTACCCTTATATGCTTCTCCTGAAAATGCTTGTTAAATAGATTTAACTTCAAATTATTAAACAAAAGGATATTAACAAGTCTGCAGGAGTAAATTAATTGGCTCAATTATTAGTAAAATAATCAGAAAACAATAATCTTCCATAACCTACTGAATTAACTAAATTGGCAAATGAGCTGAAGAACTGGTAAATTTGAACAAATTTCAAAAATCCTCTGTTGCTTGCAAAGATCAGCATTTATTTGTTTATTTTCACATAACCTGAGGCTAGATCCAGTAATTACAGGAAACACTCTTAAAATAACAGGGAAAAACAGCCAATAAAATAATTTCAAGAAAGAAAATGAAAGCACATTTTGCTTCATGATTTCGCAGCTCTCCAGTGTGAATGAACATTTTATGTTAAAATGTTAGATGTTTGTATAAGCACCCTGGAAAAAAATGCAACTTGACTTCAAATATGTGAGAGACTTTCAGTTTATTTCATAATTTCTAGCTCTGACCACTCACATTGGCTTCCATTTCTCTTTGCAAATGTGTAGAACTAATCATGCAATTAAAATTTCTGCAGCTGAAGTAAGAACAACAAATATAGATCTTGTGTTGCATTTCCTTTCAGAAGCAGCAGCTGAATGAAGACTGGGAACTTTACTAGACAGGACTCTGCTTTTTTTACCATCTGTAAACCACAGTACCGCCTACAGATTCTAAAACTAAACAAAGGACTCCCTCCAATTTTTGGTGGTGTTTTTAGGTTTTT
>WEKX01017608.1:0-44168 GCA_013390025.1 Pitta sordida | reverse complement strand
GCCCGTCCCCATCCCGATGCCCATCCCCATCCCAGTGCCCGTCCCCATCCCGATGCCCATCCCTATCCCAATGCCTGTCCGAATCCTGATGCCCATCCCGATCCCATGCCCGTCCCGATCCCACTGTCCATCCCGATCCTGATGCCCATCCCGATGCCCATCGCGGCCGATTCAGCCCGACAGTGGCCCGGGAAGACCGCGAGTGACAGCGAGGCCTGGGCTTGTGTGAGCAGCCCTGGAGCTGACGCTGCTGGGCACGGCCGGGACACGGGAGGGACAGAGGCAGGCGGCCGCGCTGCCGCACTCCCTCCACCCGGAGGAGCAGCAGCCTCTCAGCTCCGTCAGCCTGCTCTGCAGCCTGGCTTGATTCGACAGGAATTCTCCTTTTGTCAGTCACAGGGAGGGACGTCCAAGCAAGAGCTGAGCACGGGTTGACTGGCAGGACAGCTGAATTAACCTTGCCTTCCCTTTGCCGAGTCATCTGGCTGCTGCGGTAGGTCTGGTTGGCTCTGGAGAACCTTTCCCCCAGTCAGTTCATAGATGGCACCAGGGTGGGTGTGAGAGTTGATCTGATGGAGGGTAGCAAAGCTCTGCAGGGGGATCTGGACAGGTTGGATTGATAGACTGAGGCCAATTGTATGAGGTTCAACAAAGACAAGTGTCGAGTCCTGCACTTTGTCCACAAGAACTCCATGCAGCACTACAGGATGGGAGCAGAGTGGCTGGAAAGCTGCTTGGCAGAAAATGACCCAGAAGTGCTGGTTGGCAGCTGCTGAACATGAGCCAGCAGTGTGCCCAGGTGGCCAAGAAGGCCAGTGATATCTTAGTCTTTATAAAAAATAGTGTGGCCAGCAGGACTAGGGCAGTGATCATATCCCTGTATTCAGTCAGCACTGTTGAGGCTGCACCTTGAGTACTGTGTTCTGTTTTGAGCCCCTCATACAAGAAAGACAGTGAGGTGCTGGAGCATATCCAGAAAAGGGCAGAGAGCTGGTGAAGGGTCTGGATCACAAGTCTTAGGAAGAGCAGCTGAAGGAACTGCGGTTTTTTAGCCTGGAAAATTAGGAGGCTCATGGGAGACCTTTTTGGCTCTCTACACCTACCTGAAATGAGGTTGTAGTGAGATGGGGGTCAGTCTCTTCTCCCAAGTAACAAGTGACAGGACAAGAGGAAATGTACTCAAGCTGTGACAGAGGAGGTTCACATTAGATATTAGGAAAATTTTCTTCACTGAAAGGGTTGTCAAGCACTGAAACAGGCTGCCCAGAGAAATGGTTGAGTCACCGTCCCTGGTGGTGTTTATAAGACATGTAGATGTGGCACTTAGGGACATGGTTTAGTGGTGGACTTGGCAGTGCTGGGTTAATGGCTGGACTTGATGATCTTAAAGGTCTTTTCCAAACTAAACAATTCTATGATTCTCACACATGGTCATTGCCAGAGCTGGAAGGACAGGTCCAGTTTTACTCCTTGATTTTGAAGTGATGAATGTGTGACAGATAAGAACCACGGGATGTCAGGGAGCTTAGAAGACTCTGACATAGTGATTTTGCCTTTGGTCAGAGTTCAGAAAGGATGTTGAGCCATTTTCCGTATATCACTTGGCATTTTTGTTTATCTAATGTATGGATTGACACTGTATATGTGTGGGGTCTTAGAAAGATTTGAAAGTGAAGTATCTGTCCCGTACTTTACTTAACATTTTAATAAAATAGAAGTCAGAGTTTCAAAAAAATGTAGGTACTTCAGTGCCTTCTTCCATCCCTCCTGCTTTCTCCATTCTTCTGGCTCCTTGCAGTGGTCTCTGTTGACCCTGCCAGTGAAGACTTGCAGCCTGCTTTAGGGACAGTTGACAGGACTTCAAATACCCACATCCAGCCTAGATTTCAGTATGTGGACTTCTTTACCAGCACATCTCCAAACTCATAAGAGAAGCTCTAATGAGAACTGGCAGCTTTAAATTATTTTCAGGATTTGAACTTACTAGTAAAGACACTTGAAGAAAATTTTCTGGGCTTTTTTAGTAGTGCAGTTCTGGACCTGGCCCCCAGAGGAGATATGATTTGCAGGTGAGAATAGCACTGGAGAAGAGGTCAGGGTTTGTCCCATAAAATATACAAAGAAAATGCTTTGCCTGGTTTCCAAACTGCCACTCCAGTCAATTCCACATTTTCAAGGAGAGAGAGAGATTCCTCTTTTTTCATTTTATTTTTGGTCTCTACTGCTTTGGGGACATGTTTGAGGAGGCAAACTGCAGGCAGTGACTAATGAAATGTCTCAGATGTCTTTCCATGATGAGACAGCCACCAGCGTGGAAAATACTGCACTTTTTCTGTGGGGAATTTTGTCTCTTGCATTCTGCTATAAGGAACCCACTTTCTTGTTCTTCTTTATTTTAGGCTTCAGCAGAGGAGGAAGATTTAGGGGGTTTTAGGCAAGTCAAAAGGACCTTTTTTCCTCATCACTCTGATGTTCAGGTTAGACTTTGTTTCCCTGTTACAAGTCTCACCTGTTACATATTTACCTGGACTCATCTCTTACTGCCGCCTGTCACCTTGATGCTGTGCCATCAGTTGGTAAGACTTGCCAGCTGTACTGCTGCTGTGGGTAACCTGTTGAGCCAAGTGATTTGGCCAGAGCTGTGGCGCAGGTCAGTAGCAGTGGCAGACCCAAGCCTGTTGATATGCAGATAGGTGGCTGTTGCTGGTGCATGGATCAGCTCTTGTGTGTAATGAAAGATGCAATTCCTGGCCCTGAGATTTTCCATAAATGCAATGTAAGATCTCTTATTGCTTGCGATACAGCTACATGGAGTTGGTGTTGATGGGTAAGAGAACTTTCCATCAGTAGAAATTACTAAAGATGAGGCATGGAAGCTGGGGCAGAATGTGGGAAGAAAACAGAGAGAAGAAAATAAAATTGGTACAGAGTAATTGTGGGAGGTGTGACATTGGCTTTTATGGGGAGTTACTGTGCAGGTCCAGGGAGGAGCACACAGCTGAGAATTGTCCTGTGGATTACTTGACCTGTGCTGGCACAGTGCCATGTGGTATGTGGAATCCAGTTCTGCTCCAGGAGCTTCCCAGCTATGACAGGTGTCTGGTAAGGTGAACTGAGACCCTGTCAAATGACAGTGTTCAGCACCTAGGCTGCTGTGCCACTGCTCCTGTCAGCATAGGGAACACATGCAGCAGTTAGAGTGTGCTGCTGCCCAGCTCCTTCTGCCTTTTAAGTTCTTTCTTTTCTTAAGTGGTCCTGTGTAATACACTCATGGCCAGTGATGTATCTGGACCACCTGTGTTTGATGCTGCATCCCCAGAAAACAAGTAATTCAGCACTGAAGCAGTGCATAGCTGCACTGTTAGACAGAACTGCCCATGAAAAAAGGAGTGCACTGTTTGTCTAGGGATTCCCCAAACTCCTGTATTTGAGACTCTCTTCTAAGAAGTCAAAAAGCTTTTTTGAAAAAGATGATTAACAGACAGTACTGGAGAATCCCTGAGTGTGCATATTGTCTTGAGCAGTAAGCGTGGTGTTGCTGGGTCTCGGTATTTGGTGCCCTTCCAAGCATCAAGTATACACTGACCTTTGAGTAGTAAGGCACTAAACATGTATCTTGTCAGAGTTGATTCCTCTTCCTCTGACTGCAAGAGTTTTTCTACTTGCAAGGTTTTTCAGTCTCCTAAGGTAGACATAGGGGAGGGGGCGGGAGTTGGAAGAGAGGGGGAGGGTGTTTCTGTTGATTTCGTTGTTTATTTGTTTGTTAAGGAAATATAATCAGGTCAGCTTTGACTCTAGCATAGTCTTTAGCTAGTAGTAAACTTACTAGAATCAATTGATGATAAAAAATAAGCGATCAAAATCACTTGATCATGTGAAGACTTTCTCAAAAAAACCCAAGTGTGCCTTTACTCATCATGGTTACAACCTTGGTATTGCAGTCATGAAATCCTGTAAGAGAAAACCTTAGAAGTATGGACAAATATGAAACTAATTAGCTTGGTTTCATTGTCCAAGCTGAACGAAGTGCTGAAAGAAAATAAGCATTCATAGGGAAACACAGCATGGATCTAAACAAATTCTTTCAGCTTTAGCAATAATCTGTAGGGCTTCCTTACTAAATGAATGACTGGAGAATTTTTTATTTTAAAGCTGGGGTTGTACTCTGATGCTGTCACTGCTGAAGATGCATGGTACAGCATGGATCTGCTTTTGCCTCAGGTGTTGGGCCAGACTCTCCCTCTCGTGTCAAAGTGTTCCTTTGTGCAGGCAGTCATGGTAGCTGTATGTATCTACTAAACGTGTAGCTGCATGCATAGCTTTTGATTTGGAGTCTTGCCTTTTAAAGATGAGGCCACGAGTGATTATGGCTTTTAAATTTGCTTTGAAACTAGTATGATTCCTGAGAGTGCCTTCAGTTTTAGAAGTGGATTAGTCTTTAGATAAAGAAAGTTCTCTACTCTGGCCTGGATGAAGCTTGTCAGCTGCAGGAAGGATTGTAGCTGCAGTTATGTGTGCTGTGAAATTCCCAAGATTCCCATCACTACCCTCATTTAAACATCCCCCAGCCCTGCTATAAACAAATGAGAGACATTCACCCTGCACCCTGGCTGGAAGCCAAGGATATCTGGCTCTCTGGCTGGAGACTGAAGCAGAGCACAGAAAATAGTGTCAAGTCATGAATCATCTCAGTGTGGATTGACACCCACCATCAACAAAACCAGACAAACCTGGGGTCTCTGCTTAATAAGCAGTTTATTTCTCATCAAGGTTACAATGTGCAGGTGAGCTGCAAAGGCAGCAAAGCACCACTGGCAGGCAGCTGCCCCTGCTCTGTCCACAAAGGGCACCTCCTCCCCACGTCGTCTCAAAGCAAGATAACTGTAGGGCAGTGGATGTAGTGGATGCACCTCTTGGCCATTTCTGGATTGTTTCCTAAGATGGCAAAACCTATGTAGTCATGCTGTTTACCATGAAGCCCTTCTGTCAACTTCTGAATATGTGTGACAGCTTCAACCAAATTTGAGAGAAGAGTAGAAATTTCCAAGATTGTTGCATTTCTACAGGTTTTGTGGGGCTCTACAGGGGGACAGAAGAATCAGGCCCAGTTCTGTGCCATGTCACGGGACATGGAGTGTGTGTCTGGTCTAGCAGCTGAGGCCTAGATACACAGGGGGTATGTGTTGGTATCACAGCCAGCACACACATACAACAGGACTAGCTAGAACAGGGGATGGGAGAGGTGTGAAGAGGAAGCCAGGATTAATGCAGTGTGGGAGACATGTAAAAAGGCAAAGGACACCAGTGTGGAAATTGGCTCACCAGCTGTTTTCTTCTGTACCAAGATCATTATCTAGACCAGCTTGTGCTTTTTAATTCTGGAGAGAAATCTAGACAGTCTGTGCTCATGAGTGAAGATTCAGATATACCTCTGTAGCTTCATGCACTAGAGAGATTAATGAGACTCTCTGGCTGGCTGGATCCTAAGCGCCTCTTTAACTCTGCTTGGTGCTTGAAAGCAGTGCCTCCATCCTGAGCAACTTTGCAGGGATTTAGGTGCAACCTATCAGCCCTTAGTAAGTTTCCAAGGTGGCATGGCTTCTTTTCTTGTGAAGTCCTCACTACCTGGTCTATATATGCTGTCTGCTTGCATCAGATCTATGGGACAACAAAGACTAGGGGGGCGCTACATAGCAGCTGAAATTTCCTTTGGGTACTGCCTATGCATAAACTTCATGGGCCCATAGACTAGTGTTTGTTTGCTTATTTTTCTTTTTTTTTTGGCACAAAAAACCTCATACCCAAGCAGGAAGCACAGTTTTTGCCTTACAGAACACGTTACCACATTACTCTGGAAGGGCTGTAGCTCACTTTGGCAAGGTGATCTCTCGCAGTACAACTGCTGTCAGTGGATCCTTGCGATTCTTTCCATACCCTGGGAGTTCCTCCTTTGTCTGTGCTACACTGGAGTGCATCTCATCTGAGCTGATTTGTTGGGTTGCCCATGTGCTCTGTGACTCTGGGGTCACCTTGACCAGCTACCCTCCTCTTTGGTTGGAACAGGAGTGCATGACCTCTTGTCTATGGCTCGAGGGTGCAGCCAGCCCCCTCTGGTCACCATGCCCCCTGCTTCTGCAAGGTTATACAAGGAAAGCTGAAATTTTTTTGCCAGAGGCAGGGGAGCAAATTCAATCTCCGGCAGACCTGGAACAACGAACAGCTTGGAGAAGGTGTGCTTTCAGGACACATGCCAGCACTGAACCAGCACCAGTGGCAGGTTTACAGAAATGCCACAGGCAAAACGAGAGCTCTGGCAATTCACAGGCTGCCCAGGTTTGACAGGCAATCATCCAGCCTCACCTCTTATATAAGACTAGTCTCTTCATTTCAAGTAGTCACCCCTGTCCCACACCCAATAATATGTGCTTGCCAGCAGTGCTTTTGGGAGGTTAACCAGCCTCAGTGCAGAATCAAATGGAGACAGGGAATCTACCATGTACCTGAGTTGATCAGCCACACTCTACAAAACATGTTTTATTTCTAATCAGAGGTTGCCTGGTTATGGTATCCGTCTGTGGTTCCCGTTCTTCCTTTCTTCAGCAGATTAAAGACTTTTTGAGTGCCCTATGTTTACTCCCTGGGATTACAGGGGAATAAAGGCACTTTCTTCTGTTCAAGAGGCTAAACAGGCTGTGCTTACTATGCGGCAAATAGTCCAGCTCTCAGCCACTGGAGTCTCTCTTCCTCCTCCATTCACCAGTGGTCAACATCCCGTTTGCAGCAGGGAAGTAATGCTTTTCACCAGTCTGTACACTGGCATCACATACTTTCCTTTACCCCTACCCACTGTGTCCTTCCCTGAGTGTCTACTGAGAGAACTCAGGATGGATGTTAACCCATATTCTTGAGCAGAAGTGCTTGGAGGTATTTTCTATGATGCAAGGTGCATGTTGAATCAGAGACAGAAACAAAATCAGTAGTCACAGAAAATCTTTTTTGAATTGTAAGGGCCAAAAGGAATTAATCACTGCAGGAAAATGGGCCCTCTCATCTACACAGAGGGTGGGAGGAAGAGAAAAAGAAGTGTCTTAGAATGGAGAAAGGAAAGAAAGGTCCTTGCAGTGTCCTTGTCAGTACTAAAATAAATCTCTGAAGAGAAAGAGAGAAAACAATACTGGCAGAAAGCTGCCAGAGCAGTGGAAGAGCAGAGCATTAGCAGCAGGTCTCTTCTTGATGAAGGGCTGCCAACCATGGACCTTTGTGGTTAGTTTGCTTTGGTAAACCCAGTAACTGTTGGCATGCACTTGTCTTTCTCATCCGTGGACTGCTTGCTAAACAGGCAGAGTGATGATACTGAGGGCAATATCCTAGCAGGAATGTAGCTGAGCCATTGGATCAAATACTGGATTTGAACCAAACGAGTCTTGTTTTGAAGCAACTAAACTGTCTGATGGGCTGGAAAAAGCTCTGGGGAACCTTGACCAAGGCTGCTAGAGAGCAGAGTAGCAGAGACTTTCCATCCAAAAAGGATCCAGGCAACATGTCCTTACAGTAAACAGAAGAAAGCCCTGAAATTCTGTGATCCTTAAGCATAACGGGGAGTGGAAGAGGCTGCTGGGATCAGGCTGACGGGCCTGGGAGGTTTTATACTGACAGAGTACATCTGTAGAGCGGAGCTGCCAGGCTGTGGTGCAAACCCACTGGGGGACCATCTCACACTTCAAGCACATGCTGTCTGTATCTCTGGGGCTCCTCACACCTTGCTGAATGTGACTGCAGACAAGGAAGCAGGTCAAATAATTGCATTATTAACAGCAAATTTGACATCTGTGCTGGCCAGTGGAACAGCACAGGCATTTGGTTTGTTTATTTTTCTTCTGCCTCTGGCACTTTTGCTCTCTACAGAAGGCGCCCTGAATGCGTTGCTAACACACGGCTTTGGGTAAGCACTAAACGAAACTTCCACTATTTTGAGGAACCTAGCTCAGGCGTTTTTTACATGACTGATGCTTTTTTGTGATTCTTGGATAAATTGAAACTAAAACCTGTTCGCTGACACTGTTTTTTTCCTGGTGTGCTAGTAGGCTGCTCTGTGGTTGCAATCCTCAGCATAGTCAGATTCTGCTCTCACTTGGCCTAACTTGACACTGTGGGCTAATTTCATTACTGTCAGTGGAGACATTTCCTCTTTATGCTGGCGCAGAGCTATTTTGGACATGAGCCTCACCATACGTAGAAGAGAGCTGCAATTCTCCCTTGCTGCAGCTAGCAAGATCTGTGCCACAGAGATGAACTTGCTGGAGTCCAGAACATGAGCATGTAAGTGCTGGGGATTAGGGAGAACTTCTCTCCTTCCTCCAGCTTGCAATTGCTTTCACCAGGAGCAGGTTTTCAACTGGGAGCTGTTAATTTCCCCAGTTCTTGCTCTGCAGCACAAGGGAAATGGACCTTTGCATTGAGCATGGCCTGTTTGGATATACTCTTCAGAGGCACCCACTTTCCTTCTTCCTTTATTTCCAAACCCACCTGTCAGCATACGGGTGCCTGACATCATGAGCCTCTTGCCTTCTTGACTTAAAAACAACGGGACTCAGAATGTTAGACTCTTCAGAGCAATTAGAATCTATTTTTAGCTGAGCTGCTTTTGAGAGCCATTGAGGAGGTGTAGGTACAGTGCCCGGGGATGAGGTGTTTGGGCTTGTGACTGCTGAGATGCTGAGTAGTGGTTTGGTGAGTCTGGCAGCAGAGGATTCACTGGTCCCTCTGGGGGTGTTGCAGGGAGGGGGCTGGGGTGGGTGTAGCTGGTCATATGTATAGGCAGCCAAAACCTGGTGTTGTAATGTCTGAGACACTCTGTGTTTGGAAAAGGCCCCGATGATATCACCCTGCAGAACTGTTAATGGCAGAACACAGGAAACATTCACGAGTCCTTTCCAGATCTGCAGAGGAGAGGAATTAATACTTGTTCTTCCCATACCCATCATTCTGCTTGGAAATGGCTTTCTCTCACTATCAGGCACCAAAAGGGATGGTTCTTTCTCTTTTGTTCTTCTCCTTGATGCTGCAATCTCTCTACCACATGTAGCAAAGAGTGCTGAAGGCAAAGTGTGTGAGAACAGTGGCTGTTCTGCATGAGCTCCCTATGAGGACACTGAACTCGGCATACCATCCTTCAGTTTTGCTTAATCCACTTCCAGAAGAGAAGCATGCAAGGAAGAGATTTAGTTGTGCATGGGCTCTCCCTTACTACTTCTCCTTTGTGGCTGCTCTGTCTCTGCAGCTCTCCATACCCCACAGCTGCCCTACATGACCACCAGCCCGTCAGAGCCCCTTCCAAGTCCTTCAGTGAAGATCTGCTTGACTGCAAGACATTACTTGTTCATTGTGGCTGTGGCCAGCACAGTGCATCTTCCTGCTCCTTAAGACAGCATCTCTTTCCTTAAGTGGGGAGTGATAGCATGCAGAGATAGCTTAGGTGCTCTCAGCTCTGCTTTTTTATTGTGATCCACAGGATCCTTGGGACAGTAGGACGGAGAAGCCCAAAGCTGGAGCTGGTTGATGTGAATTAAGTGAGCAATACTCCACATGACACAAGGAGCACGAAGAATGATGTCAACCAGTGACTGCTTGAACTAGGCAATTATCTTTGTGATTTTTCTCAAACTAGAATATGAAGAATGTGTGTGAAATATTTCCCTCTACAGCTTCATGCAACAAGACCTACAACAGACTAACTGGGCTCGTGTGTCATACTGAGAACAAGAGAAAATGTGGCCTGTTAATGTGCTTTGACGGGGGAGATTTCTCCTGTAGCCAGCTGCTCATTGCCAATGCATAGTCTTGCTTCTCCCCTTCCCTAGTGCATGGGCTGGTCTTCCTTCTGCCATCTGTGATGGATGAGATCAGCGTGGAGCTCCCTCCCTCCTGTTTTCAAAAGAGATGAAGTCGTGGGCAATTCCAGGAAGGGGTAAAACAGGTAAGAACTGCTCCTTGTGGCTTTCACAAAACCTCATGTCCTGGGCTCAGTTTCCAGCATGGACACTTGCCTGCGGACTGGCTGAAAAAGGACTGTGATAATTTGTTTATGCTTGTGAGCAGCAGCTTGTAGCAAGCACTGTCCTATCCATATGGAAACAGAAAGATAAGAGATGGAAATAACTTTCACTAATTTTTGGAATGCAGTCCCCAAAGGACAGCTTTGGGGAGCAAGTCAGGCAGAGGGTCTGCGTTGCGTTATGGTTGCAGGAAAGGCCAGTGTGAATTTTCTCTTGTGTAGGGGAGTGAGAATCACTCTCAAACAGTTCACCAAATATTGTGATCTGAGTTTGGGGGTAATTGGAGGTGTTGACAGATAGGGGAGATAGGCTGAGCATAATGTTAACCAGTTTAGCCAAAAGATGACATAGGTGGAGGAAGCATTGCTGTCTCCAAACATCTGTGAGGAGATGTGGATTACGTTAGCAAAGGAGAAAATGTAGACTGAGCATCAGGAAAGTACTTCCTAGAAGTGAACTGTGTCTCCCGAGGGAGGGGGTGGGAGTCCCATATCTGGCGAGATGGAAGCAGCAAGAAGTAATAATGAATCTGATTATTTACTATTTAATGATATGTCTTGATAAAGAGCTAGAGTTTTCTGATAGCGGCCAAATGCACAAGCCAGGGGCTGAGCAGAGTGGGACTTTGGGGGTTTCTGAGGCTGACAGGGTGCACCTGGGAGTTCTGCTGACTTCCTTGAGGTACAAAGCCTGTATTTAGGCTTTTGTTCACTCAATACTTCAGAACAGAGTTAAGTTCACTTCCTGGTTCCTTCTCTTCTTGAGGAAGGAGAAGTCTGGTACAGCACTGATCAGTTTGTACTCTATTTGCTGGCAATGGGATCCCGGAGATCTGCCTCCACCAGCTTGATTCATTCACGTGCTGTTTGGAGTAGAAATTTCCAGCAAAGAATGCGGAAAAACAAATTTATATTTTGGTTGGGACTGTTCTGTGATATGAGCCAAGGGCTGGAGTGGAGTCTTAAACTGACAACCAGATCCAGGAATACGCGAAAATCATCTCCTCTGAGATGTGGCCAACACACTAGACACCCTGGCAAAGGGAGCCCTGCCTACAGAGTGGGCACAGCTGTAGATGAGAAGAGCAACTGAGTCTGTGGGCTCAAGTGAGCCCCTGATACCCAGATTATGCGGCCAAGACCCTGGGTTTCTCTGCAGTTAGTTTCTCAGAAAGAGACTAACAACAATCTCCTATTTATACACCACTCGAAAAGATGAGGTTAAGGCCAGTGCTTTGAGGATTTTGGTTTTGGTGACTGATGAGCTCTTGATTTGCTTTCATAACCCAGGAGAACGATGGCAGCATTTTGTCCTCTTTCCAAACTTGAAGCCTTGGCTTTATTTAGCAGGAATTGTAGTGCCAGCCTGGAGTGCTAAAATGTGAAACGGGAACACCGTTCACTTGTGACCTTACCCACTTGGTCTGCTGATGATTATGTCCTAAATGGTAATCATAAGATAAGAGGAAAATTATGACAGAGGGTCTGAGAGAACTGTGCTAGTCCTCTGCATCACCTGCCCCACCAGTGGAAGAGGAAATGTGTGACTCAGGACCTGGAAGCACAGCAGTGGCAGTTGCCTTGCAGAGTCCTGGCTGAGAATGACTGAATGCTATCCAGTTTGTCCCCAGCAAGTTTTGTGAGGGCTGAAGGAGGGGAGTTTCCAGTTCTAGCTTGCAGCAGCCCCACCATACAAAAATGTCGGACCAGCGGCACCTGACTGTGCAAGTGTGAGACACGGGCAAACATGGAGAAGAAAAGAAAAGGTGCTGATAGTTGAAGACACTTTTTATCCTGAAGGATGTTTGTCAGAGTACGTCCACAGCTACACAAGAAGTCCTCTCATAGTTTATAGGAAAGTAAGCACAAAGAGAAAATAAACTGTAAGAATCAGGCACTTCAACAGCCAGATCAGCAAGGCTATTGTCCACAGTTATCCTAAAATAGTCTGTGTCATTTCAGAGACACTTCTTCTCCCCCTAGTCCTTCTGCACATCCATGAACAGACTCTCAGTGTGCTCCTACCAGGTACTTGTTAAACTCCCATGTGAAGCTTGTGGGAGCTGAATGCAGAGGGGAAAGGGTGAAGAGTGTGCTGGTTTGGATGTGGAGGCCAGCCTGGGCAGGGGGAATACAGGACTTGCTCCACAGAACACTCCACTTGTGTGGAGATCTACTTGAAAACTTGTGGAAGCTCCTTGCATCCCTGGGCTCATATGAGATGGCTACAAAGTGTGTATTGCTTAAAGGGCTTCCAAAGATGCTTCCAACTTGCCCTGATGTGCAAACCATGTCTTCTCTTCCTCCATGGGCTTCTTCAGATAAAGACTCTCTTCCTCTTTTTTGTGCTTTGAAGAGTTCAGCTCCCTGTGTCCTTGAGGCAGAAATGATGGAATACCCAGTGCTCTTGGGTCTGTTTTCCATCATTAGAATGCACGTGCCAGCTCAGTACATGGAAGTGGATCAAGAAGAATAGCCCATCATGGGACAAAGACAGCCTACAATTGCAGTGTTCCTCTCATACAAAACTAGTGAGGTTTTCTCCCAGGTGCAACAGACAGATGAAGGGAGTCCCAACTGGCAGCATGCAGACCATATGCAGCATGAAAGGAACCTCGGAGTTGTGTGACATCCATTAGCAATGTCACCTGTCACTTTTGTATGGCTTGTTCTACCAGCTCAGCTCTCTTTTGTGACAGGGGTACATAAACCAAAAAAGCCCTAAGCTCACCTGTACTGAAATGGCTCCCACATCTGGCTGCTGAGATGGTGTGACACTGCTCAGGAACGTCCTGCAGTGGGAGGCCAAACTAATCTTGTCACAAGAAGAGGAACCACCACAGTCAGCACAGCCATGGACATCCTGACCCTTCCCACAGCACCAGCCAGACTGGCTTTGCAGACTACTAATAGGGGCAAGCACTAAGGAAAATAGTTGTCCCTCTGTCATCCCCTAGCTCTCCTTCTAGAGCCTGATCTGATTTGAAGGCTGGATACTAAAATGTCTAAGAAATGAATGAGAGTCCTATGAGGCCAATACTGGGAATGATCTGGAGTGCAAATTTCCCTTGTTCTCTCCCTAAAGCAGACCTGCCCTAGGCGCCATGAGGGCCATGGAGAAGTTAACTCTGCAGCTGGGGAGACATCTGCAATTTGGTGAGGATAGGTTCTTTCCACAGAGGCTGCTAATTCTGCATGACCTAATCTGGGTTTGCTGCTTCTCTGCTCTGTGAGTCACAGTGCTCACAGTTGTTGGGTCACTGTGACAGGCTCCAGGGCTTCACAATGGCCTTTCGCTCTTCTTATAGAGGATGACTGTCTTTGACTTGGCTGCCATGTGCTATTCGATGTTTTCCATTTATATGTAATAAGAACACCATGATCTGCAGCAACAGTAGGTTCTCATCCTAAAATCTTCTCAGCAACAAGCAATACATTAGCTGGCCAGGAATCAAACTGGTCCAGAACAAAGCCTATGTGAAAAATTTCCCCAAATAAGCCATTGCTAGCTCTTAGGAATTGAAGACTGGAGAGATCAAGTCATTAGTGCAAGGCAGCCTGTCTTGTGAAGGTAAAGCTTTACAGAGCTGAGGGGAGAAGTAGTTTGGTATAAAAATAAAGCAGAAGCTAATAATTCATTGCAAGGTGAGCACTGCCTTCCTGATCAGCCTACCCAGCACCCGTGGAAAAGCTAATGCCATCAGTAAACCCAGCCCTTTGGTTGGAAGACTCTCTACCCTACCCCGCACCTACTGGGGCAGCTGAGCCCTGAGACTGTGCAGATTCCCAAGCTGCAAGCACTGGGCCATAGGTATGAGATTAGCTCTTTTTATTTCCTTTCATTGAGCAGGATCCTGCAGAGCTGGGTAGCTGCCAGTCAGTTTGTCAAGATGCGAACTATTTTGGGAATTTTTATGATGGAACAATATTTTTTTGGTAAACAAACGGAAAGCTGTTAAACAGGGACCTTCACCTCACAGCTCCCGGTTCAGCTCCCTCACTGCTGCGATGCCACAGTGACTGTACTGTCCACTCTGCAGAGCTCCCTTCATGGCTCCAGCAGGGGCAAAACAAATAGCAGCTCTTTTTTTTTTTTTGCCTTTTCATGAACTCCTCAAAAAAAAACCCAAAAAAAGAGAAAAGAGTAATTTTGGTTTCAGCAGCAGAAGCATTTTCTTGGTAGACTTAAATGTTAACCCTTCACACACCTGAGGGCAAGCTGTATATTTTCTCTCTGTGCCATGTTATCTGTGTAGTATCTAGCCACATCCCAGGCTGGATATCCTCAGGCCTGCTGGCACATGAATCCAACAAACAGCAACACAGGCTGACTGTGAACAGAAGGAAGACTTCCTTTTACATAGTGTCTGTTAATAGGAAGCACTGATGGAGTCATAGAGTGCACAGAGGAAGGTTTTTGTATGGAGGACTTTAGCAGGGAAAGAAAGGGCAGAAACATTTCCCACTCTAAAATGGAGGTAGTGTGTTGTTCAGGAGAAAAGCCCATAATGGGTCAGGGAGTCCTTCTTGCTGCCATAGGCTAGAATTGTTTTCACTATTCCTGTATCTTGGTGGCAGTGGAACATCCAGTCTCATGTGGGGTGTATCTGTCCCAGGCTTTGAAGGACCTGATTAATGGCTATCAATTGGAATTGGCCAAGCCATCTGTCTACTCCATATGTTTTGTCCATATCATGAAGATAGTTTCTGGTTTTCCGCAGTTCCTGGAAAGTCCAGTCCAGCTTGTACAGTAGTGCTGGCTCATGCAGTCCCTACTGGCAGCCTGTTAATTCCAGAGCATGCAAATCACTGAAGTGTCTCAAGGGATGGCCTTCTTCTCTCCTCTGACCCTTGTTCCACTCTTGGACTCATCAGGGAGTTGTAGTTTGCCCCACTGAGAACTCGCACAATGGGATCTTTTGGTTGTGCCATCCTGATTCTGCCTTGGGATATCTCCTGTAACTCATTAACTGTTCTCACTCTGAAACTTTGCTACTAATGATTTTTTTGAGGAGCCTTTAGTAAAGTTGCCTGTGAGCAAGTGCACCTTCCCCTGGCCAACTCGTGCACTTCCTTCTCTTGTCCTCCAGTTTCTAGGGTTTCTTGTTTGCTTTTACAGCCTCAGCAGGTCAGCTCTGGCACCTCTGTCCCTTATCCTTCTCTATGTCACTCTGACACTTGCTGAGACTCTTACCATGTCCATTTGTACACATGAACCTCTTCTCACCTATAGGTCTTCAGCACCCTACCAGGGCAGCTTCCACAACCCACTGTTCCTGCTCCTCCTGCCTTCTGTGCATAGTGACTTTCCTCAGTTCTGTGGTTTGCTCTCTGCTATGTAGGAGCAGAACTCCCCTAGCTCCATCATGAGAGTGCCTTTACTGTACATGAGGGTTGAGAATCCCAGAACTGGTAGGAGAGCATCTTGGGAACTGCAGCAGTGATGCAGTGGGAGAGATGCATACTAGTCCTCAAGATTCCTGGCAATTAAGGCACCTCCATTCTGCAGCTGAATGTACATAGACTAGTTTACTTTGGTCTTTCTCAAGTCTGGATTTTAAACAGATACCTAAGCTGTCAGAACCCCTGCAGCTCCTATCTTCTGTGATTATAGCTTTTGCCATTTACTATTGGAGTCTCACTCCCATTTCCTCTTCTTGGTTTGGCTTCCCTCTCTTCACCCACTAGCTTCCCCTGTCTTCATTGCATCCCATATTTAGCCCCATGATTTGAATGTTATGAACATGCTTATCTGTTCCATCTGCCCCACAGAGAACACACTTCATCCTCAGTAAATAGCTCAGCTCTCCTCCTTTTGATCTCTTTTCTCCTGAACTGATTGTGCTCTTCTGCAGAGCATTATCTCTTCAGCACTGAGTGCCTTACCTAAATCAGTGTCACTTATGCCTACCCCTCCTGTTCCTCCTGCTCAGCCTCATTCCTCCTCTAAAAAACAGTTATCTTTCTGCTGTGGTTTTATTCCTCCAGCTTCTATCCTTCTCAGTCCTCCCCACATGAGCCAGGGAGCTACGCTCCAGAAGGATCACCACATGGGAGAGGAGACAATCCTAGAGCAAGTCATGCCAATACAACGTGTTCTGCTTATGTTCACCTTGTGCCTCTCTGGGCCTTAGCCTATAGTTGTCCAGCTCTGTCTTCTTAGTGTCAGGCCATCAGAACCAGCTTTATGATCTCCTGCTTGGGTCTGAGTACTTGTCACATGAAGGTGCAGCAGAATAGTACATAGGTTTTGTCCCAGCCAGCAATGCCTCTGCTGTGACTTGGCCACAACTGCCTGGCGCTCTAGATGAAAGGACCCTCTGCATCTATAGTTTTTATGGCTGTTCCTTCAGTCATATTGTAGATAAATACATCCACAAGGCTAGAAGGCAACTTAGACCCTCTGTGGCTGTGACAACATCCAGCTGCACTACATGGTCAAGGCTGGTGAGACCCTACCACAAGGATTCCTTGTCCTTGGGAGGAGCAGGGAAGAGGCCTCAAATGATGACATTGGCAATAATGGCACCCTGGGCAAGAGCTGAAAGTCCTGCCTCATCTTTACTTGGCCCACCTATGCCTCCACGAAGGATATTCTTTCTCTTAGCTTCCAACCTGCAGGCATCTCATGGTCCTCTGTTGTTTATGATATTGCAAATTGTTGCCTTGGAAATAAGTGTTGGTTTAACTCAAACAGAGCCTACAGTTTCACAGCGCAATGAAGCGAGAGGAGCAGATGGTTACCCCATCTCTTCTGTTGTATTTCCCATTATCCTCATCCATAGTTGGATGACAGGAATCTATGAGTCAGTGCAAGTATCTGTGGCCCAGCTGCATCTACCCATGTAAGATGGGGAGCCATGTTTCTGCTGCGATGTGACATGCCTTTGTGTCTAGCATCACTATTTTGGCTTCTTGCGAATGGAAGTTGACCCAAAGCCTAAAATAAACAACTTCTCGGTGACTCCAGTGATGTCTAGAAGTAGTGGGCAGAAGGAAGATTCAATACCTGCAGTTTCTGTTTCCTAGGCCTCTGTATTATCTATCCTTAAGCTTTCAACCCTCTGAAACCTCATTTTACTGTTTCATATGTTGAACTTTGTACAATATACACCTTGTACTCTCAGTAGGCACTGGCATTCTCCTTTCCTGCAACTGTCCTGGGCTGAAGCTCAGCTGCAGTTTGGCAGCAGCTGTGCTAGGTAGGACTTGGGAACTAGATGGGGGCTAGGTTTTCATGCCTTTTCAATGCCTTTCCTTGGAAGTAGTTTTCAGAAGAGCTGGTGGTCCAGACACACACTGGTGCTATGGCTCTAATATGCACCTGAGGAATGGAAGGGATGCGAGGACTCTAAAGGGCTGAGGATCCTTCAGGATCTAAAATGGCCGAGGGAATCAGTATTTCCAAACCCAAGATTAATTGCTTTGCAAACAGTTCTGCTTTCATTCTCAGTGTTATTCCATGTGATTTAATCTGATTTGTTGGAATTCTGTTCTGAGGTTTATGTCCTACCCAGCACTTTGCTGCATTTCCTTTTCTGAGCAAATTTAGGCTGGAGATTAACAAAATATTTCTTCCTTTCAGAGCAGTGGGATCCTTGAACAGTTTTCTAGTAGGAAAAGAGAGAGCAAAATTCCAATTAATTTCAAGATTGAGCCTGGTCACTTTATGAAGGGGATCATATAAGTAATGTTTTTAGAGCTTGTGGCTTGATTTAGTGATCCAGTATCTCTTCTAGTTCTACCTTTCTGGGAGCCAGTTCTGTTTATAATTCACTTGAAGAAGCAAAAATTATCCTCAAGGTTCAAATGTTCTGCATGAAAAATGAAAAATGGAGCAGAGGAGATTGAATACTGGTTCTTGCCTAGCAGCATGGAGGCTGCAGAGCAAGAGCAGGAAAGAGAGTTAGATTGTGGAAAGAAATGAAGTTGCTCTAGTGTGGAGATGTGGCATGGGGAGGGAAAGACAGAGCCCTGGAAAGGGCAATTGTGAGTGATGAGGCAAGGAAGGAGGGCCAAGTGAAGTACTGTGGTAAGGGTGCAGGCCCATGAGATATGGGAGGAGGAGAAAGAAAGAGAGCTGGTGTTCTTGCACATGCCGTATCTGGCTCTTTTTCTTATCACTGAACTTATCCTTTCTGCAATGAGTAACAGACTAAAGCTCCTTGTGCTGCTCCATTAATCTGTGGCTTTCCATTAACAGGCAGGTGCTTGTACCCAGGGGACCACCATGCTGACTGCCAGAGATTCCTGGCACCGGGTACTACGGAGTTAAGCAGCCAGGCTGGAGTGTGCAAACAAACAGTGAGACCTGTACTAACAGCCCTGCTTTGTGCTAGTGGGAAGCACAGGCTCCAACTTCTTCCGATTTCTCACCTGTCCAGACTGGTACAGAGAGAAAATGCCTCTTGGAGTTTCAGAGAAAACCACACCTATTTGCAGTGGATTCCCCAGGGCCCTCCTGTGGGGTATTAACCCTTCAGACCCAGGTGCACAGTCTCCCTTTGGTAGGAAGAATTCCTGACCATCCTTGGGGAATTCAGTCGTTCTCCCTTCACTGCAGGGATTTCTCCTGCTTGTGGCCCAGGGCATAAGCCCATCCACTCTCTATAGCAAGTCACTGCTTTCCCTTTCCTCCCGTCTATACAGTTATCTCTATCCTTTGCATAGCTGTGCACTATGGCTCTTTCTGTGTGAACAGGGCTTCCTGAGCCAGCTCCTTATCCCAGAAAGCAGAATTTGCTCTGCTGTGTTTGGGTTGGGCCTGCGATCGTGTCTCTGTGTTTGTCTCAAACCCCACCAAGTTTCCCTGAGATACCAGCTCATCCCTCCCACTTGAAATATCCACGCTTTCTTCAGATTTCTTCCTGTTCTCACTGTTTGCTTTCCCTCCTTTCCCTGGTTTCTGAGTCTTCTCGGAAGGAATCTCGTGCTCTGGCCTCCTCAGGCTGGAGTGTTGTGTTGTTGTTTTTCCTTTCGTCGCTATGGGCAGGGATTTTGAACACTGAGCCAAGGAGAGGGAGGGAAGAAGGGAGGCAGTAGAAGAAGGAGGGAGTTCAAGGGGAGGGATGAAGAAAGCCAGGAAAGTGAGAAAGCAAAATGTGCAGGGAAGCAGGGTAAGGAAGAGATGGTGAAGGAATGAAAAGGGGAAGGAGGATAGAGGGCATTGTGGAGAGAAAGAGTTTTGGATAAATATCAAGGAGACCTTTTTCATTTGTTCTTTTAATAATAACACTACTGCAGTGAACAGCAATGTCCAGAGGAAGGCACGGAACCTCCAGCTCTCTCCGCCTGCAACCTGTCTAGGACACAAAGCATGAGAGGTTATTCCAGGCAAAGAGATCCTTCAGAAAATGAACATCTAAGCCTAACGCAGCTGGTAGGTGCACAGGCTACAGCAGGGAAAATGTTAGATAGGAATCTGGCAGGTAGGGAGAGAATGTGAAGCATAAAGACACAGAAAAAAATATAGGACCTTCATTCTGCCTGTTGAAAATAGGAAGTCTGGGAAAGGGCCAACATGTTTTGGGAACATGGAAGAAAGTAGAGCAGCTAAGGAGGCTTAAGGCACTGCAGAGAAGTTAAGTAATTCCTATACCAAAAAAAGAAAAAACCACAAATTCCCCTAGTAGTGCAGCTCAGTAGCTACAGAGAAGGCACCCTCAGGCAGTGAGAACTACCAAAAGAAAAGGGTGGTGTCCTGAAAAAAACAGCAGTACCCAGGACGGGCACCAGCACCTGAGAAGTAGAGTGCTAGAGAGCAAAAGCTGTGTGCAGCTATGGAGAGAGCAGAGGGAGCCAAGGGACTGCAGGCACAGGTCTCATTTGGATCCCAGGTAAATTGCGGGAATGCTCATTAAGGATGTGCACATCCCCTCTGCACACCGACCTGATTGGCTACACTGCAGCAAGAAATTTGCAGCCCACTTTCATCTGTAAAGGAAAGTCATACTCCTGGAACTGCTAGAAGTTATGAAGTATATCCTGCTGTAGGAAATAACAGCAGAACATGGATTTTCAAAAAGCTGAGAGCAGTATCTTTCACAAGAGCTTCTTGATGAGGCTAAATGGACACAAGGTGATTTGTGCTGGCACTGCTGAAATACTGCAAAGAAGCAGAAACCATAGGCCCTGAAGGCTCAGAGCACTCCGTCCCTAGAAGCCATGCAAGGGTGGCTTTATATGTATTATTTAACTTAAGGATCTAGCACTTTCAGAGACAAGATCTTGCACAGCATTTGCCAACTCTGGTCTTTAATCAGTCCCATGTTTTAAACAAGAACCGTGGGGATGCCATCAGCCTATGTCCATTAAAGCACTGTCTGACCACTGTGGTGTTGACTGCTCCGGCCTCAGCACTGCTGCCAGGCCAGACACAGCTGCTTTTCCCCAGTGACTTGAGGACAATTTACCATCCTCTCATTCCTGTTGTTTTTGTGATTTTTCTCTTCACTTAACAACCCAATTCTGCAAAATGTGTGGAAATAATGTTTTTTAGAAGAAAATTCAATCTAGAAACCCTACTAGAGGTAGAGTTGTATGAAGGGAACAGTTAAGTCAGAACTGAGTTCTGGCTACTGGGGACAGTGTGACATGTAGCCAGAGGTGACAGAAGGGCAGTTACATCTTTACTTGCATCACCACCATCCTCTCCTGCAGGGAGATAAGTATTGTGCTCTGACTTACAGGAGTTTGAAAGCATAAGTCCTAGGTCAGGTCTTCTGTTTTAATAAAATTCAAGAAATTTACCATCAGGATAGCATACTAATACTGAGGACAAAGCTCAGGAAAAAGGGAAGCAGATTCATGAGGATTTGGATGATCTAAGTGGATGGGCTACAGATGAAAAGCACTGTTTCATGCAACAAATATTACATGGCAAGTGTGGGAGCAAGGAGCAGGTCTGAGGAATCCCACTTAGGCAGAACCACAGCATGGCTCCCAGTGGATGAGAGAGGATCATTAACTCAATCAGCCTGCACAGAGGGGCAATGCTAGAGAGAGTTTAAATGTAGAACATCAGTGGGGCTATATGCCTTCCAGGCATGTCCCATGTGCATGTTGTTGTGCTAATCAGCTCTCAAGAGGTTACAGAAAGGAGGTGAACTGGGATGGCTAGCATCCTGATTAATTAACTTAAAGCACATAAATCTGTGCTAGGACATGCAACAGAGATGGCCTAGGCATCACTGGCTTTCTTGGCCAAGAGTGTCCTAGGGAGGTTACTGTGAGCTCATCTCCAGTAATCAGGAGAGTGCAGAGAGCAAGCAAAGGACTACCGTTAATGGGGTCTTAAATATGTTCTCAGTGCATTTGAACACAGCGCATAAAATGCTGAGGACCCTCAGGAGCCTTGTCAGTGCTGTAAGAGCAAGTGATGCTGAGAAACCTGGTGAGAGGGACCAGTACTGATGCTGCCTCTCCTACTCACCTTCAGAAGACACTAGGCCTACTCCAAGTAGCATCTACTCCTGCCATGGGAGGGCCACCAGACAATCCAGAAGAGAGAGGTGAGAAGAACAAGGATGGCTATGGTGCTGTCTTGTGGTGTCCTGGCCTATGCCTGAATCCAGCTGATGAGATGCAGAGTTCATCCATGTAGGGATTCAAATGCTTGCTGGCAAAGACTTTTCCTAAGGACTGAGAGCAAATCCTTTGCAATCAAACTCGTGTGCTAGTGCAGCTCTGTTTTGTTCTAGAGTTAGCTCTGTTCCTGATAACTTTCTGGCTCCACATTGTATTGCAAGGACTGTGTTTCCACATCCATGAGCTCTCACCTTCCACACACTTAATTTTGTTCAAAAATATGCAAATCATTCCTGTTGTCTGAAGAGAAACCTTGCTGCTTGACAGATGGCTATCAACAGCTTTTTCTGTGCAGTGGCACTTTGCTTTTTTTCTCAACAGTTCTTGTTTCCAGTGCAGACGCTGCCATTCACATTTGGTTAATTTGTGTTTACCAGCACATGTTTCCACAGCAGCAGCAAATTTGACCAGCTCTGTTAGGGCCAGACGTGTTTATCTGACTGCTCTGCATCTTTTGACAAGCAGCCTGTTGGTGACTTTTCTGTTCACTTTTACCCACAGAAGCCACAAATTCTTAATGAATTGTTACATCTTTTCTAGCCAAAATGAAACTATCTGAAAAGTAAACATATTTACATGAATCAAAACCCAGCTTGGGAAAAGAACAGTTCAAGCACAAGCGGCTGCAAGAATGAGGAAAATTCCCCTGTGAGACAAGAATTCCCAAGTCGAGAAAGAATGGTGCAAGTTTGTCCCTTTAAAATGTGCGTCAGCACTGACCCAAACAAGGATTGCTTCCCTGGAACTAGCTCTTCAACAGTTAAATGAGTCCCAGTTAGGACTAACTTGGATTACTATAATAAGCGAGGCTGAGCTGCCCCCATGGCATGCAGTAGGGGAGAAGGGAAGGAAAGAAACTGTAGGCTGAAGGGCTCTTCTCCCCGGTCCCAAACCTGCTTCAGCACAGTCTTGAAATCAGTGCCCTGCAAACATGCTGCATGTGCTGGTCATATACAGACTGGTAGGTGGGAGGTCCCTGCTCCCAGCCCATGGGGGCTGGCTGTGGGGGAAGGGGCCAGTATTCAAAGCTGGGGCAGTAGATGTCTATGTTGCAATGAGATCTCTCAGCTCTGCTCACTGGAGAAAGGGAAATGGAAAAGGTAAAAACATTGGAAGACAGAGCAGGGAGAACCCTCTTCCTTCCAGGCTCCAGTGGAGAAGGGGAAATGGCACTTTCCCACCTTCCCTGGGGCAGGGAAGGGCTGCAGGACCTTGTTCAGCTAGGTCATCCTCCTCTTCTGAAATCCCTCTGGTTTGCCCTTTCCCTTCCCTCAGGATGCAGCTGTTGTGAGGGAGCTGCATGCCCTGAAGGCAACTTGTCTGATTTGCTAGGGAGAGATGTTATTTGTCAACCACATTGGGATACCTGCAGCTTAAGGCACTAGAAAAGTCTGTCCTATCTGATGTAGGGAGGTGAGGTGTCAACATTAAAGAAATATTGAGGTTATATGCAAAGATGTACAAAAAGTGTTCTGCCTCTCTGAAAACAAAAATAACAAAAGAACAACAGCATGAGAAGAATAGGAATGATGATATATGTGCAGTGTTCTGCCAAGCCAGGCTGTTACCTATATAGGACAACTTGGGCAGATTATATCCTGTATTGAATGCAGCATTTCTGGTCCCGTGTTCCTGCTCAATCCCAGCTCTCCCCAACTGAATTCTCTTTCTTTTGTTGAGATACAGATGAAAAAGACAAGGCTGGAAGTACTGATGCTGAGACCTTGTGGATGATGAATAGTGTGAATTGTCAGTTGTGAAAAGAAATAAAATTGATGAATGCTGTAAAGCAACAATGACTGACAAGCTGGGGGAAGGAAAACAAGGTAGATTGGATGGTGCTTCTGTGCAGCTGAGTGGGTCAGAGAGGTGGCACTATTTCTTGGCTGGGTGGTGCTGCTCAACCTGGTGGTTTTGCTAGCTGCTCTTGGGATTTATCCTTTCTAAAGAAAAAAGTGTTTCTGTCCTGAGCAACAAACCCGCAGCATCTGGTACCTATGGCAGGTCTAGCATGGTCCTGTGGTTATGCAAAGGTTTGCTTCCCAGAACAGTTTGTCAGATGCAGGTGTGAAGAGGCCAATGCTAGAGACAGAGAGAAAGGAGACAAATCAAATCGACACAAATTAGTTATCAGGGAGGCTTCACCATCTCCATCTAACATCCAGGTGCTAGAGCACTGTGCCTGTGCCTCAGGCAATGTTCCAGTGATAAGGGAATTGAACAAAGAAGCTGAACAGAAGTGCCTTAAATCCCTCTGCTTCCTCCTGGCTTCTCTCCATGCCATTCAAAGTGCTGGTGGAGCTGGGGCTGACATTCGTTGACTCTTGTACGAGAGAGACAGCATTGGGTAAGCTGTGAGCAGGCCAGGCTGTGGTGGGATGTCATGTGAAGGATCTTGCCTCCCACGGGACAGTGGGGTGACTCCGCAGACATCTCCGCCTGTGTGCCTTCCGTGCCCTGGGCGAGGTGGGCTTGCTGCTTGGGAGCCCTGGATACTCCTCTGATCTTTTTCCTTTCTTCCCAGGACTAAGGAGCGGACGCTCCGCACAGAGACGACTGGCTCGGGCACGGCTGTGTCGACACCGGGCCGGGTCGCCGGGTCTGCATGAGACCGACTTCTGGCGTGGGGGGGCAGAGAAGACGCAGAGCGGCAAGTGTGTGGCGGGGCTCAGACAGGAGCGCGGGCAGGGACGCACCCGGTGGGGAGTGCCAGCTGCCGGGGCGCCGCGGTGTGAAGGGGCCGAGGAGTGCCGGAGCGTGCTGGGGTACCGCCTGCAAGGGCACCTGGGTGCCCAGGGGTGGCGAGTGAGGAGTCCCAGGATGCAGAGATATCGGGCCTCGAGGTACGGGATGCCGCGCCGAGGGGTGGGGGTGCCGAGGTGCGGTATGTCGGGGTGCCCCGGCTGGTCCCACCCCTGCGCGGCGCTNCGGCTCAGAGCAGGGCTGCTGCCCCCGCACTGATCAGCTGCGGAGAGCGGCCTCCCCCCGCGTTCCAGCCCCTGTCGTGCCTCCGCTTCACCTGCCGGCCGGCCGCACAGGTGAGGGGCGCCGAGTCCCCGCGGCCGCCGGTCCGCGCTGGGGAGCCCGGCTGTGCTGAGCTGTCCCGAGCCGTGTCTCCGGCCCGCCGGGCCCGGGGAAGGAAAGGGGCCCTGGAGGTGCCCCCACCGCGCGGTCCCAAGTCCGCTTTAGCAGTCAGGCATGGAGTTGAATGGAAGTTGCATTCTTTTGCACGGTCTGCTCCAGGAGGCGCTTTTCTTTTTCCATGGAAGGGAAATAGGTTTGAGAGCAAATTGGGGGAAAGGGAGAAATACCAAGGGAGCAAGAGCCGCGTTTTGTTTCCATTTTCTTTTAATGAAGGCCCTGTGGAGGTGTATTTGAAAACACAGGGTCTCCTATGCCTTCAAGGAGGGTGCGAACACTGTGCTGGCTGGTTCCAGGGCCATATGCAGCGTATGGTGGCCAATGAAATGGGGCCTGGCTCGTTCTCTTGCTTGTCTTGGCAGCCTGCTCCGTAGCTTGCATTACCAGCCCTGGAACACAACCACTGCCAAACTGTGAGTGTGTGCATGTGTGTGTGTGTATTTGGACTCAGAGAGCCCAGCAGAAACAAATACTTCTGCAGCTCAGACCAGGATTTTTTAGCTACTTTTGAGAACTTACAAAAAACTGTATCTGGAGGCTCTTCCCAGAGTCCGTGCTGGGAATTTGTTGGTGGATGCTTGTGTGGAGGTATCTGGGAATGCCAGTCTTTGGAGTTCATATTCTTAGTATGACTCTTAGTGATTTAAAATGGCAAAAAACTTGCCCATCTGAGGGCTGAGTGTGTGACTGCAAACCATCCCTGTGTCGTGAAATGACTGGTTCTTTGTGGGGTCTGGGGGATTAACAAAATCTGCTGAGTTAGTTTGCAGTTTGCTGCCTCTGTCTCCTTTCTGAGACACCTATGGATGCCTCTTGTGCATCCTCACAGTTGAGTGTTTCCCTCCTTACAGGATGAAAAAGTCTCTGTGCTGTGTTCCTTGCCAAGGAAGAGTAAATATGCTCCCTCGCACCTCTTGTCTCCTACTGCTGTCTTGAGCAGTGTGTGCACCGGAGCTGCTCAAGCACAGGCAGTGCTGAGCATCTGCTCTGTGGTGTCCTTTGCTGTGCTAGTGTTTGCTACTTCAGCTGCATTGCTTGGGCCAGGTTCTTGGCAGCATGCAGTGTCTTGAGTGCGAAGCTGTTCAGAGGCTCATTTCACTGCAGTAAGCTGTTTGTAGTGGGCCTGGCCCCAAGAATAAGTGAGACAGAGCCATGGTGGGTGCCACGAACTCCTCACCAGCATGCGTGCGTCCTGCAGTGCAAGTGCAGCAAGGAGGGGGCATGGCAAACCTGATACCTGGTTTTGGCTGCATTTCTCAGTTGCTTGGACTGTCCAGAGTATCAATCCAAACATTGCAGGCTATGTTAACATGCAGCCAGGGAGCTGAAGGTCCATACATGTCTCTCAGCTGAGCAGGACTGTTGTAAACTAACCAGAGCTGGTCTTTACATGGATTAGAGGTCTTTGTGGATGGCACGGAAATTCAAGGCATAATTTTGAAGAGTTTGTAGGGGGGTAGCCCTCCCATCTCTGATGCCATCCTTGTCTCCTGAGGGCAGAACTCAGTGTTGGGGTAGGGTTGTCTTCTTGGATTCTAGCCCTGATGGCTTGTGGTTATGGGAGGTCCTGGGGAATTTCAACAAGTTTGTTAGGCTGCAGCTCAGACACTGAGGTTTTTTCAGACCAGGATATTCCTTCCTCTCAAATCTGTTTTGAGCTGTTTCAGGTAGAAATAGGATAGCTTTTACCTTCCTGCTTTGTACTGCCACCCAATGGCTGGTGCAGCCACAGATACTTAATTACAATCTCAATTGGTTGAGATAATGTATTAATCCATGGCATTTTTTCCCCAGTTATTACAATGGAGGAGCTTTTCTATGGTAGGTGCTGTCCAAAACCCTGCTGTCATAGTTTGCTTACAAGTCAGTCTCTGCATTGCAGTGGTGTGAGCAGCTAAAAAAGCTTTTTACCACCCTGTGAAGATATGGAGGAAAATGCTCAGGGAGAAAGGACTGTGCACCGACTCCTTTGCTAATGGCAGAGGAGGGTTATTCTAAAGCAGAGGACTAGGGAACCAGTATCCCCCCTTACTACAGAAAGGATAATATGTCAAAGCATTAGACAGGCAGGTGTCGGGGGCCTAATGGTGGTATTTAGTTGGATGGGGACTGCAAAACAGCATTTCTGCCAAGGAGAGGCTGTCTGCTCTGGGCTGCTCCATGTGCATAGTGTAGGGAGCTGCAAGCTTCCCTAATGACAAAGATGAGGAAGGGCAGCCTTGCTGCATTCTTGTTTTCAGAAAGCTTTTCATAGCTTTCTGTCTATGAATGATTCGAATATTCTTCCTGCTAGCTAGTTGTGCAGGACTGAGCCAGAATGTTCTCACTCATGAAGTGGAAATTCCATTTCCTGAGGGACAGTTCTTCATAGCTCCTTCCTCTCTTTCGCATTGTGACCCTCCATTCCACTCTGTGAACTGGGGGTGGGATGTTACACGAGTTGATGTTCCCAAACCCTACAACTCTTCGTCCACCACATGAAGTTGCCTGTGGGAGGAAGAGGACTGCAGGAGTGGCAGCTGGGAGTGTCTGTGGGAAGGGCACAGATGCTTCTTTGGCCCTGCAAACCCAGAACCTGGGTTATAGGAGCTGTCTCTCACTCGAGATGGAACTGGAGGGTGGAGGTGGTGAGGGAACTACAGTGCCTAGTATACTGAGGTGGTGTGCTTCACCTCAGTGCACTTGGTAGGCCATGCTATTATCATGCCTTTAAATAAAGGGGAATTTCTCTGATGCTATAAAACTCTGAGTAATGTTAGGTCCTCAGTAAAGAGAGAGCCTGCACATTTTTATCCCAGTGGGTGTCACTGCAGCTCTTCAGTATCCTACAGGTGGTGGGTTCCTTGGCATCAATAGATTCAGCAGATGAATGAGTGAATATACACAATGGCTGTTGTTGAAGTCCATGTTTACCAGCACAACTGTGTGGGTATCTGAAAAGGACTTGTCTGCTGCTGTGTTCTGATGGTTGGCAAATAACTTCAACACTGAGCAATGTGGCCCTTGGCACTGGCACTTCATGTTACTGCTTTTAATGGTGTAGACCAAAAGAAGCTAGACAGAAAATGAGATGGCCTGCTGTAAGGTATTACTTAAAACTAGATGCATTAGATGCATCTAGAGCAGGTAATGGTTGTGTGGGAATAGGAGAATGTCACTTTTTAGACAACAGAGGAAAGTTTTATAATTGCCTTAAAATTCATCCTGCTGAACTTGATGCTCACTGAGAGCTGAACCTTGAGATGGAAGAAGGTCTGTAGGCTCCAGTGGCCCTCAACACTCTGCAGTCTCCTCAGACAGAAGAGTCCAAATGGAAAAAAGCAGCTGTTTCAGAGAAGGTGTTATAGTCAAGTGCCTTGTCTTTGTTTAGGAAGCTACATACTTGAGGCATGAGAAGTTGGGTATGTCAGGAAAGGGCTTTCATATAGGTCATCCTTGTGCCAACAGAAGGAACTAGAAAGATGTCATGTATGACATACAGGCTGTTAACTTGATAGCCAAGAGCTAAAAAAAGTTTTAAAAATGGCAAAGCCATAGTAGAATCTAAGGAACTAGGAGTTGCTTCTCATGGATGGTACCACTGCTGCTGATCTCCACAGCAGTGTTACTGTTGCCTGTTTGTCCAGGATCAGATGAAAGGCCAGTTGCTGGGACTTAGCTGCTCTACATACAAATGGCAATAGCATATTAGGTGCTCACACATTGATGAAGAGGTGAAAGGTTGCTCATATGGTGGATTGCAGACTTTGGCAGTGCGCCTGTGCATCACAGCTGACAAGTAATGGCAGGCACCCAGGTCAAGCCTGGAGTAAGAGAAGAGAAGGCAAGCACAGCCTTGGCTTGAAGAAGTGCTGGTAGGACAGACTATGCCTTAATGCAGTGCTTAACATGGGCAAAACAGAAACGTGCTGGTATGTACAGTGTCAGAATCTGCTGGCTAGCAATATTAGGTGCTAGACTGTCTCTGAGCATCAGAAGGGTACTTGGATCAACCATTGCAGATGTTAGCATATGTAAAATAGCTTATGTTGTAACAAACTGGTTATATTATAGACAGCAAAATTAAAAATAAGTTTGCAAATAGCCCTCAGTCTTGCTAAAGAAGCTGACACCAGTAATGGCAATTTAAATTGAAGCATGACTGTCAAAGCCTGCTTTGGGATGTCATGGTCCTCTGTACATGATGATGCTATTGATGCAACAGTAGCATCTGCATAGGGTTTGTAAATAAAAGCCAGCACCTCTAGATGAATGAGCATGCATAGGATGGTCCTAGGGGAACAATGTCTCGAGTAAACAGAGTCCTCTGCACAAGGAAATTAATGTATTATTTCAACACAGGTAGGCATTTCTGTGCCAGTTTTAGTCTATGGGTAAGAACAGCAGTGAAGAGGTGGCAGGAGGGGTGTGAATACAGGCTAGCAACCAGAGTACAGGCCCCCAGGGATACTGGGTTATGTGAGTTATGCCTACGCATGTTAGGCTTACGCTGTAACTGCAGTGCAGACATCAGCTTCTTAAAAAAAACAACCCCGAGAAAAGAGTCCCCTGAAGAAGTTGGCAACAAAATCAGTGTGGAAAGAGAGGGGGAAAAAAACCCAACCCCAAAAACATACAAAAAGCCCAAGCACACGATTAAAAGTGCAGGAGAAGGAATAGGAAGGCATATGGGAACAGTGTCACCAAGGAAGCTGAGCAACTTTATGTAACAGTAGGAACTTCGTAAAGCTTCTCTCTTCTGGGTTGTGGGCTCCAGAAGATAACAGACTCTGGCAATAGGAGAAAAAAATGAGTAAATGGGTGCTGCTTCTAAGGAGTATTGAATCAATCACTGTCTCAGACTGCTGACTGTAAGGACAAAACTGGGGGACAAAGCACAAAAACACTGGTAGGAAAGATGCAGCAAACCCAAAGTGAACAAAGGAAGCTGTAGTGTTGTCAGCTTTTGGGGCATGAGACTGCTGATAAAATGACTGAGTTAACCGGGGCCAAAAGACAAACAGTGCCAAAGCAAGGATACAGAAGTTGCTGCAATAATTCGAAGGGTTTACAGACATTTCGGCAAGAGGTCAAGTCTTGTGTTACAGCATTTTAACCACCACAAGAAGAGTGTAGAGTCCAAGCTAAGGAATAAAAAATAAGTTTTGACCCACAAAATCAAGTGTTGGCCAGATTTCTGCTGCAAAGATAGTTGCTGAAGAGATCATTGAATTACATAAGATGCTCATCATGGAACTGAAATTGTAAGAAAGCCTTCTTAGGAGACACCTAATTTGCTCTGGAGCATCTTGATGTCATGGCACAAAGTGTTGAATAGCATTGGTGCAAAAGGCATAGGTACAGTCAGTGTAAACTCAAGCAGCTGGTGTCTTGTGGATCCCAGGGTCATATGTAAGGCTACACATTCTCTTTCCCCTAGCCATTTTCCTGTTGGCTTCATTAGATGAAAAAGCATAGCTGATACAATGCAGAAATTGTGTGGTTCAGCTGTAGGACACCAGAAAACTAAGTTTTGTTGAAGACGTTTCCAAGCTCACGTAAGGAGACATAGAAAGGCTGCCTGGCATTGAGGAAAAAAGGTGCTGTTATTAGTTGGTTTGGAAAAGAAAAAATCTGATAAGAATCCTAGCTAAGGCATTGTGTTAGAAAGTGAAGGAATACAGAGGTGAATTGGTTCATGTACCTGAGACATAAAAAACACAGCAAGGGAATATCCAGAAAGGAATTAGGAATTGGCAAGGCACCAGCCACATTCAACCCATCCAGCAAGAGGTGGCTACTGAAAAACTCCAATGTAAAGGTTAAACTCAGATCTTGAATTTCAGAGTTATTTCTGTCCTACCCTGTGAGTGTAGTAGAAATATGCTGGAGCTATAAGTAAGCATGTCCATGTCTGGCAGGGTAATGACCTTAGGAAGAGCACTGAAGTATTAAATAGAATGCCATGCCCTGTCTTTTTTTACATTTTACAAAAGTGCAACTTCTTACCTCTTACCGGAAAAGAACATAAAAGTATCTGGAACTTGGGATGAGAAGAAAGCCATGCTTGCATGAGGAAGATTTAGTTTGCACTGATGCAGGTGTGATGTAGGCATTAGCAGTGCAGTCCCTGGATCCAGGGTAAATTTCCAGAGCATGCTGGATACTGGGCCAGCCCCTTCACTCTGAACTGTGCCATATGTTACACTGGTACAGAGGCTATTTAAAGGCGTATTGGCTACCAGATTGAAGACACAGGAGGAAAATATGTGCCAGAGAAAATTCCGTGTTTTCTCAAATAGCCAGTTGTCCCCAGGGAGCTGCCGTAGGCTCAGGAGTGAAGGGGGAAGGATATTTGGTGGCCAGGTTGTCCCACAGTCTGGAGAACAGATTTCTCCTTGCTCTTTATTTCATAAATTGCAGTGACTCTGCATTCAGTATGGTTGAGGACCTGGACTGTCCAGTGTGGGTGCTGCCAGCTGCATGTCATGATGCAAGATTAAGCATGGCATCACAGTCAAAGGAGGTGATTGTCCCACCCCACTTTGCACTGATGCTGCCTCACCTTGAATATTGTGTGCAGATTTGGGCACCGCAGTGGGAAAAAGACATAAGCCGTTAGAGTGTCCAAAGGGGAGCCACAAAGATGATGAAGGGCCTTGAGGGGAAGCTGTATGAGAGGTCACTTGGTCTGTTCAGCCTGGAGAAGAAGAGACAGGGGAGACCTTATTGCAGCTACAACTTCCTCATGACGGGAAGCTGAAGTAGGCACCAATTTCTTTACTCTCATGAATAATGCCAGGACTCTAGGAAACAGCATGAAGCTGAGTTGGGGGAGGTATTACNCCAGAACGAGAGGGCACAGCCTTAAGCTACGCCAGGGGAGGTTTAATCTCAATGTTAGGAAGCGGTTTTTCACGGAGAGAGTAATTGCATATTGGAATGGGCTGCCCAGGGAGGTGGTGGAGTCGCCATCCCTGGAAGTGTTTAAGAGAAGACTGGACGAGGAGCTTAGTGACATGGTCTAGCTGGTCTAGCTGGGGGGTGAGGGCTGGATGACCCTGGGCCCCCTCCGGCTCAGAGTGGCCTGCTAGACTGTGAGGCATCTAGGTTGTTATTATACTCTGGGATGTGCTCTTGGTCGCTGTACGGGTATTAGACGGTGGGTTGGACTAGATGATCCTTGTGGGTCCCTTCCAACTCATAATTTTCTGTGATTCTGTGATTAATAATGCCAGGACTCTAGGAAACAGCATGAAGCTGAGTTGGGGGAGGTATTACAAAAGGCTCTTCACCCAGAGGATGGTTGGGTACTTGAACAGACTCCCCAGGGAAGTGGTCACAGCACCAAGCCTGTCTGAGTTCAAGAAGCATTTGGAGAATTCTCTCAGGCACATGGTGTGACTCCTGGGGTCCTATGCAGCACCTGGAGTTGGACTCTGTGATCCTGATAGGTCCCCTCCAATTCACCATATTCTATGAATAAATTAAAACCAGATTGCCCAAATTCAGAATGGACATCAGTATCCAGTGCTGGACTCAAGTCAATTCCCAGCCTGGAGCGAATGAGAGGGTGGGTCACAGCTCCAAGTCAGTCTGTGCCACGGCAGCTCACCTGTGGTATTTGCAGGAGGGAGACTTCAAGCAGATGTTCATATACTTTATGAATATGTCACCCTGGGGCCAGTATCTAGGAAATGGCTAGCTCTGCAGTGTGTTCAGCTAGCTGAGAATGGTAAATTGAATTTAACTCCACAGATCTGTGTCCTGTGGAAGTATCTTCTGGGAAGAGCCTCTGGAGTCTCCTACCCTTTGGCATTCCACCTCATTGACCTGGTGCTTTCCCACTGGAGAGGGACAGTCTCTGAGGAACATGATAGGGAATTAGGTACAGTCCCCAAATTACTTGCATTTTTCTGTCTAAATTGCAGCCTAAGAGTATGATGGTGCTGGCTTCTGGACAGGTGAATGATCTTAGCAGCCATGTGTGGGCCTGAAAAGAAGGGGGAGAGAGGTAGCATGCAGCTTTGGAGTCCTACTGGAGTGGGTATCCCAGACGGTGTACAAGGCAGCTATTGCAGGTGTGGAATTACAGCTCTCTGGTTTAGAGATGACTGTTTAGGTCCTTGCAGTCTCAAAGAGTTGACCTGTGGTCTTTTCTGATGTTAAGTATCATTACCATGTATTTTGTCATTCTTTTCTGTCACCAGTTGTGCAGGAGTCCATTTTATCAGGTAGTATCACTTCTGAAATGAGGTTACTTGTTTCTCTTCTCTTTCCCAATTTCGCCTTTTCAGACTTTAATGACCTTGTGCAGATCACACTCCCTGGGTCCAGCTTCCTCTTCCCACACCAGTGGTCCTGGCACTGCTGAGCACTGGCTTACTGTCCTCATTCTCATCTCTAAAGGATGACTGGAGCAGAGGGCTTGATTCCTGCTTGCCACCTCTTTATGGTCTCTGTCTTGCTGCATTTGCTTTCTGTGCTCTCTCTCAAGTCCTGTTAGTCACAGCTGAGCAAACTGTGCCAGGGCACATCTCATGCTGACACCTGGTCCTCTTTGGTGGCCGATTAGACCATCTAACAGCTCATTGCAACTTGTAGGCACTCTCTGCTGCAAATCCTCGTGTCTGTACAGGATATGCTGGAAGCTGTGGAACTTATATTAGCCTCTTTGCCCTTGACTAACATGTATGCTTGTCTTTCCTTCCCTTCTGCTGCTCATCTCCTATTCCTTCACAAGTAATCTGGGTAAAGAGATGTGCCAGTGCCAAGAAACCCTTAACTTCTCTGTTTGTTGATTCACCCTGTTCAGCTTGTGCTCACTGACCCCACTTGAGCAGGGGGGCTGAACCAGGCAATCTTCAGAAGTACCTCCCAACCTCAACCATTCTGTGACTCCATGATCCAGCAGTCCTGTCTCACATGCAGCTTTATTCAACTTTTCAGCCTTGTACTGACATAGATTTGTCACCCTGGATGGCAAGTGCTGAGCAACTGTGGCAGCTGGCTTGGCACTATGTGTGTGTTTGTTTGTGTTAAGCAGATACACACGTACTGTCTGGACCAAAAACCTGCACTGCCTGTAAGCTGGTATCTCAGTAGCTGTGAGTGGATGCTTTGGAAAGAGCAGGACAAGTGCATGTTATCCCTCATTTAATGCTTCTCCTCACTCTCTCAGTTGGTGCTATGAGACCTTCCGGGAGTTGCCCCAACTATTTCTTGAATCCGGCTCTTGTGGTTGCAGAAGGCTGCACAGTGAGGTTTTTTTGTCCCCTCCTTTAGCCTATTTCTCTCTCCTGGTGTTGCTAGTCCTTGTCTCTGTTGTGTCATTGCCTCCTGCACAGAAGCAGGATGGGGTGGGTGCCTAGAGGCTCCTAGAGTGTCCTGGAACTCATCTAGCTGGTCAGAGCAAGGAGGGCAATGCACGCATGCTGGGACATGTGATTGAGTTGACGAAGGTGGCAAAATGGTTGCTGTGCAGAGAGAAGTTGGCTGCATCTTCTCAATAGGTGACTTTTGAGTGACTTGGGCCAGTTACACAGCAGGGATGTACTTGAGTTGCAGCCAACAACCATCTGCTCCCATTGCTTTTGGACTGATGTAACAGCTCTGTGGGCTTCCCATTTTAGGTGTAATTTTATGTTTTTAACTCTTTGCCAATTGTTCTTCATATTTCTTGATAACTCCTGCCTGTAAGTGACTTGCTGAAGTTTGTCCTGATCCTCTTCTCACACTGCAATTTTTTTGTTCATTTGTGACAGAAGATTTTTGCACAGAGTTCCAATTACCCTCCCCTCCAGCCTTTGCTTCCTCATGTCTGTGTTGGGAGATGTTTGTACAGTGTTGGGGTTTTTCCCTTGCAATTTATCCATGGTCTTTGTGTGCTGTGTCCTAGCCCTGACCAGTAGGCTGAGCCTTCCCAGAAGAAATCCAGACTAGGGTATACTGTGGTCCTCTTTGTGCTATTTTATTCTTGTACTACTAATCTACACATTAATTAATCAAAACTTGGTTAAGAGAAAACCTTTATCTTCTGTACTCCAGAGAAAGATGTGGCAAAACCAGTAGTCCATGGGATCACATCACTGTCATTGCAGCCAGCTCTCGTTCTGGTGCTTTGCCTCTCAGGTCTCTTCCCTTCCTGATCTACACCCCAGTAGCCTATTTTTTCCTAGCAGGATTTGTATATTTTGGTTTCTGTCATGCAGGATCTGCTTAGTCTCCACCTTTGCCATCGCTGGGAAAGAACATCTGCCTTCCTTGGTTTGCACTCCATTAAATGCTGGGACTATAGAATGGATTTGACTTCTGCTTTGTCATGAGGCCCTGTAGCTGGGTTGTAATGGGATGTCTTACTCTCCCCCCAGCCTACGAAGCTGTGTCCCCTGCTATGATGCCAGGACAGATCCCTGACCCGTCCCTGACGGCTGGCGCACTGCCTGGACTCGGGCCCTTGACAGGACTGCCTGGCACAGCCCTGACTGCCGAGGAGCTGAAGTGCGCTGACATACGGAACATCGGGGCCATGATCTCGCCGCTCCACTTCCTGGAGGTGAAGCTTGGGAAGAGACCCCAGCCTGTGAAAAGTGAGGTGAGTCTTGGGAGCTCATGGCTGCAGGTGGCCCTCCAGGGCTGATGTCTGCACCTATGTGGGTTTCCCTCCTGTTCTTGGCTGTCTTACCAGGATGTCCAGCAGCATATTTTATAAGCATGTCATGCTTCCTGTTTGGTAATGTGCGTGAGTGTTGGCAGTTGCTCCACTAGCTGCCTCTTCCACCTGCCTGAATTTCTGTTTCTGCAGCACTGGCTGGCAGTAGTGGCCTCAGCATCCCAGACCTATCTAGTCCCATGAAGCCATTGACAGTCAACTGAACTCAAATACTGCCTGTGGAGGGGGGTTTGGTGTAGCCAACACCAGACCTACGTTGGGGCATAGACCCAAAGAGAAGTCGCACGACCTATCACCCATGCCACAAGCCCTTGGTGCTCCTAGCAATGGTGTTGCCTCTCCAGGGGGATGAGGTACATACGTGAGCTGTGTGAGGTGGCAACAGTGACTCAGCCTGTGCCACAGGCACTGCTGCCTGCCCTGCTGCTCACATCAAGTCTCTTGGGATGGGGAAGGTGTGTGGTTTCTCCTTGGTACTGCAAGCTGGCACATAAGAACCAGGCTGAAGTGACTAGAGAGACACTTGGACAGCATCTTCCTTGTGTAGTTGTTCATGTGTTGGTTGTCATCTTTATCTCTGGCTGTACAGGTGGTGTGTGTTTGTACCTCCCTCTGCCTGCAGATGGAGCTGGGAACCCACCAGTTCAGAGGTCCCATGTTGGTGAAGATGGTGGGTGTTGTCAGAAGGTCCCATAAACAGGCTTTCTGAACAGTGCATTTGCTCATATGTGAGGTTACCTCAGATAATGCCATGTGAGGATGGGGTGATGTGTGTTCTCTGGAGACAGGAGCTAGGAGGTGCTGAATGTTGTGAAAAGCTGCCTATGATGAGCTGTGAGCTGAAGGGGGTAAATAGCAGCTTCAGGGAGCAACTTGATTTTGTCCAACTCTTTTTGGCAGAAGAGCCACAGCCAGGCCCATCTGGCGAGGATCCCTGTTCTTTTCCCCTAATTACTTGTTGTGGACTCCTGCAGAGAGAGCTGGTACAATGGAGTCCATCTGTTCACCTTGCATAGAAGCTCTGTGTCCAAGGGAGTGTCCAGTCAGTTTGTGCAGCCTGGGAATCATCTGGGAAAGGACTGGGCAGCTCTGCAATGGCAGGAACTGAGCTAGAATGCCATGGGAGGCCATCGTAAGGGCCGGAGGGATGCTAATAGCTTCAGTCCTGCTGTAGACAAAACAGTCATGGATTTAAAGTTAAAGCAAGATAATTTTCCAGGCTCTTGGTCTGGCTATCCTGCAGCACATGTGGCTGCAATGCCCACCTTGCTGCATGGCTTGGGAAAGAAGAAGAGAGTCCATGCTGTTTTCCTGGGCCCAGCTCCTTTCCTGGGACATCTCAGGCACCTCTGAGCTGGCCCTGCAACAGCTGCTTTTGCTTTTTGTGGGCATGGATATGTGATCTCACTGGCATCTGTGTAGCAATGACAGGGCAGTTCTGCCCCACAGCAGGCACTGGAAGTGCTGAGTGTCCTCTGAGTCAATTGTTGAGGCATCGTGTAGAGGAAAGATAAGAGGAAACCCACTCGCAGCCCCTGCATGACTGCTTTCCCTGCAGCTGCTTCCTTCCCTACATGGCCTGTGAACCCGAGGAGCTGAAGACAGCAAATGGAGCTGCCCTTGGCAAGGTTTTGCAGCAAAAGCCTGAGGGAGCTGAAGCAGTAGCTGCTTATCCCATGAGCAGCCAAGAAGCTGCCCACGCATAATTTTGCAATGCAGCCTGCAGCTGCTTTCCTCTTGCAGGAAGCTGGAGCCCAGGAACACTGGGTACTGCCGTGCCATGCTTTGTGTGGTGCCTGGGAGGGGTAGGCTCCTTCCCGCGAGCTTGGGCACAGGCAGCTCTCTGGTCTACTGGGGCACCAGAATCTCCTGGTGTTGGGGTCTTTGTGCATGGGAGTGCACGCAAAATTCACCCCGTGGATGTTGAGTGCTGGCTTCCCCGCAGGGTGATGGTCAGCCCCACTGGGCAAGCTGCTCTCTTGGGCAGCTGTGGATAGGTGCTCCCAGGCTCTTCTACCACTGGAATCCGCTGTTCTCTCTGGGACAGAGCCTTGCCCCTCATGCAGATGATTACCTCAGTCTCTGAGGCTGCTGACTGAAGCAATTAAGGAGGCATCTGACACTTTTTACTCACAGGGATCCCCTGGAGATCAACTGCTGAGACATGCTATTAGGTGATACACCATCACTGTCCTTCATGCCTCTGAGTAGATTTCTGCCCCCCAGCACCAGGGCCGTGCCACCTTTCTGAACTGAAATCAAGCAGAAGCAGATGGGGAAACCTGCTTTCTTGAAGAGAGCTTCTCTGCCCTGAGTTCTAGGTTCCCCATCCCTGGAAGTGTTCAAGACCAGGCTGGATGGAGCTTTCAGCAGCCTACTCTACAGGAAGATGTCCCTGCTCATGGCAGGGGGGTGAGAGCAAGATGATCTTTAAGGTCCCTTCCAACTCCAACCTTCATGAATCTGTGAAGTTACAGGAGCTGTGGTCAAAAAGCGGCGCCGAGAGTTCAAGTTGCTGCTGTCTGTGCTAAGCCACATTTATTGGCCATCTGCACACAATCTAAAGGACACAGCCCTTTGCTGGGCCCTCAGCAGAGTGTAGGGAAGCTGAAGGGGACGCAGACAGGTCACTTGTTCTGTGGTTCTTGTTGAATGAAACAACAGGGCGTGGAAGTGTCAGGCAGTTCCCAGGACTTGTGCAGTTGCTGTTTTGGTTGTCCAGTTCTTGTGGCAATCCAAGATGTGCTTCAGAACAAAGTTTGGGGGTGTTTGTTGAGCTTTGGAGCTGGTAGCACATGTTCCCTCTCTGCACCCTCCTAGTAATCCTTGAACTAAAAAGCCAGGAAGGTATTTTAGGGGTAGATGAGTGGTTGGTAAATGTGCAGAGGGGAATTGTTGCTACCCTGATAGCCACGTCTTCTTAAACCCTGTGAGGAAATCTTTAAAGAGCTGGCAGCAGAGCATGGAGTTACAGCCTACCTGGTAATTTCTGTGAACACCCGTCACATTTGATTTATGTGGGTGTAGTCTATTTCTGACATGGAACTATAGTGCATTTCCCATCCTAGTTCTCCCAAGTGTGGTACATGGTGCCTACTATGGCACTGCCTTGGCAAAGGAATGACAACTTCAGTGTAATGCTTGGGACATTGTGGTGGTTTGATCCTGGCTGGATGCCAGGGATTCACCCACAGCCACTCTCTCACTTCATTCCTGCCCCCTGCCTCTCATACAAACGGGAGATGTACAAGGACTATTAGAATATCTTTTACTGTCACAGGCAAAACAAACTCCAAGGTGGGAATGTAAAGGATTTATTTCTAACAAGATCAGAGCTTAACATGAGAAGTATCATCTTTAAGGAAACCTTCTCCCCAACCCCTCCATCTCTCACAACAGGTACCACATTCCCCCTTTCCTCCAGGAGGCAGGGGGGGACAGGAGTAGGGGAAAACCAGAACCAGGCAGTTGGTGTTTCTCTGCCACTGCTCAGGGGAGGAAGCCATTCCCCTGCATTCCATGGGGTCCCTCCCATGGGAGAAAGTCTTTCATGACCATCTCCAGCGTGACTCTAATCCCAGGGGCAGCAGCTCTTCCAAACACTGCTGCCTGTGGGTTACTCCACAGGGTGTAGTCCTTGAGCACTGGCTGCTCCAGCGTGGTCCCATCCCAGGGCACACATCCTACCAGATACAGTTCTGCTCCAGCGTAGACTCTCGTCTCCACGGGCCACGTGTCTCTCTTGGGACTCTGCTCCAATGTGGGCTCCAATGGGCTGCAGCCTCCCTTCAGCATCCACCTGCTCCAGTGTGGGCTTCCCTCTCCACAGGCTACAGGTGGATCTTCTGCATCCCTGTGTTCTCTCCATTCCATGGGCTGCACTTGTATTGTTGGACATAAGCATGCCGTATGCCATTTACACAGGATTTGTAACAAATATCCCTAAATACTTTGATTATGGGTTTCCAGCCCATAGGGCTTATTGGCCTGGCCTGTGTGGTTTGAGTTGGAGAGTGCAGGGAACTGAGCCATGGCAAACAGTGTAGGCACTGCCACGTCCTGCTTCTTTACAGGACCTGTCCCCACCTTACCATGGTTGTCCTGTGACTCAGCCAGCATTGAAGCTGCAGCAGACAGTCCCAGGTACTGGACTGGGAGGAGCTGCTAGGACCAGCTGGTGGATCTTCCAGGTGTTTCTGCCTCTCACCCCAGGCTGCATGTGTGATGCTTTGAATGACTGCTCACAGAGCTGTGCCTGTAGATGTCTGTGTAATGAACTGTGCCCATCCCTGTGGGAAGGGACTCTGTTCTCTTTGTCTCAGCCCTTTCTCAGGGAGAGAGCAGCCCTGCAAAGGGTTGTCTGTCCCCTTCCAGCCAGGTCCTCGGTTGTGGATACCACACGGGTCTCCCTCTCTGTGTCCTCATGAAGTGGAGTTAGAGGCTGAGCAGCAGCACACCTGGTTCCTGGTGAGGATTAGATCACATTGCTGGAGGCCAATGACATGGGTGGCCAGCTTGCCCTGCCATGGGTGGAGCTGCCAGGTGCTCACCCCTGCTTCTGCCCCAACCCACACTTGCTGACTCTGACCTGGGTTTCTCTGTCTCATTTCAGCTTGATGAGGAAGAGGAGAGGAGGAAAAGGCGCCGGGAAAAAAATAAAGTAGCAGCAGCAAGATGTCGTAACAAGAAGAAGGAGAGGACAGAGTTCCTGCAGCGGGTGGGTGTCCCTATCTATCCTAGGACGCTGTGGGGACCTCCCTAGAAAGGTGCCCCAGCTGCAGACAATGTTGCCTCCTGATCTCCCTCTCAGCCTCCCCTCGTTCCTGTGCCCTTATCTGGGAAAATACAGGCTCATGCTTTCCATGAGACTGAAGGTGGTGACAATGTATACGCCAAGGCAGAGCTTACCTGTGGTGTGAGGGCTGGAGTTGGGCTCTGGGCCTGTGGTGTGAGAGACATGATAGTGTCCCTGCCTCAGTGCTGAAGCAGGAGCACCCATATGAGTATGGCACAGGACAGGGGCTGACAGTGTGCTGGCCCATAGCCTGTACTATTCCTGAAGGTTTTCCTATTCAGAAGCCAGATTCCAAATCACCTGTGACCACAGGGCAGAAAAACTGTCACAGCACCTTGCCATTTTTCTGCAAAGATTGATGAGACACAGGTAAATGACACAGTGGGGGACAACGAGTCATTTCACAAGGGCAGATCCTTTCAGGTGTGGGGTTGAAAATTTAAACATTAGTTTGTTCCCAAGCACCTTTCCAGACCCTGGAAAGCACCCAGACAGAGGTTTTGCTGTGGTGCAACAGAGACCTGCCCCAGGCGGTGGCTGTTCATTTCCCTGTGTGGTGGCACTAGGTAACAGCGCAGCAGGGCTGGGGATGAGCTGGAGGGACCTGGACTGCCTGAAGGGACCTTGTGCCTTGGTAGATCTTCAGTTTGCTCCCATGCTACAGGACCTAAGCGGCTGCGCTAAGCAGAGGTGGCTTGTTGACCGAATTGTTTCTCCTTGTATCTTGTCCTGCTGGAGTAAAGTCACATGTGATTGTGTTCCTGTCCCGCTAGGAGTCCGAGCGTCTAGAGCTCATGAATGCAGAGCTGAAGGCCCAGATAGAAGAGCTGAAACAAGAGAGGCAGCAGCTGATCCTGATGCTGAACCGGCACCGTCCCACGTGCATTGTGCGGACAGACAGCATTAAGACACCTGAAAGCGAAGCCAACCCGCTGTTGGAGCAGCTAGAGAAGAAATGAAGGTGGCACTGGGCCAGGAGGAGAAGCTAGTGGTGCGAGGTCTTCCAGGGTCTCTAGTGTATGTATTGAATGAAGAACTGTGCACCTAGACCTGGTGCAACCAGGACCCAGTGGGCTTCCTTGGGAACTATGGACCAAATATGGGGACAGAGAAGATCAGGAACCTGCCAACCATGTACTGAACCTGGGAGCAGGGCTAGTGGCACCAGTGAGGACAACCTCCCTGTGATACCTCATCACAGCCCTTCAGCCTGCTCGCAGCCCTGGGGACCCATGATGCCTCAGCATGTCCTGCAAGGATCACACACCCTGTGGGTAGCAGGGGCTGGAGGCAGAGAAGTGGCAGCTGTGCGATGCCCACCAGCACCCTGCCCAGAGGCTGTCACTGCTCCTGAAGCATGCTCCGAAGGGAAACCCAAACCCAAGAACCACAAACACTTGATGCAGCCCCGTCTGGTGGGCAGGCCTGTCGGGGCTTGGTGGCGCAGGCGCCCCCCACAAGCACACTCAGTATAATGTTTACAGCCCAGCTGTCCGTGTCGGCCGTGCTTTTGAATGCACATTTTTACACTTTTTTAAAGTATTTTTTACAAAGTTTTTATACAGCAATCTCTATATGGATTTATATAATCACTAGATGTGATCCCATAGAAATGTATGTTATGATGGTCTGTTTGTTACAAATGCATATGCCACAGTTATCTCCATTGTGTTACTTGTCCAGTAGCATCCAGCTCCTTTCCTGGCATGCTGGGAAGGGGGTTCCAAGCTGCCCTCTGCAGTGGTGTTGTAACCCTCTCCATCCATGTATGTCCTTCATAATATTCAGTTCTGTATCTCTCAGTAAATGTTACCTTTGCGTATGCTGTCCTCCTGTAGCTCTGTTTGGGTGAGGCCACAGTGGGCTCTGGGCAGAGCTCGGCACTGTGGCAGCATGGGCCAGGCCTGAACATACTGGGTGCATTCCTGGCTGAGTGGCATGGTGGAACAGATCCCAGAGCTGGTTTCAGTGTGTTAGTAGTTGTGGGCTGGGGGAATTCACCACAGAGAAGCTGGGAAGCTTGGAGGCAGCTGTGACTACTATTGAGCAAGAAGTACAGTATCTGACATTAGTCTTTTCTTTCTTTCTGGATTTTCTCTCCCTTTCTATACCCTCTGTCTTTGAGATCTCACAAAATGCTGCCAGCTGCCTTATTTAGTGTGAAGCGTATTGGATCTGTTAGAGACAAGGTTTATGTCCTGTGAGAATGTGTTGGCAGAGGTTCTCCAGAGGGATGAGCAAGGACATGACCTGAAACAAAGCTGGCAGAGAAAAATGGTAGCTGGCCTGGCTCCCACTGCCTGCTGTGCAGCCCCTGAATCTGAAGTTCCTTGTGGCCAGACCCTGGAGTAGGTGGCTCAGATCAGACCTGTCCCTCAGCTGCTGTCAGGAGCCCATCTTCCTACTTTGAAAAATGGGATACCTCTGCCTCTCATCAAGCTTTGGCGAAAGGACACACAGAGCTTGCTGGGTCTGTTTATTCCTTCAGGACTTTATTTCCCTCTGCAAAATGTACATGATAATGAATTTCCAGACTCCTGCAAGTATCAGTTTCCTCTTTGGTGGTCAGTGGGTGTTCCCTGTGGAGTATCAGATGATCCAGACACAGGCATCTCGTGCTTTTTGCTCACCTAGAGAGCCTATCACCTGCCATACACCTTCCAGTGCTGTGGATTCAGACAATGGTCCTTCTCTGGCAAATAGCCATGCTGCAGTAAAAATTTCTGATATAAAAACAGCTGGCTTGGAAGAGCAATATAAGGTGCCCTTTGAAACCAGGCATACTAGAAGCAGTAGCAAAGGCAACAGCAGAAGAGTGATGGATCTATGTCAGTTTAATGCTCAGCTATTACAGCCAAGGCTCAGGCAGGAGCTATCTGAGTCCTGGCAATGCCACAGGGTTGGAATGTGATAATTATTAAGGTCCCTTCTAACCCAAACTGCTCCATGATTCTGTTCTAACAACATTCTGCTGCATTCCAGTCAGTACCAAGGGGTTTGCCACTTGAAGTTTAGGGCATTCCTTTTCAGAGGACTTGGTTAGGCTATAATCTATTGAAATTAAAGCAGAGGGTTTAGGCCACTTCCCTTTTAAGCCACAGCCTGTGACTGTTGAATGGAAAAGGTTCCATCTTTGTGTAGTCCTGGGCTGCAAATCCTTCCTGGTTCCTTTAGGCGACAAGCTCTTAGATGTTGCTCACTCTGATAGCGTGTGTCCTCTTGAAACCCAGCACCCACCTTAGCAAAGTTACCAATTTTGCCATGCGACAGGTGGTCGTGCTGGACGCCTTTCAGGCTGGTGCATTATAGTGGCATCTCCTGGGCATGGGGAGGAGCAGAGGGCACATGCCAGGCAGAGCCCCTGTTGCTGCATGCCAGAACGTGCTCCCAGAGTAAAAGAGCAGTTGTACCTGCAGTGTCCTCCCACCTGGAAGAGCTGGTTATGTGAATTTGCTTGGAAAAATCAACGGACACTTCTCAAAGACGAGGAAGCCACCTCCTGGCCGTACCACACCACCACATCCTGTGCTCAGATGCGCTGTGGGCCACTACCGGGCCCAGCTGGTGCCATCTCGTACTTCTGGGACAAGGCTCGGTGCCAGTGGTGCTGGAGCCGACAGCCTGATAGATGTGGGGCTGCTGCCACTCCCGCATCCCCAGTCCAGCCAGCCGTCGGGCTGCACCCCTCATCCTGATGGGCGCACACACACGTGGATGGCCGTGGGTGGCTGTAGCTCGTTGTAGATAGAGCCGCAGTTGCTGCTCTTGGGCTCGGAGGAGAGCAGCCGCTGCTGGCACACAGCTGTTGTCTCGCTCGCTGTCTTCTCCAAGCAAAGGTCCACTCGTGCTCACGCAAACCCCTGCGCGAGGTGGCTGGATCCAGGAGCCCGCCGGCGGGCGGGATGCTGCACCGGGCAGCTCCTTCTCGCTCTGCCCCTCGC
>WEKX01017607.1:51585-139589 GCA_013390025.1 Pitta sordida | reverse complement strand
GAGGGGCCTCTCCCGTCGCGTGGTGGCTGCTTTTGCAAATACATATTTAAAGCTTTGGGAGGATTTGATGTGATGCAAGTTTACAAAACCCTTGTTGCTTTATAGTCTGCATTTTGGTACACTGAGGAAAGGATAAGGATGGCATTGGTAAGAGTAGAGAAGGAATGCTGGGTCTTGCTATCTTTCTTTCAGTGGTAATCTGGAAAAGGACATCATGTGATACCAAGTGGGAAATCATCTGTAATGCAGCCAAAGCACTGATGGCTGGACATAGAGAAAAACCAACAATGCCATGGTGCCTGTGGCTCCAGGGTTGTGGGTTTGATCCCTGGGTGGGCACTTGCTTGGGAGTTGGACTTGATGATCCTTGTGGGTCCCTTCCAACTCTGAATAACCTGTGAACTTGTCCACTTCAGGACAGGTACTCAGGGCCCATTTCTTCCCTCTGTCTCTTCATCTCAGCTTCACTACATATCTGTGAATATGAGATTTTCTTCTCTCTCTCCCTTCCCCTTTTAGTCTTTCTAGGGTATCAGTTGTCTGGCTCAGAAACCTGCTTTGTGGTGTACATAGAATAATTCCTGTGATACATATTCATACAAATTTCCATACTGAATTAATAATTATTTGTTTAATCGGGGTTTTTTTCCTCCTTTTTTACCACATTATCAATTTGTTTCCCTTTCAGTGGTTCATTTAACTTGACTATTTTGTGTGAAACTTTTCCACTAAATCCATTGAATCATCTTGAGTTACAAACATCGCTCTGTTTCATTTGCATCATTGCTTATAAAGGAGAGAAAACAGGTCAAGTTATGCCCTGAAAGAATATCTCCTCATTTATTTAGGATTTTTAAAATACTGTTAAAAGCATAATGGAAATGTAGGAGTCAGGGAACGGATGGCAAAGTGCACGTGACAGTTTAGTTCAGGGAGCTGCTCCTATGGAAAAGAGCATCCCTGCTTTCTGCATCTCCTTCCCTGCTAGCACTTAATGTTTATGCAATCTGATATTACAGATTTATTACAGATATTACAGTTTTGAAGTGGTTCATAAAAAGCAAAATTATCTTTGTAACAATTGCATAGATTCCTCATTTGCAAATCCAAAGATAAGAGTTGTGTAGTTGTTGGTGTTACTTAATTTCTACTTTAAATATAGCATGTTTGCATACATATCACCCTTACGAGTTATGGCCTGAAACTTGCTTGGAAAATGTTAAAGGAATGGACTGTCTGAATTTTAGTGCTACAAGTGTGCACTGTGTTTCTACAAACAGCACTGTTAGTCCTGCTGTCATGGACATAAATTGTCATTTTACCCTGCTGTGTTAAGATGAAGTGTATATTTCAGCTAAGTGACATCAAAGACTCTGAAACACTGTTGTGTGAAGGACCAGTCAAGCATGCAGCATGTGCAACTTTCTTGTAGTGAAGTGTTTATTGCCTGAATCAGTGGCCCCTAAGCTGTAGCTTGTAACAACTTGGGATGCTTGGGGAAAATTGTTAGGCAGTTTTCTGTGCAAGGAAAAAAAATCTATGGAGTGAGAAATGTTATTTTGTAAATAAAGGAATTTATCCAGTTTTTCTAGCTTAAGCCACTTCTGGTAATGGTTCCTCTATTTGAGGAATTTATTTCATTATCATGTCCTTACTAGTTAAATTTTTTTCAAGCCACAGTCAGAATGATTCTTTACTCACTGCTTTCATTTTTTTCAATTCAAAAATTCAATTCAATACAAAGCTTTTGCTTTCAGTGTCCTAATGCCTTTAAATATTTAATATACAAGAATTTTTCTCTCTTCTAGAATAAACGGCCTGAAGGGAGGAGGTATTTCTGAAACTATCCTACTTGAATGTACGAGAAGAAAATCCACTGTGCAAGCAGGCTGTTTATCTGATTCCAGGCCATTGAAGGGCACTTGGTTGAGCTCTGCTTCTGCACAGGCCACTGTAGTGATCTGTCAGTTATTTCTGGAGCTGATATGTAATTCCAAGTCATGCTCACTTGAAAAAAAAAACCCGGATAAAAAGGCAACCCAGATCTTCGCATTAGTGGAGAGAGTGATCTCTCAGTGGAATGCTCTGCCCAGGGAGGTGGTGGAGTCGCCATCCTTGGAGGTGTTTAAGAGAAGACTGGATGAGGAGCTCAGTGACATGGTCTAGATGGTGGGAGGCTTGGATGGATGGAGCATGGTGCCCATGGTTCCACGGTTGTGGGCCTGATCCCTGGGTGGGCGTTCGCTTGGGAGTTGGACTAGATGATCCTGTGGGTCCCTTCCAACTCGGAATAACCTGTGAACCTGTAAATGATTTCATGGTTGATAGTGGTTTGGTATTTAGAAAATTTATAGGAAAATATGGATTTTTTTTTTCCTTGATTTATGCACAGATTGCCTCACAATTTGTTACATCTTTTGCTCTGAGCTGCTCAGGGGAACACACTTCTGTGGGAAAAGCTCTGAGGCTCTTACCGTGCTGTGGTAAGAACCACGGCAGAGTCAAAGGTTCTGCAGACTGCTAAAAATGCGTGGATATTTGTGGTAATTTTTAATACGCATTTATGTGAGAACTTCTTTCTTTTCTGTTTTACACAGGTCAACTTTGTAGTGTGCCAACTGTTTGCCTTGCTCGCGGCCGTTTGGTTTCGAACATACCTTCACTCGAGCAAAACCAGCCCATTTATAAGACATGTTGTTGCAACCCTCTTGGGCCTTTATCTTGCACTTTTTTGTTTTGGATGGTAAGTCGCCCTTAAATTCGTTTTTCGGGGGCTTGTAGATTTCTTTGTTTCGCAGAACCTTGTTACCCGATTCTGTGGAATTTTTAGCTGCTGCAAATGTACAGAAGTTAGCTTAAATTTTCTGAGAAGGTGCACAAATTTTGAAAGGTCTTCCATCTGCGAGCTGGCAACTCCCAAACTTACTGCCTGTGCTTTTTGGAGGATGAAGCAGGTGCAGTTTGTTTAACTTGTACCCTTTTTTCTATAACCTTGCCGGAGAAGTGTTCTCTTGAGGCACAGCACAGATGTGATGATTAAGATAATTTCCCATGAATACTCACCACATGAGAACCTGCTGTGTCTTTTTCTGAATATTGAATATAATCTCACTTTTTGTAGGAAGGGTGGCCGGAACTGCAGTACTGATGATACTCCTGGTGGTATAAAACACCTGGAAAGGACCAGGCCTCGATTTCCAAGTGTTTGGTGGGAGGTTTTGTCTTTAAAATTCCGGAGGGAAGATGTGGTTGTCTTTCAAACAGATTTTGTGTGGCTGCTGTTTGCATGTCTTGATCTAACAGAATGTTAGCAGAGCTAGAAAAGGGTGTGCATTTAGTTTGGTGCAATTTTTTTTGTTTTTTCCTTCAAAAATAGCTTACTAAATGGCTCACACCTTCCCAAGACAGTTTAAGATTAATTAAGTGCCGGTTTCTTTTTATTGCATTGTAAACAAAGTGCTTACTTAGCTTTAAGTGCACGGAAGACTTTATTTATGCTGACTGTAATAGAGTGTTACTGAGCAAGAGGGAATTAATCAAGCTGTGGTGCAGGTGGGAAGATGCCCAGTGATGCATCTGTCTCTGCACATACAGGGTGTGTTGGCCTCTATGTTGGCACGTTGCAGAGACCTCTTAACAACATATGTATTATTGTTAAATTTAGGAAGGAATCAGATGTACATGTGCAATTTACTCTTGTATAAAATCCTACAACTCCCGCCCATTCCTTAAAGATTTGGCCGTGGAATTCTGCTTTGAGGGAATGATCTGATGTCAAAGACTTCCCATCGTAGCACCAAAGGAGGAGGATGATATGGGAGATAGGCTCTACTGAGGGGGGAGTGTTTTAGGTGAGCTGTGTGAGCTTGAGAAAGACATGTATCCATTGCTTTAGAACCAAAGATCATTAATTGTAACTTGTAATTAGAAAGCGTTGCCTAAATTTCATATATCAATATGCTGGTATGGACAACTTTGGAAAGAATCAACCTCCACACGCAACAGACATAAATAAATATTTGTGGAAGCCTCTCACAGAATCACAGAATATTACGAGTTGCAAGGGACCCACAAGGATCATCTAGTCCAACTGACCATCTAACACCTAACACCTGTACAGAGACCTCTCCTTGTCAATATGCCCTGGAAAAAAAATAAGAGAAATTTTATGCCATAGTAGAGATTCACATAATTCTAGTTTGGTTTGGATTGTACTTACAAGTATTATTTTAGCAAAGAATTTTGATTTTGCAGTCACGGAGCTAAAAGCTTTTTAAAAATGATGAGAAGAAAGAACAGAAGTTGAGATGTTAGAAGTACACATCCTTTTAAAAAATACTATTTCTGTTGTAGTGTGCCAATGCTTTTTCCTATGACTTAAATATGTGTAATACAAGCAGGGTTTGGGGTGCTTTGTTTTGTTTGGTTCCCCCTCCCAAGGAATCAAGTATACACACAGGTCATGGGCCTGTGGTGCAACTTCTGTGACTCTTGGATTGTGCCATAATATTTTATAACACACATATAATAAGAGACTTTTAAAGAAATTAAAATCCTACAAAGTCTCCACACGATGAACTGAGGGAAAACCAGTCACTTGGACATGACTTGGCCTGGAAAATCTTGAGTTTTTATGGGAAGTCCAATCTGCACACACTCCCCATGCTTCACTACTGGGTATTCTCATCTAAGATAAGACTACCTAAAATTCAAATGTACCTTTAATATAGCAATTGCCAATCAAAAAAGTATTCACTTTCTTTTCTTATCAGTAATATTTTATAGCAAAGGCTGACATTAGTGCAATAACAAAAATCTAGTTTGCTTCTTATACAGAGAAAGGATAGTAAGAAATCCAAGCCTGAAAGCGTGGATTGACATGGGATACCATATCACGATTACAGTTGCTGAAATTTTCTCTTTCAGAGTTGTTAACAATAGCAATATGATTGATCTTTGATTCAAACATTAAGGGGGATATATTGAAATACCACACGCAGTAGTAAATTTTAACTACAAAGGGCGTTCTGGGTCTATTTGTTATTATGCCGAGGGAATTATTCCAGTTGTAAATGGGTAACAAGATAAGTACGGAAATCAAACCACAAAACTTGCATGTTATTTACACAGGAAATAATGCCAAGTGGAAGTATGATGATACACACTCTTTGTATTTTAAGGGTTAGCAACATTTCCTATATTCTTGTCTATCAGTTGGAGCATTCTTAGCTAAGTCTGTAGGTTTTGTTTATCACTGTTGCCTGTGCTGTGCTACAGGGAGAAGCTCTTGAGGGAGGGCACCAGAAAATCTAAATAGAACAGAAAAGGGGTTTTTTGGGGGGAAGGAGTGATGGCTTTGAACTTTGAACCTCTTTAATTTCACATTAAAGAAATGCATGCAATTTATTGTCATTAAAATAAATGTCATAAAATAAATAAAGGTTTCAATTTATTTTTCCCCCAGGTATGCCTTACATTTTGTTATACAAAGTGGAATTTCCTACTATATCATGATCATAATAGGAGTGGAAAATATGCACAAGTAAGTTTCCATTCTCAAATACGGGGTTTTTACTTTTACAAGAACGCTGCTGTTCAGGGTTTGGGTTTTCTGTAATGGAGCACATATGCTACACTTGTAGTGGTATCATAACACTACAGGATTTGAATTCTGCTAACCATGGCTTTATTTCCAGAGAGAAGATGGCTGGTTTTAATATCTAAATAATACCTAAAGGCTGTTACAATTGCTAATATCCCACTGAGAATTCTTTTCTGCAAATTCCAATTTTTTTTTCATCATTATTTAAACATATATTTCCAGGTGTCTCACAAATGAGTTAACTGTACAAATGTAATTTGGTATCAGCCAGTGCTAGTAGAAGGAGGATGTCTGAAGGAAACAGAGTCTGTGTGAGAATTTGTGAGGCACTAAGTGTTTGTCACTTCTTTTTTTTATAACAGAGTGTGAATGCTGTCTTAGGTAAAGAATACATTAATAAATACATAGGGCATTATTTTAAACTGGCTTGAACACATGATTAGATTGTATGTGAACACATATAGAATAACACTTGTTTCTCTTTTTCAGTCATTCTTAAAAGTGGGGAAGACATTTATTTCTGTATGCATATGTTTTACTGTTCCACTAGCCTGGAGATCAGAACCAAATTAAGTTCCCACTGTGTTAATTCCTGCATAAATGTTTAGTAAAATGACAAATCCTTGCTTGAATAGGTTCCTGAAGTATGTGAGGTGGTTAGGAAAGATGCTGGTGAAAGAAACAAAAAAGGAAAATTGCTTTACACACAGAGCCAGGGTGGCCTTAATTTGGGATCCTACCTATAAGAACATTCTGCTGCTTGATACTGTGATCCTAAATATAATGTTAGTGGTTGGATGGCTGGTTTATATCCAGATGGTTTATTTTATTAGATTATTTGATTTTAGTTTATTAGTCTATTTGATTAATTTATTTGTTATAAAACAACTCGTTCCTGTCAATTTCTCTTTATACATCAACTATAATTTATATAACTTGATATTTTGAAAGGAATTATTACTATGGTTAAGTACAGCAAAGGGAGGTGCCAGTCAGGAATACCTCGGTCTTTGTCAGAACAAGGTATGTAGGTTTCTCATAAAAGGAAATCCAAGTAGTGAGAGGCAGGTAGGCATGAGTATATTTAATGCTGCTTCATTGGAGCAGAGGAACTCTAATTCCTGATCCTCCTAATTCATCCCAGCTGGTTGAGCTGCATGGCCTGATCTGCTCAAATGTTTGGTGTGTTAGACACAGCTGTTCCTGTGCAGCTGGGAGGGGAAAACCCACATTTGACGAATGGGCTTATGTTCCTCTACCATCGTGCAAATAAATATGCCATTGTAGAAAACTAAAAAGCTCCTCTTTCTGTAGAGGGGGAAAAAAATGTAACAAACTCATTTGTTACTTCAAATGGTGGCCAATGTCTGGATGCTGTGTAGGAAGCTCCAGGAGCCATTTCTAATTGATGATACAGGCAAAACTGTACAAGGTTTGCTGCTTCTGTTGCCAGAGTATCCCAGAAGGGATGGTGCCTGTACCTTTTACTAAAGGAGTGTGCCGTGTACTTTTAATTTTCTGGTAGGAAAATGCCCCTTCCAGCTTTTTGTTTGGGAGTCTGAATAGAAACTAGTGCTAATGACTGCCCTCCCCACCTAAGTGTTTGTCTTCAGGCTATGAATGTGTCTCATGGAGAAGGTTGAGTGCTGCAGAGTGGCCTCAGGACTGGAGAAGGACTCTGTCAATGTTCTGCTGGCAGGTGTGTGTGTACCTGCAGCTAATTATAGTGTTTGGGATTGACTTTCTGTGTTGTAAAGGGACCCGTGGGCTGGCAGTCCTGGTTGGAGGTTACCTGCATTGTTCATTATCATCTTAAAACATCAAATACACGCATGTGATGTAAATATTGAGTCAAGTGACTTTTGTAGTGGAAATGCACTTGCATATTGTACAAAATATTGTTGTCTAGTGTCTAAATTCATTCACTGAACTGAATTTCCCTCTTCTTTTCCCTGCCATGCTTGCTGTCCTGCAGATTTCATGAGTGTATGGGTGGGAAAGTCATAATTTTTCTTCCTGCTTTCTCTACCCTTTAATACAGCTCCTCAGACTCTCCAGCCTCTCTAAAAATTGCTTAAATAAGTAAGAGACAACTAAATTCCTTAGACCATCAGGTCAGTTGCTGTGCACTGGTTTACCTTGCCCTCCAAAGCAAGGAGGTTTTCCATAACTGCTCCAAAACACTTCCACTTCCCATACTGTTGCTCATCTAAACCTCTGTTTCTTTCTTAATAATACTTCCACTTGACTCTGTACCTTTGTGGTTTTTCTGAGGGAACTGACCCTTGTGTGGCTTTTGCTCCTCGGTTGGTCTTGACATACGTGGCATGTTGAAGATCAAAGCCTCACCTGAACAACAATATAGGGAGCAGGGGAAAAAATTAAAAATCTAAAACCTGAGGTGTGGGATGTGACGAACATCTTAAAAAGGAAGGAAACTTTGTTTTTAAAGTATTTAGGATGAAGTTAATTAGCCAAGAAATGAGTTACGAGAGACTTGGATTTAACTAAAATTGGTCCATTATTTTTATAATCAAGTCTTACTTAAATCATGATACTTTAAATGAAAGATGGAGTGATCACACTAGTTTGCATGAATGGTTCAAAAGCTCTTTTCTTTTAATTTGCAACTAATCTTTCTTAATACTTGTTTGGTGCTCTCATGACTCAATTACAAAACTAAAAAAAGGTACGTAAAGAAATTTCTCAATACCAATGAATTCACACTTGTTGATTGGTGTAGTGCTAATATTTATATTTTTCTTAGAAGTTCTTCTGTTTATTCTATGGCTTTGAAATTGCTACTTGTCTTAAAAGACAAAACCACAAATGCCACAAGGCTTTTTTTTCCTTAAAGCTTTGCCTACTGATTGTTGTGAGCTATGTGAGTAGTGCTTGCACATGTGGTCTGGTGACAAGGTTTTCAAGGTTTCTAGGTTACTCTTTCTCTTGTGGCTTTATTGTTCAGTTTATGGTTGGTAAATAATGTCCCTCAGCCTTTAAGGAGAGGAAGGTTAATTACAGGGCTCATAGGTGCCTCACTGGAGTCTGTAGTTTTCTCAGTGACTTTACTGACAGAATACGGAAGTCCTGGCTGTGTTAGTGTGAGGAATAGATTTTTAAAAGAAGAATTATTACTGTTACAGTGTTCAGTTAAATTTCTTAAATATGCTAATGTAAAGTCAAGTAATAGACATGCTATTTGTGTCTGCTAACTTCTGTGTTATGCTGAAAGTTGCAAGATGATACTTTTCTTGTTCCAGAAGTCAAGCTGAACTGCTAAGACTAAAGTGATATTTTTTCCTAATGCCAGAAATAACTTCCTTAAGTGTCGTATGGCATATTGAAGTTGTGAAAAGTAAATTAATGAAGACCCCCGAGCTCCAAGATAATGATTAGCAGTAAATACATAATGAGCTGACGTGTGTTGAGATGGTGAGACTGGAGCATCTGTCCTGTGAGGAAAGACAGAGAGCTGGGACTATTCAGCTTGGAGAGGACTCGAGGGGATCTCAGCAGCGTATTCAAATACCTCGAGTGAGGAAGCAGTGACAGGACCAGAGGCAGCAGGCACAAACTGAAACTTGATGCTGTTTGAATATGTTTGGTTACTGTGGGAGAGGTTGTACTCCCCTTCCTTAGAGATGGTCAGAAGCTGTCTGGATACAGTCCTGGGAGCTGGTGTGGGTGGCCCTGATTGAGCAGAGAGGTGGGACCTCCAAAAGTCCCTGCCAACCTCAGCAGTTCTGTGGTTCCGTTTTGTTTTGATGGAGATACACAATTCTTTGTACTGTATTTATGTCCATGTATGTGAGCTGTTTGAGCATGGTAATGTTAAGAGATATTTGAATATCACAGAATCACAGAATATTATGAGTTGGAAGGGACCCACAAGGATCATCTAGTCCAACTCACCATCTAACACCTAACACCCGTACAGAGACCGAAAGCACATCCCAGAGTGGTAACACAGTCTAGTTCCCTCACAGTCTAGCCGGCCACTCCAAGCCGGAAGGGACCCAGGATCATCCAGCCCTACACCCCCCAGCTAGACCATGTCACTGAGCTCCTCATCGAGTCTTCTCTTAAACACCTCCAGGGACGGTGACTCCACCACCTCCCTGGGCAGACCATTCCAATGTGCAATCACTCTCTCTGTGAAAAACCGCTTCCTAATATTAAGATTAAACCTCCCCTGGCGTAGCTTGAGGCCGTGCCCTCTCGTTCTGGTGTCATCAGCCTGGAAGAAGAGGTCCACACAATATGAGTAACAAAGCTTTGGTTGTAACTGATCTGGTCTCTGGGGAGGTGCTTCCTGGCTCATCCCTTTCCTTGGGGTTTGGGAATGTTTGTCCCAAATAAATTCCCTTACCCTCCTAGTCAGAGCCGGGACCGAGCAATGCCTTGCTCCCCTTTGCCTTCACTCCTTACTGTGGTGTTGGCAAACAGTGGGAGATTTGATGGTTTTAACTTAGAAATCCCAGGTTAGAGGCAAATAAATATCCAAGTCTTGATTATCTGAGTGAACCAATTCACTCAGCACGTTAATTGCGGCACTTAAGATGTTAGTCATGTGTTTAATAATGTTGAATGTCAGGATTTTTCTGATGCTTACTTAGAGATCAGAATTCTGTATTCTGAAGGTTGTGAGCGGAAAACTAGCACCAGGCAGTGATTCTCTGTGTGCTGGAAGATTGGCCATTATGAAAATAGCCATGTAAATGGATTTGTGTCTTCAGTGACATGAAGGTGTTTCCTAGTAATCCTCATGAATTTCTTCTGAAAGTGTTTGTTTGAAGTAGCTATTGCAAGTTCATCCACTTTGTTAACTTTATGTAGCTCTCCTGGCTGTGCCTGAATAGAACTCTATGTATGAATTAAAACAATAAAAGTGTAAGTTGAAAAACAATACATTAATGTTTGAATATAAAGGCCTTCTCTGAGCGTATTTTTTGAAACTGCAGAAATGGAGTGAAAAGAGAGCTAGAATTTTTGAATCTTTAGAGCCTATCACTTTTTGTCATACTTTTTAATACAGGTTAAGTATATTTATTTAATCTTTGGGGTGTGTCCCCCTCATGCAAATATCAGAAGAAAGAAGGAAGAACAGGAATTGTCATGTAGCTTAGTGAAGGTTGATGCCAAAGTAGAGAAGCTGAGAGTGATCAAGATAATATTTTTTGAAGTGTTGCAGCCACTTTAGTTGGTTTGGTACAAGAGGGGGGTATATGCTGCCTTAATGCAACTAGGAAGAAAAATACAAATGTATACTTGGTATTGCCAGACAGAAGAGTCTAAATCATTCTGATTTTTAAGTCCCTGCCCCTCCTTTTTATTTTGTCATTTTGATTTTTTTTGATACTTAATTGCTGATGTTACTCAAATGAACAGAGTTCTCGGGAGAACAGGGATTTTAAACAATGCCATTGGCATATAAAACCTTGGCTTGCATAGATTATTATATCTTTTTAAATCTTTGTGTTCAAAGTGAAGCTGAGCACAATCAATCAAGCAAGAGTAAATTGATAAAGTCATGTTTTCTGGGCTCTATATGTGTTTGTTAATGTCTGAAAGCTGTAGCACCTCTACAGATCCTTCTTCAAGGCACATTACTCTGCCTGTCATTCTGCCAAGCAACTTGACTGCTAGCAAATGAGCTCTGAGTCATGGCATCATTGCTGCATGCTTTATTACCTCAACAAACTATTGATGTCAAATAAATCAGGCTCCCTACAAAATGAAGTGGCAGAATAAATTGTACCTAGAAGAGTTCAGTGAAAGCTGTGTTCTTCTTCAGCTCCTGGCAAAGACTGCTGCCAATAAAAGTTGATTAAAAATTCTGTGTACATGGCCTTGACTGGATTGAACCAGTGGCATTTGGGATCGAGGGATTACATGCAAAGATTCTGTGTATTACAGTCAATTTTCCTCTCTAAGAGCATGCACCTGCATGTTTTATTATTCTGCAGTGAAATATCTTGTATTTGAGACAAATGTCACTTGAATAATTATGACAAGCTCAGCAAACAATGGTTTCATTGTCCTTAATGGAACTGTTGGCTGTAAATTATGCAAGCCAGTTTTGCCTGCAGAATTACAAGTGGTGGGGTACCAAGTGTCTGAGCTGGAGCTAAAAGGTGATGACACAGAAATTCTGTTTGTGTTTTGTTTTGTTTCCTTTAAGGGATGGTAGGTGTAAATGAAAAGCATGGATATTTAAAAAATATAAATGTCTTCATTTTGAAATCCAGTGTGGGAATTAAAAATGTTGATAAGCTTCATATACTTTTTAAGGCTGATGAATGCTGTAGATCCAGTGTCTTTACTGGAAGTGAAAGATGAGTTCACAGAATCATAGAGTAGCTGGGGAGGGACGTGTTTCTGACTCCAACACAGCCTGTTCAGAGCAGGATCAGCTGGAGCAGGTTGCTGTATGAAATCCAGGTCTGCCTCAGTAGTAACACGATCCTGGATAGTTCCAGTTGTCAGAAGCATGCCAGCCATTTCCTTTTGGTGTCCTGCTTCAGTGTCAATTATAGCTTAACATTTATTTGAGGTGAATTCAGGCAGCTTCGTTTTCTCGTCTGACCTGGACTTGCACAAAAGCTTTTTAGTCTTTAATTTTCCCCACCCAATAATTTTACAGATTTGGCATTACTATCTTAAATGTATTAGGCTCATTTCAATTTAAAGTAAAATAAACCAGCTGAACTTGAGAGAGTTAATATAGTAGGAGGACTCCATGTTAGTCAACAAATAGTCTTTCTATCCTATTTTATAAGAGTATCAGTTATTAAAAGGGGGGTAAGGGCATAAAAACTATGCCAAGAGAAAAAGAAAAGACTTCTGCACTAAGTCAGTAGAAACAGGTAGAAGCCAGGCTGAGTAATAAAGGAATGTCAGAGGGAGTGTTTGACACTGCAAGTTTGTTTTCACTTTCTCACTTCGCAGTGAAAACGAGTGTTTTTCTAGTATTCAAGCAAGAAATCCATTATTTTCTTCCATACGGTTCAAAGATATGGTTACTCTTTTTCTTCAGTGTGGATGAATCACCTCCAAGAGGACAATGTGCAAGAAATCCTATTTCCTTATGTCATATCATCATGCAGCAGATGTATAGCTGGGAAGTTTTACGGATCTACAACAGTAAATATCAAACTTTCTGTTCAGAAGCTCATTGGATTATGTTGAAAGAGAAGTGGGTAACTAAAAAGGCCTCCTGTAAATGGCTCTGGAACTTCTGTATTAAATCTGACTTAAGTGGTAGTGGAACTTTTGGTGTTCTATTTTCTGGGAAATTGTAGGTGCTAAGCCGGTTTTGCAGTCATTACTAATCACAGGCACAACAGGAACTGTAAAGTCAGTAGGCTTGCAAAAGGAAGCTCTGGGTAATTTGGTGTATGATTACTTAAGGAGTGAATAATCTGTGTTATTAATAGACTGCACCACATGGGAATGCACAATGCATACAAGTAATGTACAGTTTTAAGCAACAGTCATGTGGGTGACTTTCTTTTTCTCGGTATTCTGCTCTTTCCAGGAGTGTCTGATGTTTTAAATCCCATATCCTGGAAACTTTTTAGTAAGTCTCAGACTCTTCAGCTCATCAAGTGTTCCTCTTCTGCTTCCCTCCACCCTGGTATCCATTTGTGATACCATGTTTAGTGTGTGCTGTGTCATCATCCATGTGCCTAATCACTGCCTTCTGGCTTTGATACTCAGAACTATTTTTTAGTGATCATTATTATTGCTTCTGTAGAGAGCTTTATGACTTGAAAGCACCTCATAATCTATGGAATGCTTTTTTCACATCTTGTGAGGTGTAAATGAAGTGGTATGCATATAGTAAGAAATACTAAGATGCAGATGTCAGCTAAAACTTGGTAAATGTGTTATAATAAGCCAAAATTAAAACCTATAGAGCCATCTTTTTTTTTTCACAGAATCACAGAATCACAGAATATTATGAGTTGGAAGGGACCCACAAGGATCATCTAGTCCAACTCACCATCTAACACCCGTACAGAGTCCGAGAGCACATCCCAGAGCGTAACACCACCTAGATCCCTCACAGTCTAGGAGNCTTTTTTTTTTTCTTTTGCTACAAGATGGAAGGAGGCCTCATTGATCAGCAGTATCCACTTGTCTCCAGTTCTAATGAAACACAAATCCAGGTTTCTCTGGATATCTCTGTGTGACCATGATGCTTTGCAGAGCTGACCAGTCCATGCTGTAGGCACATCCTTCTGCAGTCTGAGGATATTCATATAAAACTGTAGTCTTGAGGTGGTTGTTTTTCAGTTTTCTACACTGCAGTAGGTTCGCTGCAAGGTTGGCTTCAGAAATTCATGTAAGCAGTATGATTATTATTACTTAAGAATTGTCCCCATGGTAAGTTCTTATCATTTTATGTGGTAACAGAATTAAAATTTGGTCTATGTGACCTTAATGTGGCATGTTCTGTTATTGTACCCAGAGGGCCTTGCTACCAAGCTGCTCTCAGAGCTGCAGTCATATGCCAGTGGCTTCTTCATCATTCCCAGCTCCTGGAGAGCAGAGTAACAGCTTCTGCTTCTGTCTTTTGTTTAAGTGTCTGAAGTCTCAACATCCATGTTCAAGTAGGATATCACCAAACTGAAATAGCTAAGGCTTTCTAATGTGAAAACAAACCCCACTTTTCAGAAGCCATCCATGAACCAAGTTAAAATAAAGCTTTATTCTGATGTTGGTTTGATAAAATCCATGTGGCTTTGGAAGCTGGTTGGTTTCTCTGGCATTTTTTCTGTACTTCATAGTTGAGCAATTCATATGTGTGACACAATCTGTATAAATAGTGGAAGGGGCTAAATAAAGGACCCTGAGGCATCTAGAAGCAGAATAAGTTTAGTTTGTTGTACCAGCTATGTTTTGCTACTCAAATAACTACTCAGTGCATTTTTCAAAGTTCCGGCAAAAGTATTCCTTCTGCAGGGTAGAAGTGCCTCGGGAATATTGAATGACTTCTGTTTTTAAACACCATCCTCTTATGAATGGGAATTGAGATATAAAGTGCAACATAAATAAATTCAAACACACACAAATATCAGATGCAGTCCCTGTACAGTTCTTGTGGTAGAAGAGACCATTTTGCTGGAAGCATGAAACCCCCTATATTTTAGTGGTTAATAATAATGCATTGGGTTACAAGTTAAGCGATGCTTTCTGAAATTGATGAGGTGGGCAATGGTAAAAGCAATTGTTGGCTAATACATCCATTCCTCCAACTTGTGTTTATGAGCAAAATCAGTAGAGAAATAAAATAATTCTTATTATTTTTAATATTCAGCTATAGCTGTTAACTGATGTGAGAGCATCCATTATCCAATGTAATTGTTGTAAATTTATTCTTCAGGTCAGCACTGAGAGACGTGTTTGAATGGTCATGAGCTGCTGTGTGCTTGTGTTCATTGTGAAATGAAGCCATTATCTCCCCACAGTGTATTTCTCCAGGGTTTTGTAATCACATATTGGATTTTCTTCCCTTATTTTCTCATAGTAAGAGTGAAAATATCTGAGCAATCCGAAAATAGTTTGTTTCTTAATTGTTTTCTCCATCATGTGCAAACACACAGGAACATTGTGACACTTATTTTGTTCTCAATACACTGCTTCAGCTTTCATGTCACAGGACATAGGCAGTGATGACATATGTTTGAAATGGCATTTGACCAAGTCACTGAGCAGATACCTGGCCAACCTGTGTCAGGTCACTTTCCTTTACTCCCCTTGGCAGTGAGAATCCTTGCTCTTTTCCTGTCTCTGTCTGCAGATGTCCTGAAGGATTGTCGTAGGTAGTGATTAGCAGGTTATTCCTGTGAATTCTGGTTCCCTATGCAGCTGAGAGCAGATGGGATGGGGAAAGAGGAGACCAAAACACCCACACAGAATAACTGGGACTTGAATTATGGACTTTGTGTATTTATTGTTGTCCTGACCTGTTGTTCTCTTAGATTTGAGTAATCAGGTTTTATCACTGGGTAACTTTAGCAGACAATCCTTGAACTATCAGCATGATCAGTTAAGGATTCTCTGTCAAAGGGAATCTGTTGCAAATGGAAATATTGATTCGTTTTGCCAGAGAAGTTCAGAGTACCCTATCTCTGATAGCCTCAAGGATTCCAGAATAAGACTTCTGCCAGATGGATGCTGGTTGCTGGATGCTTTAGATGCCAAGAGATCTGAAGAGGCAGAGGGAAAATGGATGGTAGCCTCAGTTCAGCCAGACAGTTCTTGTTAAAGGCTCAGCAGTGGGCTTTCCCCTGCAGCAACTGGTTACTTTGTCTGCTCTGTCAGCATCTTTTTTCTCATGGCAAAGTTTTTGGCTTGAGGTTCCAGGATTGACTCATACAGGAGCAAGTCCTGCTGATGTGTACCTGAAATAATCTGTTTTACTGCTTGTAACAGCAAGAAAAGTCTTTGCAAAATTTGAGATTGGTTGCAGATGGATGAAACCTCCAGAGATCATCCTATTGCACAAGCAGGACCACCTAGACTCAGTAGTCCAAGACTATGTCCAGATGGCTTTTGAATATCCTTAAGGAGGGAGCGTCCACAACGTCCGTGAGGAACTTGTGTCAGCATTTCCTGCTGTTTGAAGAACATCTTCTGTTTGTTATCTTGTGCCTGTTGCCACTGGGCACCACTGTAAAGAGGCTGGCTCCATCCTCCATCCTGCGGCCTCTCCTCAGGTATTTACATACATTCATGAGATGCCCCTGAACCTTCTCTTCCCTGGGCTGAACAGTCCCAGCTGTCTCAGCCTTTCCATGTAAGGATGGTTCAGACTCTTATCTTAGTGGCCCTTTGGATCCTCTCCAGTATGTCCATGTCTCCCTTGTACAGGAAAACAGCCCTGGACCCAACATTCCATGTGTGGCCTCACCAGTGCCCTGTGGAGGGGATGGGGCACCTCCCTCAACCTGCTGGCCATACTTTGCCTAATGCAGCCCAGGTTGCTGTTCAACTTCACAAAGAAGGCTGTTACTTAAGTACAAGGAACTTTTCTTCTGGAGTGTTTTCCCTTAAAAAAAGCCTATTATAAAGATATTTAAGTTTACCAACTTCAAACCAATCCCAACTTGCTTTGTATTAATAAGTATTTCTAGCAGTGATACTTACTTGCCTGTTTTCTGTATCTGTGGCAATACTGGTTTATTTTATCACATGTTTGATTTTGCTTTTATCTTTTTAATTCTAAAGTGATACCTTAAGGTATTTGCAGATTTCCCTAGATCAGGTTCTCGTTTTAGTACTAGTGGAGTTGAAGGGTTGAGGTCAAAGGCTGAATGATGAGTGGTGTCCCTCAGGGGTCTGTATTGAGACCAGTGATATTTCATGTGTTCATCAATTACAAAAGCAAAGAGATTTCACAAAGACAAAGAGGTTGAGTGAACCCTCAGCAGGTTTTCCAACATCAAACTGTGGTGTAGTCAACACGCTGAAAGGAAGGGATGCCATCCAGAGGGACCTGGACAGGCTTGAGATCTAGGCCTGTGCAAACCTGTCGAGGCTCAACAAGGAGAGGTGCAAGGTCCTGCACCCAGGTCAGGGCAATCCTAAGTACAGACTGGGCTGAGAATGGTTCCAGAGTGGCCTTGAGGAGGACTTGGGGGTGTTGCTTGATGAGACACTCAACATGAGCTGGCAATGTGCCCTGGCAGCACAGAAAGCCAATCATTTCCTGGGCTGCATCACAAGAGATGTGGCCAGCAGGTTGAAGAGGTGATTCTGCCCTTCTACTCTGGTAGTATGAGACCACACCTGGAGTCTTGCATCCAGGCCTCGGGTCCCCAGTATAAAAAGCACATCAAGCTCTTGGACAGAGTCCAGAGGAAGATCATGAAGATGATCAGAAGGCTGAAGCATCTCTCCCATGAAGAGAGGCTGAGAGAGTTGGGGCTGTTCAGCCTGGAACAGAGAAAGCTTTGGAGAGATACTAGAACACCTTCCAATACCTAAAAGGGGCTTGCAAGAGAGCTGGAGAGGAACTTTTTATAAGGACATATGATGATAGGGCAAGGGGGAAGTGCTTTAAGCCGGGAGAGGGTAGGTTTAGATTAGGTATAAGAAAATACTTCCCTGTGAGGATGGTGAGGTGCTGGAATGGTTTGCCCAGAGAAGTTGTGATTGCTCCATCTCTAGAAGTGTTCAAGGCCAGGCAGGATTGGGATGCTGAGCAACCCGGTCTAGTGGAATGTGAACCTGCTCATGGCAAGGGCATTGGAGCTAGATGTTCCTTATGGTCCCTTCCAATCCAAATCTTTCTGGTACTCTAGGAATTGTTCCTCCACAGTTCAGTCCATTTCTGGTCCCTTTGATACATAAAATGAAAATGTGTGTGGTTGGGTTAATTTTAATTGTTTGGGGTTTTTTTCCCCCAGTTTCTTAGTGTAAGAAATCTAACACTGTGCTTGTACATTTGAGATTTGCCAACTGGTTCAGTCAGCTTGGGCATAAATTTGACTTTTTTCCTTCTGCTGTTTTTCTTCTGCTTACTCCCTGCCTCTCCTGTTTCTGTGTAGAACACTGTGTGATTCCTTGACCTTTTGTGTGTGTACTACCATGCTTTTCCATGTTTTTCAGCTTGCAGGGTGTGTTCATTTTTCTTGAATTCAAACTGGTGATATTTATCTGACTGTTGTGTACTTTGTGCTCTTGTGTTCTCCTGTATATGCTCAAGTCTGGGCAGAGGAAGGCCCTTGTAGCTTCAGATGGGAAAGAAGTTGTTATATGGCTCTTTTCAGGCTTTTATGCTGGATGGTATAGTTGGAGAGCTCACTACTTCCAAATTACGTTAATATTCCAGGCCTTCTTGTTGAACTACTCTCCCAAAACCATGATGCTATCACGGCATGTGTTAAAATCTCATTTCCTTCAGGGATCTTTTAAAATACCATTTTGAGAGAATCTTCCTTGCTAGGGTGTCTTAGCTGTAAAAAGCCAAAACAAACAAGTAGCAAAAACAAAACCTAAAAAGCTCGCCCCAAACCTAAACTCAAAACTCAACAAACCAAAGAACAACCCAACAGAAATCCTTGGGTGTTTGCTGTAATTTTAAAGTCTGACATAGTTCAGCATTGCAAAATCTACTGAAAGGTGAGTACAGTGTGAAAGGCAGGTTGGGAGCAGGACCTCTGACCTCCTGTATGTACCAACTTTGGTAGCTGTTACTTTATTCTACTCATAGAGTTTTTGAGCTTTTAAAAATCTTTGCATCATGCTTTCTGACTAAATCTTGGGGAAGAGGGGTTTTAATATCTAGAAGGAGACTAGTAGCTTTACCCTTTAAATATCATAGGCTATTTTGGAGATTATTTGGCTGCAGTAGTGAAAGATGCTATTATTATTCATGAAATTTCAAATCTCTTTGCTGTTTGAACTAAGATACAATGAAATGCAATTTCCAGAGATTGCATAAACAGAGCTCCAAATCCATACGAAACATTTCTAGATAGATTTGTATTCCACTGGAGCACAAAGCTGTCTAAAATACATGGTGCAGAAAGTCCCCTGACCGACTATTATTGTGGAGGTCACCATTTAAATGAAGCAAATCTACACCTTCCTTTTAGATGAGCTTAGACTTGTAGAAAGGAACTGATTCTTCAGGATTTGTTGGTAAGAAAGCATTCATTGAAAATCGAAGTCTTTTTTTCTGAACTGAAGAACATTGCAAGTATTTTCAAATCAGTGTGTGGGGTTTTGTGGTTTATGAGATTTGGGTTGTGTTTTTATTCTTAAAAGCGACGAAAGCTTCTGTATTTATTTTTGTATTTTTTTTGTTTTTTATACCCTTTGATAGACTAGATAGACTATGAATACACCAGCAGAAGTAAGGACGGGTAGACTAGAAACCATATTCCATTTCTTCCTGCACTGTCTTCTCTGAGTTGCTGAAAACAAGATTTATGTCAACAGATTAACGCTTCTGGAAGCGCCTTTCTGAAGGAAGGAGCTTTCCTCTATTTTCCTGCTTGTCTGCCTGTGTCTTTCTTGTGCTCATTAGGGCACAACTTGTGAGAATCAATGTGTGGGTGCAGTTCTGGTGCAGAGTCCAAGATTTCTGCTTGAGGAGGAGGGGCAAAGCTTTTGATGGAATTTAGCTCGCAGGTTTTTAATCCACAACTTCTTTACACCTGCTCCCGAAGTGAATGTGCAAATTTGGGGGTTTAAATGACAATTCTAGAAATAACTTGCCTTCCAGAGGGCTCCTGCTTTGTTTGCATTCTCTTTTGGGATGGTGCTGAATCAAATGATAGTGTTATTAAGAGATTTGCATCTTGCTCAATAATTTTTCCCCCTTTAGTGGAAGTTAAGAAATCCAGTATTCTAAGCATAGAGTTTATATTTCTCCTTTTCTTTAGAGATTGTCTGCTTTTTGCAGTCCCTGCTCTTCCAAAGGAATTAATAAGAAATGTTACATTTGGCTTTTCAAGGAGAAAAGCATGTGAAGTAAAAGCAATAGATGTAAGGGAAAAAGTGGGGTGAAAAAAATCTCAGTTCATTTGTTCAGTTTTTTTACACTGCTTGCATTTTATTTTGATTTAAATTTTTTTTTGCATTTAATGATGTGTTCTGTGACATTGCAGTTTGATACACAAAGTATTTGTACAATCTGTAAATTAGAAGAAAAAATATTCTTGGTTACCTCCCTCTTACTAAACAAATGTTTCTGAATTTACTGGTGCCAAAGGCTCATTCTCACTTGAAAATATTTGTTTGCATTGATCAGGAGATAAGGGAGGTGTAGACTGCCCGCCCTCACAGCATAGCTGAGCTCCTAATCAAACGTTTAACATATGGAATGTGTTCAGAACTTGACTGCATAATGCAAGATGGGAAATCTTTTCAGCAAAGATAACCTCGGTTTGACAAGATTGGAAGCATTTAAAAGAAATCTGAGCAGTACTAAAATGGTTCCGGCACAAAACCAGCTCCCATGGGTGTGTCTCTCATTCCTGTGCTTGAGTTTGTCTGGCCAGATCATCAGTGCCTTGACTGGCTCCCACAGCTGTTTTTCCTCCCTGTTACAGCTGAGTTCTTAACAGACTCTAAATTATAAATACTTGAAATACAGATGTCTGTTCATCTTTATACCTGGCAATTTTTAAGGCAGACTCATTTTCTCTCATTTTGAAGAGCGTTTCTTTGGGCACCAAGACTTATTAGAGAATTCTGGAAAAGGAGGCTGGAAACGATTCGAGAGTTTATCTGGACTTCTAATAAAAGGCAATTTGAAATCTTTTAAAAATAATTTTAAAAAATCTACAAAATCTCTAGTCTTGTTAGGCAATCTGCACAGGTTTGTGGTTATAGTTGTGGTTAGGTTGTCTTAGAAATTAGCCAAAGTTCAGGTGAAATGTTTTGTAGTTTGAGCCCCTTTCATCTGTGTAGGGAAATGTGTTCCCTTGCCATTTGCAGGAGTCTTCTATTTATATTATATTCTTTCAGTCCAGCAAAGCCTGAACAAGTCTATTTAAATCTCTTCTCAGGTTGTGTTTTCCAGGCCTCTTTCCTTTTTTATTGTAGCTGCTTTGGAATTGTTCCAGTTTGTTCTATGTGGTTTGGGGATGTGCTTTTCAAAGCAGGTTGATGTATTTGTAACACTAAGCAGAGTAAAAGGCTTATTCTGTCTGTTTAGCAATGCTGTGGCTTTCCAAGGATCCTTTTCTGCTCCAATGCTGCCTAATAGTTGGTTTCCATTACAGATCTTTTATGGTTGATAATTTACAGCCAGAACTGTGCTTTGCATACAACTTAATTCAGCTCCATTGGAGGCTTTTAAACTTGACTAATATTTTTGGTTTTTTCCAAGGTAACTTGATTTTCTGATCAAATAACTGTTTGCATTCTTTATAATTTAATGTCCACCTGCAGATTTAATTAGTGTATCACTGCTACCAACATACTTAAATGCTTCCTGTTGTTTTGATCTGAGTGAATAGAACAATATCTGATACATCCTTATGATTTGATGGCGTTTCATCAATTCATCAATACCTTTTTTTTTCTTTGTACAAGTTGAATATTGGCAGGTACTCTCTGGCAACTCTGTCAGGATTAAGACACACTCATTGGCTGTCTGGATACCTGTGTGTGGTTTAACCACAGCCAACAATAAGTACCCTGCAGTATTGGCAGGAAAGGGAAACAACAAAAAGAGAGAAGTTCCCATTCTGTTTTTAAAGACATATCCTAAGGTAACTTGGCCCTTTTTTCCTGTTTCAAGGAAATCTAACACATGCTAAATTTTTCTCAGTGGTTAATTATTAAATATGACTAAGCTTTATTTAACTTAATATCTTTTAGATTTTACTTGTATTTTGATTTGTCGACTCATGTTTCTCTAGACTGTCTCTGAACCTTATTTTTGAATTTGTTCTCTTAAATTGGCCATATTGCCTTTGATTTACAGGCTATTTGATTTACATGTATTTGATTGTATGGTTATTGTTAAAAAGAGAGATGACTCAAATGCAGCTCCTTGTGAATTGCTCTTATGCTTTAAGCATTTGTTAGAAGTGAAGGGCTGCTGTTGATTAAGTATCATCTAATATTTGGAAGCTGGTACAAGTAGATTTTTTCTGGGTAAAAGTGCAGCAACCCCACAACTCAATTATGGTTGTGGATGACCTGAAAAAGACATTAATAACCACAAAAATCACAGAATGGTTGGGGTTGGAAGGGAACTGAGGAGGTCAGCTGGTCCAACCCCGCTGCTGAAGCCAGACCACCCAGAGCATATTGTCGTGGTCCGTGTCCAAGTGGCTTTCAAATATCTTGAAACAGGGAAGACTCCACAACTTCTCTGGGCAGCCTGTGCCAGTTCTCAGTCACTCACAAAGTAAAAGAATGTTTTCTGCTCTTCAGGCAGCACCTCCTGTGTTTCAGTTTGTTCCCACTGCCTGTGGTCCTGTCTCTGGGAGCCACCATAAAAAGCCTGGCTCTGTGCTCTTTGCGCCTTCCCTTTAGGAATTTATATACATTGCTGAGGTCCTCCTGAGCCTTCTCTTCTCCAGGCTGAACAGTCCCAGCTCTATCAGTCTTTCTCCACAGGAGAGAAGTTCCAGTCTCTTCATTATCCTTGTGGCCTTTTGGACTCTCTCCAGTATGTCCACGTCCCCCTTTTGCTGAGGAGGCCAGAACTGCACGTGCTGCTCCAGGGGTGGCCTTACCACACAGAGCTGTGTAGAGGATGTGTGTCACCTCCCTTGAATTGCTGGAAACACTTTGCAAGGTTGGGCTGAATGAGTCAAGAAATAGTGTTTTGAGGAACTTCAGAACTAATAGGAGACTATAAATGGACAAAATAAAGAAAGGCTTAGTTCAACACTGAAAAAGCAAACACTGCTTACTTGAATGGAGGCTGTTCAATTGTGCGTGTGACATAGTTGGCTTGAAATTCGGAATGGGGTCTACATGTCATGGATGACCTCCAAGAGAAGCTTCATAAAAGAGGCTGTGTGAAGTGGATAGTAATATGAAAGGCAGTGTTGTTAGATGGATTTGGGATGTGGTGTCATACAGAATCTGGTGTCAAGGACTTAATTTCACATGGAGTATTGCACATTTACTGAGGCTTTGGAGACGGTTAATCAACAAAAAACCAAAATGTGTGAAAACTCGGCCGAGGAACTGAGATCATTTGAGTTGTATATCTTGAAGAGGAAGTTAATTAGAAGAGATGTAACATCATAACCTCCCTAAGGCTGTGTGTCTACACAGGAGAAATTGCATTTCTGTCGTAGGACACTGGGCAGGAGGCTGAGAAGGGATCTGAGGTAGAAACCTGGATTCGATGTAGAGAAAATAAAACAAGCAGGGTTATGGCTGTCCTGTCTAGCAGGGATGCCCATTTCTAAAAATTATTATTTTTGTTAATGGCAATCAGTTCTCCTAAGCAAGAACCTACTTTTAATGATATACCTAGTTCTGATTATGAATGGAGTTGCTTATGAACAGGATAGCATAGTCAGCTTATTAACTTCTCTTTCATGGTGAATGTAAATCAGAATTGATTTTAAAATTCCCCTTTCAAGAGGTGCAGGGGTTTGCTTTTATTTCAGTTCATCTCAATTCATTCAATATAGCTTTTAATTTTCTAGGGTGTTCCTGGGGCCAAGACTTTAGAAAAATGCCAGGAAGGGTTTCAATATCCTCACTAAAGAGACAGGATTCTGGAAGGTTTGTAAGTGCTAGGCATCAGAATCTAAGGTGGTTTCCATCTATAAGGAATTCAGAGAAAGACTTCCTGAGGTAAACTTTTAAAGGGAGATTTTTAAATTCATCCTAGCTTCTGATATAGCACAGTCATAATACTTTCCATGGTTAAACCAATAAGTTTTTAATTAAATGTATTTAAAAATCAAGGTTGGATGTTTTTGGGGAAGATTCCAAGAGTTGGAAAATGTAATTCATTGATTCTAATCTGAATATTTTTAGCTGTATTCCTGGCATTAGTTCTTGTTGTGCCTGCCTGTTTTTTGCCTTCTTATTAGATCTCCTAATGCACCTCTCATTCTTTCACTACAGAAGTAACATTTGTCTTCTAACTAGGTATTTTCTAGTCTGAACTCCTATGCCACGTGGTTCTCCCAGCTGCTTCTGATGTTTCTGTACTTGACAAGGGCACTGTGTTAAGCAAGCCATTGGTCTGATCTTTTATGTAAAACAAAATTTGCCTAAGAAATTCCAAAATAAATTGCACTGAACACAATGCATCGTGACTAATTTCTTTTTTTCCTTTAAGACGAGGATAGGTGGATCTCTTGTATAGAGGGAGAAATTGCTTTTTCCCATGAGAGCTTGCTCAGAGGGTAAGGGACTGAGAAAGTGCTGAAGTGTGACAAAAGGAAAGGTGCAGAGGGCTACTGATACCTGTGGCTCATCGAGGGGCTGCAAGGCTGTGGTGAGGAGCTGGGAGCAGGCAGCAAGGCGTCAGAGGGGACAGGGAATGCTTCTGAGGGACTGGGGTAATGGAGCAGAATCTGCCACTCTTCAGAAAACACTAGACTTGGCTGGAAGCACAGGCCTCTCTGCCAAGGACACAATGAACAAAGGGAGGGATGTGCTTTTTTGTTCTGCCTGCCCTACTTGCTCTCAGATTTTTCTGTTCAGAATTTAAGCTTCTAGTTCTTGTTCTAATAATGTGTGTGTGTTGTTTTAATTTTGTTTTCTTGTGTGTAATGGCCCCATCCCCTGTTTCTGTATGTGTCTGTCCTCCCCACCATTTGAAACAGTTCTTGAAAACTTTGCATAAAGAGGAGAGTCCAGACACATAGTTTTAAAAGTGTGGCTAACTCTGGGTGCTTTGCATAACTCCTGCCCTTCTTTTACTAAGTGGTTTGGGGCATTCGCATGTGGAGGCTTTTTTAACAATGGTTTCCCATAGCAAACTGGAGTTTCTGTTGGAGTATATGGTTCAAGTAAATTATCTTTCTGACACCTTTCTTCTCAGAGGCTTCCCTGTCATTTTATCATTATTTAGCTCAAAATATCTTTACAAATGTTTGGCTCTTTAATAAAGATGTGCATTTTCCTACAATCTCTGTCAGCTATACTAAAACTTATGGGCATATGCAGCTTAAAATGTGTATTTGAAAGTAAATAGGTTTCTAGTCAAAGCATTAAGAGAAATCTGATTAAATTGTTATGTGCAACAGAGTCTATTTAAAGTCATATTCTAGGAATTTACAAGTTTGTGTAAGAGGCACACGTTTCTACTATCAAATGAAATGCTGGGATTTTAAAATAAATGCAACACTATTTTATAATTTTCTATATGGAGATATATAGATACTGTACAGATGAAACTATGTGCATTTATCATATATGGCAACATCTCATTTGTGCTCCAGTTTTTCATCACTGCACTGTAACGTGTTTCAGTAGGGTCTGCTTCAGCCTGCATCCTGTGGTATATTCTTCTCATGCAACTCTCTCCTCTCACAAGTGCTAGGAATGATTTGGAACACTTGAGGAAAATTAACTTGTTTTGGGTCAAAAAGCTGTTAACTATTACTGTTTTATGCTTGAAATGCAACTATATGATGATGTGGATAGATGATGGCAAGCATTAACGAAAAATGTTGCTCATTTTTATCTTAGAAAATTAACAATTAATAAACTTAAATTAAGAGTTGATTGAACTGAATAAATGTGTAGAATGAGGGACATCAAGGTCTCTGATCCAGCCTCCTGCAAAGCAGAGGCAGCGATGGGGTGAGATGAAGTTACTCAGGACTTTATCCTATTGGATCTGGATAAGCAGTGCCATCCTATGCTTTGGCCTTCAAGCTGATCATCAGGTAGGAGCAGATCTATATAAGGTTGAAGTGGACCTTGAGAACAAAACTCTACCCCATCCTTCATCATTTACACAGAATTAAAATTGACTGCATTACTGCTTCATAAAACATATCTTAGGCTAATGAAACAAAATGCAAAGCTCTGGGCTGTTTAACAGCAGTTCTGATAGTGTGAGGTTTCCCTCTCTGCCTTGTGAATCTGCTCTCATGCTTTTGCAGTGGTCCACTATGATTTGGGCAGTGATGAATAACTATTCCATTGGATTAAAATCTTTGTTCTTTTGTTCTTGCAGTCATGGATTTTATAGGAGACAAGTTTTCACTTTTTTTATACATCATTGTATTCACAGGCATTACAGTAAAACCTCGCATATTTGCGCCTAGTGAGTCGTGTCTTCACAGGTTCACAGAATATTTCTCAGCCAATGTTATTTGGCTGTTTGCAGAGCACACCCTCACAGGGCATGGGGGTGGTGCCTCTTGCTTGTTGGGTACAGCCACAGTTCGCCCCCTTATAAGTGTTGCGGAGGTTACGTGGAGGGAAGGTTTATAATGCAGGGTGTATATATAACACTGCCTGTGCCGGGAGCAGAGTGTTTCCCTGCTTCTCCCCCGACATGTTCCGGTGTGAGGTGCTCTCACACAGGTGTTTGTCCCTGCCAGCACCTCTCCAGGCAGTGCCTGTGGACTGCAAGCAGGGACTGCTGAACCCCTGCCCCACTGCGGCCCTGGGGTGAGCTTCCCCATCGTGGCAGCAATGCAGTCGTGTGCAGCAACAGTGGCCCAGCAGCGGTGGCAAAAGTGGCAGCGTGGCCAAAGGGAAGCTCAGGGTCTCTCCAGGGCTCTCCCCAGTCAGTGAGGGCTCAGAGATGCATCCCTTTGCTCCCCTGTGCTGTGAGAGGCCATGGGGAGGTGCCGAAAATGCCTCCCAGTGCTCCAGGGCGACAGGGGACAGGGAGATGAATGTGGCCTATGTGCATATTCATGCTCGTGGATTGGGTGATACGCGCGACCCCCCACGAGACCCATAACCCGTGAATGCGGAGGCAAGACTGTATTGCTTTTCTGTTGAAATAATTTGAGAAACTAATTCAGTCTTTGCAGAGGTGTAACATTTCTGTATCTTGTGAAAATAATGACTTTAGACTACATGTGTGTTAATGAGTTCATGATCTCTTAAAAATATGTTTTCTGGCAAAGGTACAAATAATGGTACATTGCTGATTTTGGACTATGCTGCTGATTTTAACTTAATAGTAGCTGAAGGCTAACTTAAGTGCTGCTTTCAGTTACACAGAGAACCACAGACTTGACATTAGAAGGAACTTTTTCACAGAGAGGGTGATCTCTCAGTGGAATGAGCTGCCCAAAGAGGTGGTGGAGTCACCGTCCCTAGAGGTCTTTAAGAAAAGGTTGGATGATGTACTTGGTGGCATGACCTAGATATTAGGGTAGTGTGTTATAGGTAGGATGGTGTGTTGGTAGCAGGATGGCAACAGGTTAGGTAACAGGTTTGGCTAGGTTAGGTAATAGGTCATAGGTTGGACTCGATGATCTCTAAGGTCTTTTCCAACCTTACTGATTCTGTGATTCTGTGAGAAGCCCTGCATAATTGTGGTTTGCATATTGACCTATTCAATTAGTCGCGGTTGGATTTTCAGCGAGTTGTGCGACCACAGGCATGCGCATAACGTCCCGGACCCTGGATTCCATGGCTGGGAGGCACCAAAAGGTACTTCCTCTGCTTTAATGAGGTGCTACAGTGCGAGCCATGCTCCCAGGACTGTTCTCCAGACATAATTAGTGGAAGGTGTGTGGCGGGGGGTAATGGAATATTCATGGGTTCAGGATTGCATAACTCACGGGGCCTGCCCAGACTCGTCCCTCCACGACTTCGGGGGACGCTCTGTAATACAGATCGGATCGCTATGGTAGAGCTTTCATATACACTGAAAATGCTTCAATAAATCACCAACTGAAATGTTTGAGACTGCTATCTTTAGCTATTAAACATATAGTTCATCATGAATTGTGACAAGAATGCAGCTCCCTTTTGTAAGTGTCCTTTACAGCTGATGCTCGTTGAAGTAGAATGCTTTTTCGCATGGCAGCTTCTGTGTCTTTTTTTCCCATCCTTTTTCAGTCTACACCTGTTATCTTTGCATCTCCAGACATGAAGTATGACAAGGTTCTGGCATTCAGCTGAACTCACTGAAGCAAAATATGAGTCTTACAATCTGTTTGCTTGTTTTGAATTCCATCTTCGTACAAGACTGCCACCAAACCTTTTTCTTTCTCTTGCCTCTTTCTAATTTGAATGTATGTGCAGACACGACTGTTTGTGAAATGCTGTTACAGCAAACTGTCCTGAACACCAGCAGAAGTTTGAAAAGCATTCCATCTTGTCATTTTTTTCAAACTAACACCGTTTTCCATTGAAGATCTACCAAGCTGGTCAAAGGTCTGGAGAGTCTTTCATACGACAAAAGGCTGAGGAAGCTGTGCCTGTTAAGCCTGGAGAAGAGGCAACTGAGAGGAGACCTCATTAATGTGTATAAATATCTAAAGGTGGTTATCAGGAAGATTGAGCCAGGCACTTCTTGGTAGTACAACCAGTAGAGCAAGACACAATGGGCAGAAACTGATGTGCAGGAAGGTCAATGTAGATGCAAGGAATAACTTCTTTACTGTGCAATGGAGCAAATTGCCCAGAGAGATTGTGGAAGCTCCCTCACTGGAGGTATTCCAGAATTGTCTGGACTCAATCTTGTGCAATATGCTCTAGGGTGTGACCCTACCTGAGGAGGGAGATTGTACTGTGGTCCCTTTCATTCTGACTGATTCTGTGATTTTTTTTCTCTTCCAAGTAACGAAAGGCCTAAGCAGTATACGTGTTCAGATTAGTAATATCCTTACAGAATGTTTTCTCAACTCTTCCAACAACTAAAGGTGGGAGGAGGAGTAGAGCAACATGATTACTAGTAGAGCAAGATGATTATAAACGGTTGAAACTATAGGACTCTAAGTATTGAATGCCAATTTAAATGTAGCCTTGGCTGGAGGGATACCTAGTGGTCTTAAGATCAATCAATGTGATTTATTCACATTGTAGAAACATAACAGATAATTAAATAACTAGAGGCAAAAAATAGGCATATAAACTCAACATGTTTTGTTTCATATAAGTAGATTGAAACCCCTCATTAAGGACTTTTCATCATTATTTTCTGAGACTATATGGTCTCCTCCTGATTTTGGTCACCAAAACAGCATGAAATTCTGTTTGTCTAAAAGATACTTTACGTCTCCCCTCACATTCTCAGGTTCCTAATAAGTGTTCATAATCCCTAAATATGTTAAACTGTATTTGTTTTAAGGCATGTAGAACAGGCCATGCACATTTAGCTGAAATATTTCTTCAAGTTTGGTTTATAATGAAAATGCAGAAGGAAGCTGAACTCCAGTGACACTGCTAGGCATCACAATAATGAATAATCAGAGAGTGTGTTCTATGTGCTTGTGTTACAGATTAGTTTGTCTTGACTGTTATAATATATGTGATTTTTCAAAGTCTTGACATTCCTGGCAAATGCAGCGTAGGAGCTTCTGGATGCTTGCTAAATTTCTGGCTGACTGGCAATCATGCTCCTTTTAGGTTTGAAGGGTTACAGTGTAGAGTTTCACATGCTTAGAATATAATTAAAAGTTCTATCTGAAAATTAGTGATTTTGATTAACTTAAACACAATTTATAAATATGTTAGACACTTTCTAACAAAAACTTGTTTTGGAGAGACAGAAGTTTAGTGTTTAAATGTTCTTATAATAGTGACCATAAAGTAGTTCAGCATAAAGCAAACTCTGGGAGGAATACAAAGACCTGGGAGTCCAAAGGAAAAGTATTGGTCTTGTTCTTCCATTTTACCAGTTAGAGGAAAGAGTGCAGCCAGAAATAGATGTATAATGCAAATCAAGTTTTGACTTCCTGGCTGGTGCCATCACAAGTGTTTGGGCTTCTATAACGAGACATTCTTTGATGATGATAGTGTTTTGGGGAGGGGTGGGATCCACCTGTCCAGAAGAGGCAAAAGAATCTTTGACAGCAGGCTGGCCAACTTGATGAGGCCAGTTTTAAAGTTAAGGACTCAAGGAGTTGGGTCCAAAGTGACCCAAATTGCTCACACCATCATGTCCAACTGGGGAACATGAGGGACTGGAGCTTCTTGTGCGGCCAGAAAGTTATTATATCATAGGAATAAGTGAAATGTGATGCGACAGCTCACATGACTAGGGAATTGTGATGGCTATAGGCTGTTTTGTAAAGATAGGCAGGGAAGAAAAGGAGTCATACTCTATCTTAAGGAGAACCTTGAATGTATAATATGTATAATGTATCATGATCAACTGTGGTAATCATGGAAGCTCTTCCAGATGCTCTGGGTCAAGATCAGAGGGTTGTTTCCAAGGAGGAGTCTTACAGTAGGCATCTGCTATTGACTTCCAAACCAGATGCTAAGGCCAATGAAGCAAAATTTGTTGCACTTAAGCAAACTTCGGGTCAACAGAATCTGGTTCTTATGGGTGACTTCAACTACCTAGACATTTGTTGGAAGAATTGTGCAGCAGTTGACATGTCATCCATCAAGTTTCTGGCATGTATTGTGAATTGTTTCCTCATACAAATGTTAGGTGTGCCAAACAGGAGTGAGGCACTGCTGGACTTGCTACTCATAAACTGAGAAAACCTGTTTTGTATTATCTCAGTTCATGATAACCTTGGCAGCAGTGATCACAATATTGTGGCATTTGGGATGTGACATGCCGAAGGCTAGTACTAAGACAAAGGCTTTAGAGTTTAGAAGAGCAAACTTCAACTCTGTCAGAGCTCAATTTGGAGGGATTCCGTGGAGGATAAAGGAGCTAGCAAGTGCTGGGGGCATTCTCCTAGTAGCACAAAAACCGGTTCATCCCCTGTAAAGGTAAGGAAAGTAAGTAGAGCAAAAGACCCCCTTAGCTTAACTGTGACCTGAGTCTGCTCAAAACCAAAAGAGCGTAACAGATGGAAAAGGGGATTAATACCTCTTGAGATCTACAAGGACATTGCCAGTGTGTGCAGAGATGCAGTTAGAAAAGTGAAAGATCACCTTGAATTAGAACTGGCCAGAGATGTAAAATACCATAAGAAAAAGGTTCTTCAGGTATGTTAAAAACAAGCAGAAAGAAAATATGACCTGTTGTTAAACCGGAGAGGCGAACTAGTCACCAACTCTGGAAAGGCAGAGGTTCTCAACACTTTCTTCATGTCTGTATCTGAACTTGTAACAGGAGCTTTAGGCCTACAAATCAATGGGGCCTGGCAATATCCACCTGAGGGTGTTGAGAGCTGACTTACGTCATTGTGAGACAGATCTCTGGAATATCTTTGAGAAGCTGGGACAATCAGAGAAGTCCCAGAAGACTGGAGGAAGGCTAATGCCATCCCCATCTTCAAAAAGGGCTTAAAAGGTCCAGGGAATTATATGCCAATCAGTCTTCAGTCCCCGGAAAAGCTATGGAAGGTGAAGCACATGACTGGCACAAGCCAGCATGGATTCCCCAAGGACAGTTGTGCTTGACAAACCCAATTGCCTTCTATGACAAAGTAGCCTGCTTGGCTGATGAGGAGTGAGGGGTGGACATTGTCTACTTGGATTTCTCCAAGGCTTCTGATACAGTTTCTTATGACCTTCTTCTGGAGAAACTGATGTATGATGGTCTAGACAAATGCTCCATGAATTGGGTGGGGAACTGGCTGGGGAACTGGCTGAGAGACTGCACCCTTAGCCAGGGGATGGCATGTATCTCCTCTTCAAAGTGTTGCCTGTCACAAGAGGAGTCCTTCAGGGCTCAATACTGGGCCCAGCGCACTTCAATATCTTCATAGTAAATGATCTGGAAGATGAGATCAAACTAAGTGGGGAGGTAGACACTGCAGGAAGACCTGAATAGGGTGGAAGAGTAGTAGGTTGACAAGAAGCTTGTGATGGTCAGCAAGGACAAGCATAAGATCTTGCACCTGGGAAAGCATAATCCAACAGTGCAGCACAGCCTGGGATCTGCTAGGCTGGGAGCTACCAAGCTGAGGAGCCCCAGGAGAACAACAGGCTCAATATGAGTGAACATTGTGCTGCTGAAGCACAGAAAACCAACAGGATTCTGATCAACAGGGTCATCACCAGCAGAGATAAAAGTCATTATCCCACTCTCCTTGCCAGTTGTCAGGCCGTACCTGAAACATCGTGTTCAGTTTAGGTCCCTGCTTTGCAAAAAAGGATGTGGACAGGCTGGAGAGGGTCCAGAGAAGGGGCACAGAGATAATCAAAGGACTGGACAGTCTGCTATGTGAGGAAAGGCTGAGCAGTCTGGATTTGTTCAGCCTTGAGAAAAGAAAATTTAGAGGAGAACTTATCACCATGTCCTGGTATTTAGAGGATGGCTAGAAAGAAGTTGGAGACTCCTTTTTCCAGGGAGTCATATGGAAAAGAGGAGGTGTAACACGTACAAGTTACTCCTAGGAAGATTCAAATTCAACATAAGAAGAAAAATTATCACAATCAGAACAATCAACCATTGGAAATATCTCCTCAGGGGAGTCCTGAATTGCCAGAGGAAAAAAACCCTACTCAAACCAGAACAGGCATATTTCCTATTTCAGGATAGTAGCAGTCATGAAAAGTACAAATCAGAACAAACTCTCTTCTTAGTCTCTTTTTTTGTATTTCAGGTTTAAAATTCATAGATGTCTCCTTAGAATTCTCTTGTGACTTTTGTGTTACCTGTAGAAAAAAGACTTTAGGTAATAAAAATTTTCACAAAGGAAGCTTTGAGCCAGCAAAATGATTGCAGACACTTTCTTTGTGTATAACTTCCCAGTCTCTGGACAATCCTGCTAGCAGCAAAAGATTTTGTGCAAATCTAAGAGAGAGACTAACTCGGATAATGGAACCCCTTGATGAGGAGTGATAGTAGTATGGGTATCCATATAGGTGAATAATGATTGATTTTGATTTCATATCGCAAGGGATAATTGATGAACAGCCTAGCATTCCTTATTCTTCTTAACACTGCCATGAAGACTGCATATGTACAGAAATGTAGCCTCTTCCACTAGCATATATTGTGATTAAATTTACTCAAGCAAGTGTGAATATTCAATTAGGTGGTCATGAATATGCAAATCAACCTGCACAGCCATGGTGACGGTCCCCGCACTCCTGGCGCGGCGGCGGCGTTCCCCCTGCTCCTGGCACAGCGGGCCGCTGGCACAGCCGCGGCAGTGGCGGCTCCACTCTGGGTGGGGCAGGCGCGGCGGCGGCTCCACTCCCACCACAGCCAAGTGGAAAATAGGTTTTTCCTGGCATGGGGTGGCCGTGGGCGCTGGGAAACACTGACACGAACACTGACACACAGCAGGGCAATGCCAAAACAGTGCTGGAGTGCCATGTGAGGGTGCGGGGCAAATTTGCATATTAATGAGCTGCCAATCAACGTGGAAGGCGGGCTTCGTGGGAGGTGAGTAAGACCGTGGTTCTGTGGTATAGGAGACCTGACTGTAATACGTATAAGTTTTATGGTAACAATTGAGTAGTTAAATTTTCCTTTTTGGTTTCCCGTAGTTAAATGGAAGAATGAAAGATGTTCCAAAAGTATATGCAAGGCTTTTTCATAAAGGGTTCATTCTTTGTCTACTTGCATCCAACAATCTGCAGGTACTGATTCTTCCAACCATCAATCCGAAAGATTTTCTTATAAGCGTAGAAAGTAGGACTACTATATGCTGCAAATAATCATTACAGAGTTCCCTTTTAATGAGGATTGGTTTCTGGCCTTGACATTTTTGTTGGTCTATCACTCTTTTTATGGAGTATCTCAAATTCATCCCTGCAAATAGTCAATAGTGTTTCTCACATGCGGGAGGAAAATCTATACGAAAATAGAAGTTGCCGTCCTGTATTCCTGTGTCAGGCCTCACCATGCAGCAAAGAAATGGAGCTACCCACAGGTTTTCTCCTGGCTGAGAGCAGGAAACAGCTCTTAGATCTCTACATGTGTTTCTGCAGGAGCATGTGACAAGTACTGTGGCAGTGGTGAAGCTGATGCATCATGTGAATGTTATATACGTTGCCATGCATTGATTAAAAGATTTGGAAGATATGAAATTGCGGTGCTTTAATTTAGCTGGGGGAAGGGACTGGACAGAAATGAAAAAAGTAATCTGAAGGGATAGATCTCTCCAAGTTAGAGGAATGTTAAGTGTTGGAGCAAAGGAGGTAATTAATTTAAGCTATATTTTAAGATTTTTCAGAAAATCTTTTCTTTGTTTCAGAAAAGGTTTTTTTTCTGGACATTGTGCCGTTCAAGATGAATGTCTGATTGCAAGAAGGTGAAAAAAAGCTCAGCAAGGTATAGGTCTGCAGCTTTGGTGTGGGCTTGCAGCTGACGCAGTTGTTTGGTTCCTTCCTGAAGGCAAAGCAAGGAGTGGGGGGGGAAATATAAATATCATCATCTCTTCTGAAAAAATACCCTCTGTGAAATAGGGCATTTTGTTTTCAAAAATGGTTTGAATGAAAATGCAGCTGTGTTAGGTTGTTAACACAAACCCCTGGCTTTCTTTTGATAGCAGAATCATTAAAATACTTTGTTTCTCTAACTTTCCTGTGTCCTTTCATTTTGCTTACTCCACCTTGCAGGGAGTTGAGTTGTTTATTAATCTGCTAGCTGCCCTATGTACTGAATCTGGCTGCACAACCACCTTCTCAGCAAATCATATCCCGTATGTTTCCCAGCTGCTGCCGTCCTTAACACATGCAGAAAATGTCTCCTGGCTGGCTGAACACAAATTCCAGCTGGCATCATCTCACGACTGGGCAAAGCTTCCCTCTCTCTCCCAGCAGTGTTGCAGTTTCTCTCTCTCAGACGATGTGTCTCGAGGCAGGGATGTGGGGTTGCAGCAAAATTTGGGAGGCTGAGGCAGCTGAGAATCTGTTCCAGCTCTGCAGCCAGGAAGGACCAACAGCTGCGGCACGTGGGGCTGTGCATCAAGGGGGTGTGTAGCTAAAGCAGAGTGATGAGTGGGTGAATGTAAAGAACAGCAGCCTCTTATCTTAATCCAAGATGATATTTGCCAAGTGCTGAGTTAACAACAGTGATGGGTTTAATGATTGACCTTGCTATTGTTTTTCCATCCGAACTGTTAAACAGTGAGTTTTTGCATGAAGCTTTCTGGTCCACTGAAATAAAATTATTTAGTCTTGCAAAATGTTTTGTATTTAGCGGGTCTAGTTTGCTAGACCATTATGACTAATAGGCCTGTACTTCAAAATGGCACTTTCATTAGTCTCATTTTTGTTGATGTTCTGTAATGACACATTTATTTCCTTAAAAGTCTACAACAGTTGTGTTGCTGTCAAGCTCCTAATAGAAGACTGTTTTCTGACTATTGAGCTATGGGTTTCTGCTGGTTTGCAAAAGTTGAGGTACTGGACGTGATGCTGGTGTTTGAAGGAAAGTTACTTACATATCGCATGGGAGAAAGAGGAAGGATAATATCACTTTCATGCTGTGATGCTGAAACATCATATAGCTAGGCAGATAATATGTAGAAAATTTGGTGAACAGATGAAAATTCACAGCAGCAGCATAGAAGGGTTTGTAGAACTTAACATCCATTTAGTTTCTGAATGATGAGTAGTCATCTTTGTCAGAAGATCTCAAGATTCTCCTTCCTTCATCTGGGCTTTGTAAGGCAGATTCCAGAATCAAGGAGTTCTGATTTTACAGATTTTGTGTTGTGAAACTGTTAGGCTTTCTTTTTTTGTGTGTTTTTTTAAAGTGTTAAGTACTACTGTACATACTACGTGTTAGATGCTTTTTTAAATGCAAAGGTGTTATGGTTTAGGGGGTTTTCTGCTGCTCTGGTAGCGAGGGGGTTAACAGCTCAGTTCTTGCCTAGGCTCTCTCCGTGCTGCCAGGGCCTTCAAGGTTACAGAGTAGAGATAAAGGCGTCTCTGCAGAATAACATACTTGGGAGAGAAGAAAAAAAAGTTCAGTAGTAAGATGTAGCGTGCCAGCTCAGAACCTGCGTCGGGAGGCTGAGAGATTTGAAGGCCCCCAGGCCCACGAGAGAAGGGGTAGAGATGTTCTTCCAGGCATCCCGCTGCTGCTTGTGAATTGGACTGANAAAGGTCAGGCTTGGTGCTCTTATCTGCATTATTTGCTGTCATACTTTCAAGTGATTGCAGAAATAAGGGTTGATATGACACAATATGATTTTTCAAGTGAGAGAGAACTTAGGTGACCCTTTGTGTCTCATCTCAGTTTAAAATTACGATTTTGAACAAGGGCAACTTCAGCTCTCAGCTTTTGAGTTTTCTAGGGAATAAAACAAATTTTTTTTATTCCCATCCTTCTTGGTTCAATTTTGGAGTCTTACAGGAAGAATGAATTACACAACATGTTCCTTCCATTCCAGGGAAAAAATGAAAGCATCCCCCCTCCTGCCCCGTATTCTGTTGTAGATAATGCTTCTCCCTCGTATGAGAGCCTGAAGCTGATCTCCTTGTCCTTGAGATATGTCAGATTTGGAGTGAGCAGGGTGAGAGGCTGGAAAGCGAGAGAATGTAAAGTTAGGGAGTATCTGGAAAAGATAAAGGTTTTATGTTTGTATTTTTGAAAGGCATATCTGTGTTGCATTTGTCATGTATTAATGTTGCATTTGGAATATGGCCCGTAGCGATAAATGGAATGATTATTTAATTTAGCTTGGTAAAGATTTACTTTACCAAGTCATTATGCTGCCATTATGTAGCAAAACGTCAAAATACATTAGGCAAGTGATAATGTCAGCAGCAGCAGCAGCTCCACAGTAAACAAACTAGCCAAGGCATCACAAATGGTTCTGGGGCAATGGAGCTGATGAAGCCTCCTGTCCCTGGCCTCATGTGTCTGGATCAGGAAACCAATGATCAGGAAACCAGGCTGACTTTTTCCCTACTGACTGAGCAAAACCCAACACAGGCCCTACTGATCCACAGAGCTGGGCCTGACGTGTGGCCTGTAAGCACTCACAGGTCACTGTGCCATAGTGACAGACACGCCAAGCAAGGGGTGTTGGAGGCTGTGCAGCCCTTATGCCGCATGTTTAGTCAGACTGTTGTTCCCAGGTTATTCTGAGTTGGAAGGGACCCACAAGGATCTTCTAGTCCAACTCCCAAGCAAGAGCCCACCCAGGGATCAAACCCACTACCCTGAAGTCACGGGCACCACGCTCCATCCATCTGAGCCTCCCATCGTCTAGACAATGGCACTGAGCTCCTCATCCGGTCCTTTCTTAAACACCTCCAGGGATGGCGACTCCACCACCTCCCTGGGCAGCCCATTCCAATGAGAGATCACTCTCTCTGTGAAAAAGCTCTTCTTAACATCCAGGAACTAAACGTCCCCTGGTCTAGTCTACTGCCATGTCCTCAAAGCTGGAGAATTCTGTCTGCCTGTTAAGTTTGTTTTAAAATGGCTGTCAGACCCAAAATGTTTCAGCTGAGGGTTGAAAATGAATGGAGTGGGGTAGCCAGGCTGCTTGTTACCAAAACACAGGGGTATGAACGCTTCCTTCTGTGGAAAGGGGCTCAGGGACAGTCTGGTTTTGTATTTTTAGTTGTTGTTGTTGTTGATTTCAATGAGTTTTGGATCTCTGCTTGAGGTAATCCAAAGGAATAGACTGGTGTGTAGATTAGACTTCTGAGTGGTTTAGGAGGATTAATATTGCTCGTATTTTAGAGTCCTTTCATGAAAAAACAAGACAACTGGGACTTGGTTAAGGTGACGCACTCTGAGTCTGTTGTTGTTTGCATCATTAAACTGATCCATTCTCTGAGTAATACCACTTATCTATGTCAATACCGGATCCATAAACAGGAGTTGTGTAAACAGGTATGTTTTCGATGTAAAACCAGCATGTTGGGGTAGGCTAGTTCACCTTGTGATGCTCAGACAGTCAAAACAAAGCTAATTCTAATCAGTGTTTTTATTGGCTTGTAATTGATGGTTGCAGAATTACGTAGATATTTAGCTTTGGCATGTTGGATCCTTTTGTCTTACGTACATTTTCCCTTTGAAATTTTGTAAACAAACATCATGTCTTCTAACTGCCTAGAGCTGAAATTCTCTGTGTAAACAATGAAAATAATTATGGTCATTAGAATAAAAACAATCAATAATAGTAAACAAATAGCAGCATTTTGATAATAATTCAATTCTGACCCAAGACACAAGAATTTTAGTTAGTTAGTTAGTTAGTTTGACACGATCAATAGAAAAACAAACAAGCAAACCCAGACAGCAGCTTTCAGCACAAGGCTTGGAAAAACTCACAGGCTATTCTGTCACCTTTTCTAAAAATCGATGCAGTATAATGTTACATGTTGGCTAGGTCTGCCTTTTGTAACGGAATAATTGCACATTTAAAGAAAAAATACTAATTGTTCCCTAACATAACGGAAGAAGTGCATCTTGACTGGACATGAAGCTTTTATTTCAAGGTTAAATCTGTAGTATGCACCAACTAGCTGGTAAAAAAGCATCCTGTGTTGATTGGTTTATTTAACTTTCTTCCAGCAAAATAGCATATTGTGCTGTTGTCCTTCCATTGCATGAGAAGAGCCTAAAATAACAGAAGCTGTTCTGACATGTCTCAAAGCCTGCCTTTGTCAAGGTCACAGTTCTATTTTTGCTGCATTTTGTGCAAACAGAGATAGGTATGGTAAGAACAAATATTTTATAACTAAGATGCTGAGTCCCCCAAAAGTGTAAAATCAAACAAAAATGCAACTCCCAGCTATTTTTATGAAAAAAACACAACATATATTGGCTGATTGTTAGCCTGGGTCTGTGTGCAACCCAGCTTGCCTGTCAGCATATACGAAGCTCTGGAATTAATCTGTGGATGTTCTTGCTCTTTCTTAATTAGCAGCCCAAGATTTCTGAGGGACACGGGTAATGTGTCAGGATGGGTGGCTTTTAACCACCATATTTAATCTTTATATTCTTAAATATGTTTAAGTTTTATATAAGGAGATTCTGCTGGCTCATTCAGTGCCATCAAATTTTTATATAGTTATACTGAAAATATAGAAATTAACTATTTTTAGTTGTTTGTATTTGGAGCAACAGAGGGTAGTAAAGATAAGGGGGTGCTTTGAAACAAGAGGTTGATAGAGGAGTAATATGCTGAGGGATATTAAATACAGGTATGCCAGGTTTGAATCCAAGTCTTTAAAGTGTTGGTTGTTTGAGTCTGAGAGAGCAGTGAGAAGTAGTTTCTGCATTCCTGGGCATCTGTGTGTGAGCTGCTGCTGTAGGGAGGACAGAATTCTGGATCCTGGTTTAGGTGGAGACTTCACCTGATCTAATACTGCCACTGGTGTGGAGCCTTTATGCCCTTCTCTGTTCCAGATGCTGTGGTGGGCAGGATTGTCAGTGTGTGTCCTGCTTTCAGATGGAACACGGTTCATTCTCTTCCTGGTAGCTGATACTAGTGCTTTGTTTGGGATTTAATATGAGAATAGTGTTGATAACACACTGACATTTTGGCTGTAGCTAAGTAGTGCTTACTCTAGGTCAGGCAATTTTCAGTTTCCTATGGGTTTCCAGTGAGGAATTGCACGAGAAGCCAGGAGGAAGCATGGCCAGGACAGCTGACCTGAGCTAGCCAAAGGGATATTTCATACCACAGGGCATAATACTTGATGCATGTACTGGGGGGAGTTGTCTGGAAGGGGATCAATGCTGCTCCCTAGTCAATGGGTGGTGAGCAATTGTGCTGTGCATCACTTGTTTCTCTTGGGTTCTGTTACTCTTTCTCCCTCTCCTTGTCATTTCAATTATTATTATGAACAATAATATTGTAATATTTGTTATTATGATACCTAGTTGCAATTATTAAATTGTTCTTTTGCACTGTGCCCTGAAGTAGATGAGCAGTGCTGGTGTGAATGTTTTGTTGGCTCTGCTAAAACTTGGGGACATTATAAAGGAGGGGTCATACAAGGATGAGAGTAAGGTTTCTGAAGCAGAAATGTTGCTTTAGAAGTCTGATGTAGCTAATATATTAAATATTATTAAATAAAATTAAATAAAATTATAATTAATATGGAATCCTTGTAAAAGGAAAGCCTTTCTGTATAATAGATTATCTAGTATTGTTTGCTTAATTTCTTTTTTTTCTTTTTTAACTTTAAATTGGAAGTACAATACAGTAATCCCTCACTACTTGGTGGCTTAACTTTCACAGCTTTGATACATCATGGGGTTTTTTTCTAGGAAAACATCTTCATCCTACCTTGGTCATTTGCAGGTTTTTTCCGTGTCATGTGACAACCAGACAGTCGCTCATGCTCAGTGTTGCCTCTCCTGCAGCGTGGGAGGGACCCAGTGGGGTGGGGCAATGGAGCTGGGATATAATCAAGGGATTATTGTGCATCACCCTGTTCTTCTTTCTGGCACTTCATTGCTACAGTGTCTCCCAAATATGTCTGAGTTTGTCATACCTGTTGCTAGATAAAGTAAGGTTATATTGACAAAGATCCTGTGAATTAGCCTCAAACTTTTTCTGAATTAATGTCTTTGTGTCTTTCTGTTACACTGTACAGTGTTGATTGCAGGTCAGTTTGTCTAAAAGTTACTTGTAATGATACCAATATTGTTACTTGCTTGTAGCTGTTCATGTCCAGCGTGAATTACTTCTTGACTTTCTGCTCACAAAAACGTTATTCAGAGAGGAGCAAGTACAGAGTAATATTGACTTTTAAGACAAGTTGCTTTTCGTGTGGGGTACAAAATTTAGCCTTGAGTAAAAGTATTGCATTCAGGTTCAGCCTGTAATTAGTTTTTGAGTTGGGTAAAAGTTGTTGGTTGAGCTCTGCAAAACCTCACTCAATTTTCCGATCTAAGGTGTTTTTGGTGAATGAATCCTTGAAGAGAGTAAGACACATGCAGTAAGAGTACTTTAGNACTTCATTGCTACAGCGTCTCCCAAATATGTCTGAGTTTGTCATACTTGTTGCTAGATAAAGTAAGGTCATATTGACAAAGATCCTGTGAATTAGCATCAAACTTTTTCTGAATGAATGTCTTTGTGTCTTTCTGTGTTGATTGCAGGCCAGTTTGTCTAAAAGTTACTTGTAATGATACCAATATTGTTACTTGCTTGTAGCTGTTCATGTCCAGCGTGAATTACTTCTTGACTTTCTGCTCACAAAAACGTTATTCAGAGAGGAGCAAGTACAGAGTAATATTGACTTTTAAGACAAGTTGCTTTTCGTGTGGGGTACAAAATTTAGCCTTGAGTAAAAGTATTGCATTCAGGTTCAGCCTGTAATTAGTTTTTGAGTTGGGTAAAAGTTCTTGGTTGGGCTCTGCAAAACCTCACTCAATTTTTCGATCTAAGGTGGTTTTGGTGAATGAATCCTTGAAGAGAGTAAGACACATGCAGTAAGAGTACTTTAGAAAGTTCTCAAGGTATTTTCAGATCTTCTTTGAATTTTTTTAAGTAAAGGTGGGTTTTTATGAGAGTTAAGATGATCAGGAAATTAACCATAAACCTGGAGGAGAAACAAGAATGATACAAGCTGTTGTACAACTTTTATGTTTCTGTTGCTCCACTTTGCCTGATTAAGTGACATTTCTTATCAAAAATGATGTGATATTCTTGTATTTTAGTCATCTGTTAAAATTTTGCAGTCTTCCAAACTGCGTAACTTGGATCTAGGTCTGACATAGTTGGAAGATTGTTAAAATTCATGGTTGTTATTGGTGAATGCAACAGAGCAGCAAATTTCACTACTCTGTGGGAAGATAGATTTTTGTTTTAGGTTGAAAAATGAAATCTGGAATCTAATCAAGAAGTTCACAGTGTGGGGTTTCTTTTTTTCCTCTCTTCCATTTCTGCACTTAAATTTCAGTGTGGCTATTGACTGAACGTTGTGAAATACTCCACCATGTTGGTCATGATGACTAATATCTACTTCACAGAATCTTGGAATTGGGGGTCATCCAGTCCAACCCTCCTGCAATGAGCAGGGACATCTTCAACTAGATCAGGTGCTTAAGCCCTGTTCAACCCAACCTTGAATGTTTCTAGGAATGGAGCATCCACAACTTCTCTATGCAACCTGTGGCAGTGTTTAAGCACCTTCATTACAAAAAACCCTTTCTTATATCTAATCTAAATTGACCCTTTATTTTAAAACCATTACTCCTTGTCCTATTGCAATAGACCCCCAGGCCACAATAAAGGTCTCCAGGAGCCTTCTCTTCTCCAGGCTGAACGACCCCAACTTCCCTCATAGGAGAAATATTCTGATTCTCTTGATGTCCCTTCTCTGGACTCATTGCAACTGGTCCATGTCCTTTCTGTGCTGGGTGCCCCAGAGCTGGATGCTGCACTCCAGGTGGGGTCTCAGAATCCCCTCCCTCAGCCTGCTGGCCCTCCCCCTTGCCTTCTTGGCTGCGAGGGTGTGTTTCTGGCTTGTGTTCAACTTGGTGTCCATCAGGACCCCCAGGTAATTTTCTGCCAAGTCCAGCTGGCTAGCCACCAGAAGGTTGTTCTTCCTGATCATCATGAGGATCCTGTCTGTCCATTTCTTCAACCTGTTGAGGACTCTCTGCATGGTTGTAAGAGCTGATCACCACCTTTGGACCGGGCTGTTCCACCTATTTTCAATCCACTTTGTTTGCTCACCCAGCCCATGTCATCAGCTTCTCTAGGAGGATCCCAAGCATCAGATGCTTTTCTGAACTAGTCTTCCTGCCAACTTTAAAAGAAGGTAATTTTACCCAAGAATTGACCTCGCACCTTCCTGGTTTGATATTCAGACCCACATAATCTTTTTACTTCTCAGTTTTCTTATAAATGTAGAGCCAGAGTAATGTTAACTGTCACTAAAATACATCTTAAAGAGGAATGCAGTTTTTATGAAACACCTGAATGCATGGAGTGGAACTGAGGAAATGCTCATGGGGCAATACCAAACTTTTTGAGTGCACCATGTGGATCATTTGCAGCAAGTAAAATCACTCAGATGCAAAGCCTTTGAAAGATATCAAGAATTATGATCTGTTTCTTTAATGATAAAAGAATTTGCATTTGCAGACTTACATAATCCTGCAGGTCTGTATCATGTGGACTCTAGAAGAAGAACCTCAGGTTCTTTGAAGTTGTGAAAGCCATAGAGTTACTTCTGTAATTCTGTTTATTCTACACCTATTGCAATATATTGTGAATAGACCATCCATAATAAAAACATGATATTGCCAGTGGGAATGACATGGTATTGATGGGTAAGTGTGTAGGTATCTCTACATGTAACAAGTTATTTTTAATCTAGGATTGTATTGTATGTAAATCAAGGGGCTGGTTAAGCTGAAAATCACACTGGCTTGTTAGCAAATGGGAGAAGTGAGACTGATGTAAGCATGGGCAAAGTTAAACTCTCATGCTCCTCATTTATGTGAAATGTGGCTGATTTTTAATTCCAAACTTTAAGAGTTCTACATTATCTTGTACTCCTGATATCTGCAGTCCTCTATATACCACTTGTCCTAAGTTGCTTGTCTTGCTGAAATTATTTTGTGAATTATGAGACAATAATCGTGTAATTTTGTTGAATTCTTACTACAAACACTTTTGTACCAGTTAACCACCCAGTATCATACTGTTTCTGGTTTATTAAGATTAATGAAAACAAAAAATAAACTATTGCTAAAACAATACCCTAAACTTTCTGTCTTTCCCGCCAAGAAAGTGAGGTAGCTAATGGTATATAAGGTAATCTGTCACTTCAAAGTTGGATGTTTTGATTTATTAAATGGTTTATATCTAGCACAATTCTCATGTAAAGGGTAAACTGCAGGTGTTCTGTGTAGCAACTGTGTAGCTTTCAGATTGAAGTATAATTTTTAAAACCTTAGAAATTCTTATGTTAACGCTCCTTTTAGCAAAATAATTACTTCGAAAAGAAAGGAAAATCATGTTCCAAGTCTTCCTGCAGAGTCACTCACCATCTTTTCACCTAAATCCAGTCCTGGTTCTGATTTTCAAATGTACTAATATTTTCATTCTAACTGGATTTTGAATGTATTTTATGGCCTGCTGTAGGGTTTGCATATTAGACTTCTGATCATGAAACAAAGACTGTGCAGTTCATACGTAAAGCCCCAGAGGATTAGTTTGGTTCCTGTTGGCGTTCACCATCCCTTTTGACTTCAAAGAGTATCTCTCAGGTTTTGTGAGGTGCATTGGCAAATCAGTTCTCACTGGTGTACTATTATACTGAGAAAATTATATGTGAAATTAATTTTGTAATGCATCTAACACTTATATAAGGTGGTTCTTATCTGTGTTTTTTCCTTGCATTTGCTGAGGACCAGCTTAACAGAAGACATAAAGACATCCTGTTCCTTTTTCACTCAGATGTGTTTTAATATGTGTCTTTGAAAATCAATTCCTTCTTCCAGTTTCATGAAAAACAGTAATTTGTGGTACTGAATTTTGAATGTATAGAATATATGAATATGAATTTTGAATGTGTAGAAATACAGTCAATGGAAATTATGTTTATATTTGCCAAATTTCTTTACTCCTACAGACAAAAAAATTAACTCTAGGCTAAAAAAAAAAGATTAACAGATTCATTTTCTCTTTATAGGACTTCCACTTTTTAAAGTGGCAATTAGAAGTAAAATTCCTATGCTTTATTTTTCTGAATAAATGTTTTGGCTAATGACAATAGGATTTATATGGCTGCACAGCATACTTATTAAAAAAAAAGGTATGTGCTTGCATAGAATAAACATTACCCAAAAACCCTCAGGCACAAAAAAAAAAAAAAAGTAATTACAGACTCCAGTTATGTAATATTCACTAGAAATAATTGGACATTAAACTCCATTTAAACGGTAATTTATTCAATGGAGAAATGTTTATGCTTTTTAATTGAAAAGCTTTTTTCCCCCATTTTCCTTCCAGGTATTGCTTTGTTTTTGCTTTGGGATACCTCACTGTGTGCCAAATTACTAGAGTCTATATCTTTGATTACGGACAGTATTCTGCTGATTTTTCTGGGTAAGGAAAAAAGTAATCTTTCCATCTTGTCATCCTAAGTGATACTGTATTTGTTGTTGTGGGAGTTTTTCTGGGATTTTTTACTTGTCCCCCCACCCCCAAGTTAAGTGTGTCAGTGTGGGCCTGATCCCTGGGTGAGTGTTCGCTTGGGAGTTGGACGAGATGATCCCGTGGGTCCCTTCCGACTCAGAATAACCTGTGAACCTGTGAACCCTTTGAAACGTTGGGACAAAGCTGGGCATGTATGTGCATATTGACACATCTACGAATATATGTGTGCCTCTGTTTCAGTCATAAAAAGCGAGAATTTTTGGGTCTTGTTAGAACCACCAGTTTTGTTATCTGTTGCCTCCTACTCTTGTCTGAATGGCATAAAGGATTTGGTGGCTCTGGGAATGTTTTATCTTGGCTTTGCTCTTTCCCCTAAAGTTGCTGCTCCCACCCGTGACGGCGTAATGAACCTTGGATTGTGTCTGGCTTACTGGCTTGCCTGGCACAGTCTGATACCAGTCTTTGAGGAAAAACTGAATGTTTAATGGAATTTAGCTTTTAGCTTCTTTCTTTTTTAGTTTTATGTTGGATGTCCCCAAAGGAGAACGCTGAGCAGACAGGCACCTAGATGGTGAGGGAGTCACACAGTCCTTGAAAACAGAAAGTTTTGTCTCTGTGTGCCCTCATTTTATATATAATGAACTCGTACTTATATCTGGCTTGAACTGTATAGGAGCAAAACAGAATAAAAAGGGCAAAGTGAAAATAAACTGTATTGATGCTTCTTCTTTGTACTGCAGACACAGAGAAGCGAAGCACAACATTTCTTATAAAGAAGTTTGCTGCTGTCAGAGTGCTTTTATTGATTTAAAGGAGAGTGTGTATTCTGGGGGGATAAAAAGAGATTGGAGTACATATATGCCAATCTGCTTAAAATAATGCATGAAGTACTTTTGAATGGCAGTGGTCTTTGTAGTTTAGTATTCCCTGTGGTAGTTGTGTTTATTAGCCTTGTTGCTTTTCAGTCTTCATTGGTAACAGGCATATAGTCTAGAAACTTGATTTGCAGACTGAAGCCAAAGGCTTTTGTGGTAAAGTTCATCTTTCCTGTCATCTTTATCTTCTTACCTTCTGAAACATCTTTCAACATTTGTCTTACATCCAAGTGTCTGCCTTCAAGCCAGATATCCAAGTTCCAATTGTAGTCAGCGGAGACGTGATCGATGTGGACAGTGGAGGCTGGAGGGCATTTCAGCTGACCCACCACTAAGTATCTACCTGAGCATGAACTGGGTCACTTGTCAGATGCCCCTGACTATTGACTAAATCTCCACTGGCTATAATGAGAGCTTGCAACACGGGCATATGCACAGAGACACTGAAACTAGATTTACTGATGTTGAATTTAATTTCACCATTAGAAGTTGAACTGTAATCCAAATGCTGTCCCTTCCCATTCACTGTAAGGCCAAAGTGTACAACCTTGGCAGTGATGAACGCTCTGAGCTGACTCTAAAACACTGTAGTTGAACATTGTACCATTAGTAGAGCTTGAGCACATCTTTGCTCAAACGGGACTGTACTGCTTTCAGATAGCAGCTCACTTTGTGGCTCTGCTGGTTTGGTGTTAGCTCAGAGATTTCTGGTAGGTCTAACCACACCCAGACATTCTCATGTCCCATCCCTGGAGGTTCACAGGTTATTTCGAGTTGGAAGGATCATCTAGTCCAACCCCCAAGTGAATGCCCCACCCCAACTGTGGAACCACGAGCACCACGCTCCATCCATCTGAGCCTCCCATTGTCTAGACCATGTCACTGAGCTCCTCATCCAGTCTTTTCTTAAACACCTCCAGGGATGGCGACTCCACCACCTCCCTGGGCAGACCATTCCACTGAGGGATCACTCTCTCTGTGATAAAGCTCTTCCTAACATCCAGTCTAAACCTCCCCTAGCTTAGCTGTTCAAAGTGTAGGTGTTCAAGGCCAGGTTGGATGGGGCTCTGAGTAACCTGTGTCCCTGCCTACAGCAGAGGGGGTAGATGATCTTCAAGGTCCCCTTCCAACCCAAACCATTCTATGACTCTATGATTTATGGATTCTGTGCCCTGGGCAGAACTGTTCTGAAGCCTAGATCCAACTCTCTGTATGTTTGAGCTGTCAGATTTAAACTGCCCTTTCATGCACCAGTTTGGGAGCTTGTTGTGTACATATCATATTAAATCTCTGGCATACACTCCATATGTTCCCTTGACACCTGGGACAAGTTACTTCCAAAACAGGCAGAGAAAGAAAACTTCCCCTAGTTCCAGGGAAAGAGAGCAAGCTCAAGAAAATAACTAAAGCTCCTAACCAGCTGTTAAACCCCAGCACCAGCAAGTTCTTCTAAAGATGTTGGCAAGGATTCATAGAGTGGTTAGCCCCCAAAGAACACTGAATGTCTGTTTGCCTAGATATTTCTCCTAGCATACCATGCCCATCTGAGGTGTCCAAACTGAAGAAAAAAACCCTGAAAGACAGTCTCAATGCAGTGACAGTGGAGAAAGCTGAGGAGACCTTGTGCTGCAGATGCAATGGGTGCAGGGCTGTGTGGGCCTGGATTCAGTACTACCAGATCCCAGCTGCCAAGGAGCCTTCTGTCACCTCCTTTCCCTTTCTCCAGCACCCAAAAGGGATTGCCAAAATCCTGGTTCACTCCTCACTGTGCCAGGAAAAACTCTTCCTCTTTCCGACTCTAGATTGTTGCTGCGCAGCCAAATCTTTGATGATACTGCAGTGGCCACATCTGAAGGGAACAAACCTACCAGGGCCTGCTGTGGTGACAATAACAGACATATCAGCTGGAATTAATGCGAGGGCTGACTGAGCTCCTCCTGGGTTCCATCCTTCCACCAGGCAGGATCCATACTGTCATGTGTCTGCTTACAGAAAGAAAACCCATTATGGTCAGAGACACTTGGGGATTTCTGCCAGCACCAACCAAGTCTACAAATGAAATGCTAGAAAGAGCAATGAGGGATTTACCAGACTATCTGTCCTTGCTTAGTTTTCTTCCTTGATGATCCTTGCCTGTCACACTAGTCTTGATATCAGGATTTTTGGGCACTGATAATAACAGAAGTATTTTTTTTTCCTCCTGATTGCATTTTGAGGACTGGAAATAATTTTTTTTAGGTAGTGGTTATTTTAAAGCACACAATTAATTTGACACACTGAGCTGTCTGGCAAAGTACTGATGTAGCTCGTTCAATGAAGGAGGACTTGATGGATTTTGGATTTGTTTTCCCCTGCCAACTTTAATGTTTTATAAAAATGCCAAGTGCACTCAAGACTTGAACAAAACCGAGTGCCCATTGTACAATGTGATTATTTTGTTGTGAAGAGTTTTTGTTTGATGGGGTTTTTTGGTTAGGTTTTGGTATTGGGAGGGGGAGGTTTTGCTTGGGGGTTTTTTTGGTGAGTTTTTTTCTCCCTTCATTTCAGATACTAATACATAAATACAACCCTGATACATTTTCTGAGATCTGAACTATTTCTTGGGCAGTTTAAGATTCACTCAGGTGTATCAAATTCAGAACAAAGTGAATGCTGTTGGAGCCAGCATAATTATGCTGGGATTTTTGTTTTGCCAGATGTGTTTACTTGAAGCAAATAATAATGATAATGCTAGATGGAAAAATTAAACATAGGTCCAGGTGTTAATAGAAACACTGGAAGTGGTCTGCATATCTAAATAATGTATGTTAATGTTAACTTCATTGTAGTTTTATTGTCCTTTGTTTACTGCTGCTGTAACAAGGAATTTAATTACCCTTCCTACGCCTTTTCCTTTACTCTTTTCATGGTAAAAAAACCCAACCTCTGTTAGAAAATACTTGTGAAACACTGGCTGTGTTTGTGGAACCTAATGCAGCAATAGAAGTGATTAAATACTGCATCTAAGGCTTAAATTCTTTTCATTGCATTGAAAACTCTGTAAAGCTTTGAGCTCAAAAAGCTAATCACTTTGTTCTTGCATTGAAGATCTTCCAGTTTAGAGTAATTAACCTGGACTAATAGTATAACCTTTCCCTCGTCTTTACATGTGAAAGAAAATACTAAAACCTTCCATCTAAAATGTTCTTTCTTCCTTTTTTGTAACAGTCCAATGATGATAATTACACAGAAGATCACTAGTTTGGCATTTGAGATCCATGATGGTAAGATTTCTTTACTGTGTTTAATTTTCATACAAAATAAATTTAAGGAAAACGCATAATGAATCAGTGAATTACTTTCTTCCGGTTTTGTGTTTTAGAGCAAAATATATTTGTGTTTCTAAATTGTTTTTCTGATGCTTACTAATGGAAGTGCTGTGCAATGTTGCTCAGGCTCTACAGAAGCTCTAAAAATGCTGACAATGACGATGCAGAAGATACAATTTATCCAAAGACCAGTGACTCTTGTGGAGTCAGTGACCAGAGACCCTGACATTCTTTTCAGCTGGGGTATTGATCCTGAGAGCTGGGATCTTTCCCTGTCCAAGGATCTCTGTTGCTGACAGATGGATGTGGAGCCCCATTTGTTTTAAAATGTTAACTGTTGAGCTCTTTCCTGGCTTGTGCCATGTGTACTGATTTTTATAAAACCTTTGTATATGTTTAATTTTGTTTACAATCATAATTGCACTCACGGCTAAAATATTGCTGTGAACAGGGAGATGATCTAATTTTGCTTATATATTTTCACATCAGATAAGGGGGACCTAATTGTGACAATTGTGACAATGAATCCTAATGCTGGCTTTAGTGAGTAGGATAGCCAAATTTTTAGTTACCTTTAAATTCAAAGGAGTAATTTTAATTTTGAAGTTTAGAAATGTCATCTAATAAACCAGTCCAATTAGCTTGGATCACTTGGAGCTACAGGTGTGAGTGGAAAATTTGGGATGGGAGCCCCAGACACCTGGATCCAGCCACCTCCTGTTATGAAATTTCTTTTGTAACATTGTGTATGGAGTTCAATATATTTTTGTCTCATATGCATCTGGCTTTAGTGCTGTTGCCTTTCATTTTTTCCCCATTCTTGTTACATTGCTCTGTCTAGAGAAGCCTGTGAGCAACAACATTCAGGAATATGAAAAGATAGGCAAACACCTTTTTGTAAGTATTTTTTGTAAATGCATAACACTAGGCATACCTAGTCAGTCAAAGAAGTTGATGTCTAACTTCCCCAAAAATACATATAGTATTAGTCTTGCAGCAATTAGTCTATAAATAGTATTATTCTTGCAGCAATAATCAGCTGGAGTACAGATTACACAAGTTTGAGGAAATAGGTTATTATAAGGAGCTACTAGTTCTAGTACCAAAGAAACACACTTCCCCTTACTGTTATTGTGCTGTTTGCTGACATCATGCACAAGTAGTGGAGTGGTGGTGTGGAACAAGCATGTGAGTGTTCCTGGCAATATTGAAACACGTGTTTTTTAGTCAGCTCTATTCTTTCATCTTGAACTAGACTAGATTTTTTTCCTATTTCAATTAATTCAGGTCGTTTTTTATTTTCCTCATTAGCTTATTTTCTGTCTAGATTTCTTGCAGGTACCACTGGATTCTAAGTATCAATCTTGAAATTTTGTTCCTTGTTGACCTCTAAAGTATTTGTCAGCCCATGAGGAGTAGCTAGTAGTATACTGGAAAACTTTCCCTCTGTTGTGTCTGCAGTTTAGCAGAATCCTTGACTTGAGCTGGATAGTCACAGTTCCAGTGTGAACATGTCTTTCAGAAGTTAATTTGGCCAATGTGAATTCAGGTGCAGCAGCTAGCCTGGTGTCAGGAGAGGCTAAGAAAAGATGTACAGGGAAAACCAAGGTGGCATTATGGCAAAGTTTTTAACCATAGACAACTTAAAAGGAATCCTCCACAAGAAATTAATGAAAACAAGCCTATTGTCAGTGGGCTTTTGATCACGGTACAAAGGTCCGTGTTTCCGCTGGAAATTACTTAGAGATACACTGACAAAGAGGAAAGAATGTTGAAAGGGCACTCTGAGCCTCTAGTCACATCAGCTTGGGTATATTAATCACCAATTACTTCATTTTCCTCCCTTAGTTTTTACCAGTACATCCAAGGAGAGGTAATGAACATAAACAGCTGAAAGAGAAGTGTTGGTGCGTTGGAAGTTCTTGGTGAGCTTCAAGATTCTAGTTATAGTTAGGTTGGCTTTAGGTAAAGGCAAGTCTTCTGGACTTCATCTTGCCATGGCAGCTGCTTTATTGTGTTTAGCTGGTTTCAGTGCTGCATTTGAAGGTCCTGGAATGAAATGAATGTCATCATGAAGGGCACTCAGTCATGCTGTGTATTAAAGATTCAGTCTAGCTAAGTGACTTGATTTCTAGTTGAAAACTAGTGTGGAATCCCATAAATAAACAACAACTACACCTATAGCTGTTACCCCCTCCGTTCTTAGTGTGACGGGCTTTTTAAGCAGACAAATTCTATGCAAGTGGCATAGGATTAATTTAAGTTAGCTGTATAATACAGATTTTTCAGAAGTTTGCATGGATCATACATTTGCACTTGAAGAAATTTGGTGTATGCCTTTCACGTATTGTGATCTGCATTTTGAACCTTCTTCTTTGATAGTTCTCAAATTAACACTGCCAAAAATGAGGAGTCGGTGGGTTAACATTTGCTCTGGGTTTTTTGCTGATTGTCTTTGCCATCTCATGTGTATACAGTTGGGTCTCCTATATCGCAGACCTGCGGTCTTAATCGAGTCCCGCGTAGCCCTCCTGCCGTGTTGAATGGCACCTCATTAATATGCAAATTTGCCCTGCACCCTCACACGGCCCCGGTGCTGTTTCAGTACTGTGCTGCTGTGTATCAGTGTTTGTGTTGGCCCTTCCCAGTGCCCACAGCCACCCCACGCTGGGAAAAACCCTTTTTCGTCCCGGCCAGGGACATGGGTGTGGGGAGTTGCCCGCGCCGCTGTCCCGGTGACTCTCGGGGTGGGTAGACCTGGTCTCTCCATACTCGGGATAGACAAGTGTCTCCTGGAGTGTCACTCAAGAAAGTCTTGGACATCTGAGAGCGTGTAAATCTTTCATAACTGCACAGCAGCAGCTCCGAGGGAGCGGCCCCACTATGGCCAGGGAAGGCAGTGGGGGAGGAGCGGCCCCACCACCACCGTAGAGGGAAAGGAGCAAGCAAGCAGCGGCTGCCACTGAGTTCCAGGGCCAGGGCAAGCGGTGGTTCTCGCAAACCAGCTCGGTCGCGATGGAGAAGTTGCAGTGCAGCGAGGCATGACTGTACTTTGTTCACAACTTGTATAATGTTTTGGCATGGTAACTGTGGAAAGTGCTCTCCCCTGCACGGTGGAGAAGGGTTAGAAGGGGCAGAGTGGGGAGTTAGAGGGAAAAAAAGCTTAGAAGCGGCAGTGCCTTTGTCTCTTGTGTTCTCTGCTGCCATAAACCCTTTCTCTCAACACTATGCCTAAGCTTTAACTGGAGAACGGGGCAGGTGGCTCCTGCAGGCTGCTTCCAGCACCTGCGTGCATGGAGGAGTGCCAAAGAGGGTTTTTTTCCCAGTGTATGGTGCCCATGGGCGCCGGGAGCTTCTGATACACATGCCGACACACAGCAGGGCAGGGCCGACAGCCCCAGAGGTGGGGGATTGGGGCAGGCAGGTCCCACCGGCTGCTCCCAGGACCTGCGTGGATGACAGAGTGGCAACAGGTTGTTTTTCCTGGTGCGGGGTGCCTGCAGGTGCTGGGAGCCTCCGACACACACCCCGACACAGTGGAGCAGATGTGACACACTGCTGAAGTGTGCCAAGGCTGAGGGGTCAGTAAGGCAGGTGGGGCTAATTTGCATATTCATGGCAGTTTATCTTTGCATATTCATGACTGTCAGTTAGTGCATGTGCAGTCGTAAATGCTCTGCAAAACAGAGTGCTGTCTTCGTGGAGAGATAACCCTGCAAAGAAGTGAACCCATGAGATTAGAACCATGAAGTAGTGAGGGTTTACTGTATTACAAAGTTTTAAGATTTCCAAATAGGCTATTAGAGTCTATTTCTCCTTGCAAAATACTGACAGTACAATCTTTGTCCATTATGGCTTATGTGCGGAGAGATATTTCAATGCGTAGATAAAACATGGAAAATGAGAAGGAGCTGAGGAGAAAGAAACAAAGGTGAAGAAACTTATTCACAAACACTGTACTAATTGTCATGGTCTTAATTATCTATTGCTACCCACCTCATCAGGTTGTGATTCTACACAATACACTTGGGAGGTGTTTCGGCCAATGCTTGTATTGAATGTATTGAATGTATTGAAGCTGTGAAGTAGTGAGGGATTACTGTATATCTTTCTAAAGGCTGACAGACAGCTTGGTCTCCTCTGGCTGAAAGGGTGGAAATGTGGATGTAGTGAGGTGCTGAAGAGCCTACATGTTTCTGTACATTAGATGCAATAGTTCAAATTTATTATAAGTAGATACCTTAAAGCCAGAAGAGGATTGTCAGGCTGATTTGCTGATTGGCACAATATGACACTGTGGTAAACCATGTTTTGGTCAACTTACATTTCAAATTGAGGTTTTTTTGTTCTTTTTATAGTGATGGGGGTCACATAAGAATGTTACATTTATGAAAGTAAAGTTCTCATAAACTACCAATGCATTTTGCTGATTTCAAATAGGTGTAATAGTATTATATATTAATATGTATTTTTAAGCATATTTGGATGATTGTTATTGTTCAGTTTTCTCTTGTTTATGCTTTCACAGCTCTTGAGACAGAGAAATGTGTGCTTATGTATGTAGAACTAAATACTCCTAAGGCTTGTTGATAGGTCATCATAACTCAGTTCCATTTTCTAAATCTTGGTGTTAGAGAAAAAAAATTGCAGCTGTTTAACCAAGAATGTTGTTCGCTAACATTTCTGTTAATTATTTCTGCCATGATGTGGTGGTATTTTGGAGGGGGTTTTTTGGTAACTTGATGCTTTCTTTCCTCCTATACCTGGGAGTTTCTTTTAATGATCTCTGTCCAGCAGTCTCTTGATTTTTATTTTTTTTTTTTAAATTTTTCAAGTGCTCCCTCCTATGATAGTGACAGCAGGGTCCTTATTGTTTCATTATCAGTTACCACCTCACTTTTCTTGCAATATGTGTCTATAGTGGTTAAAGGAATTACATGTATCGTATTTCTCATCTTCTAAGTCTTTAGGTATTGTTCTGGGCCTGTGTTTGCTTGCATGGCTCTTTGGATGTCAAGACTTCTGAATTTTCTTCCTTTTTGTAGTATTTTTGCAATTTTACTTGGTGGGCATCCACACCTATGTCCTTCTGTTGCTGCCAGTGTGCGAGTAACAACTGAAACTCTTGTTGTCTGTGTGTCTCCAGGTCTTGAAGTATTTTAATAACAGCATGCCTTTGGGGCTTAGCTGGGGAGCACTTTCAGAACAGGTTTGGATGCCCACCAAGTAGAGGCCCTAATATGCTGTAAAAAAGCCGATATGGCAGGATCCTCATGCCTGAAGATGTTGGATTTGTTACCATTAGGATCCGGCCTCTTGAGAAGGAATGAAAAGATGGAACTTCCTTGTGATCTAGACCACTAGGGATAAATTTTGTCACTGCTGATTTACAAAATTCTCTTACTAAGAAAGGAACATCAGAGCGTTTCCTGCATTACGGATGAGAAAATGGAATTACAGTTGCTCAATGGCCAAATTGTTTCACCTCTCTAACAGATGTTTGATAAAACCCATTTTATCTAATCTCCACTGTGTGATTTGGTAGCAACTAAGAGCTGCAGCTATTGTGGTGGTACCCTGCTTTAGGGTAGGAGAAAACAATTCTTCTAATTGCCTAAGAAGAGTTACAAGGCCTCATGAGTTCCCTAGCAGCAGCGTCCTGCTGAAGTGGTGCTTCTTCATCTCCAGTGTTTAGTAGGTGGGGAACAGCAAGATTGATGTCTCTGTTCCCATGGGCTTCCACTGCCTGGGAAATAATTAATGTATATAGATTAATTTATCTCATATTGGATAAGCATCAATGTAAGAACACCTTCTACATACACATTNACCCTAATATGCTGTAAAAAAGCCTATATGGTGGGATAGCAGTGTATGCCTGAAGATGTTGGATTTGTTACCATTAGGATCCGGCCTCTTGAGAAGGAATGAAAAGATGGAACTTCCTTGTGATCTAGACCACTAGGGATAAATTTTGTCACTGCTGATTTACAAAATTCTCTTACTAAGAAAGGAACATCAGAGCGTTTCCTGCATTACGGATGAGAAAATGGAATTACAGTTGCTCAATGGCCAAATTGTTTCACCTCTCTAACAGATGTTTGATAAAACCCATTTTATCTAATCTCCACTGTGTGATTTGGTAGCAACTAAGAGCTGCAGCTATTGTGGTGGTACCCTGCTTTAGGGTAGGAGAAAACAATTCTTCTAATTGCCTAAGAAGAGTTACAAGGCCTCATGAGTTCCCTAGCAGCAGCGTCCTGCTGAAGTGGTGCTTCTTCATCTCCAGTGTTTAGTAGGTGGGGAGCAGCTAAGATTGATGTCTCTGTTCCCATAGGCTTCTACTGCCTGGGAAATATTTAATATATATAGATTAATTCATCTCACANTTTTTTTTTTTTAAATTTTTCAAGTGCTTCCTCCTATGATAGTGACGGCAGGGTCCTTATTGTTTCATTATCAGTTACTACCTCACTTTTCTTGCAATATGTGTCTATAGTGGTTAAAGGAATTACATGTATCGTATTTCTCATCTTCTAAGTCTTTAGGTATTGTTCTGGGCCTGTGTTTGCTTGCATGGCTCTTTGGATGTCAAGACTTCTGAATTTTCTTCCTTTTTGTAGTATTTTTGCAATTTTACTTGGTGGGCATCCACACCTATTTCCTTCTGTTGCTGCCACTGTGCAAGTAACAACTGAAACTCTTGTTGTCTGTGTGTCTCCAGGTCTTGAAGTATTTTGATAACAGCATGCCTTTGGGGCTTAGCTGGGGAGCACTTTCAGAACAGGTTTGGATGCCCACCAAGTAGAGGCCCTAATATGCTGTAAAAAAGCCGATATGGCAGGATCCTCATGCCTGAAGATGTTGGTTTTGTTACCATTAGGATCCGGCCTCTTGAGAAGGAATGAAAAGATGGAACTTCCTCGTGATCTAGACCACTAGGGATAAATTTTGTCACTGCTGATTTACAAAATTCTCTTACTAAGACAGGAACATCAGAGCGTTTCCTGCGTTACGGATGAGAAAATGGAATTACAGTTGCTCAATGGCCAAATTGTTTCACCTCTCTAACAGATGTTTGATAAAACCCATTTTATCTAATCTCCACTGTGTGATTTGGTAGCAACTAAGAGCTGCAGCTATTGTGGTGGTACCCTGCTTTAGGGTAGGAGAAAACAATTCTTCTAATTGCCTAAGAAGAGTTACAAGGCCTCATGAGTTCCCTAGCAGCAGCGTCCTGCTGAAGTGGTGCTTCTTCATCTCCAGTGTTTAGTAGGTGGGGAGCAGCTAAGATTGATGTCTCTGTTCCCATAGGCTTCTACTGCCTGGGAAATATTTAATATATATAGATTAATTCATCTCACATTGGATAAGCATCAATGTAAGAACACCTTCTACATATACATTTACATTTTCTATGATTTAAAAGATGTTATCAATGGCTTCCTGAAAGCTTTCAGGGGTATGACAGAGGTCAGTGGTTTCCTCGTTCTTTTTGTGCCGTGCAAAGATGATAAATGGACCTTCAAGGCACTGAGAGGACATTTAAAACAAAAAACCAAACTAAAACAAAAAATCCAAACCAAACAAAAAATTTGAGGGGCGGAAGCCGCTAAACTGACCTCAAAGAATCTGCTGGCTGGAGGGAAATCTTATTGAGGTAAGGAATGAAAGATTAGTGGAGGTTTCCTTGTGTGCAGTGTGTTTGAGACAGCAAGAGCAGCAAATAACCAGGTTTTTTGAGCCTTAACTGAGTTCTGATGTATGTGTGTACACAACTGGAATCTGTTTTAAATAGGCCAGTTCTTTCCTCCTCACCCCTTCAAAACCACAGGTCATATTCCAGCTGTTAGATTCTTCTATTTCAGGTTCGAGGGGTTTTTCCTCCTTTTTCATACCACATCAATGATATGAAAGCTCGCATTTGACTAATTGCCTTTATTTAGTGGTTAGTCTGGTTTTATGCAAGTTCATTTGGAAACACTTGATGATCTCTTCATCTTTCTGACTTAAGAGTAAAAAACTCCTATGGAATATCGTGGCAAAGGAGGCTCCTGTTTTGGTCAGTTCGTAGGAGCGTTGTGTAGGCTGCGAGAGACTGACAGCTCTGTTTGGGGCACCTCCCTACACTAGAGATGTCTTGGGATCTGCATCTATCTATAGGCATCTTTATGTTAAATTTCTGTTTTATTTTGTGTTAAATTCAGAGACCCACTACCCAAGAACTATAATCCTTGTGGCCTTAAAGGTTACAGGATCTTTCAAAATGCTTCTTCCACATTTTTTATTCAATACCTTTGTCAGCATAGAAATCTTTGCTATAGCACCAAGGAGAAGATGTGAAAATGCAGTGATGAAGAGGAGAAGGCACCTGCATGAAGTTAGAGTGTATACTTTGTTCTTCAGTTTCTTGCCTTGAGGGAATATGAACGGGAGTGAGTTTCTGCTGCGAAGGATCAGGATAAAGGAGGGCATTTTTCCAGCTCTTATTGAAGGAGAGAAGATGGCAAGTTGCAAACCCCTCTTTATTCTTGGCTTTGTCAAAGAGAAGAAGTGCAGTTTTTAAGTTGTGTGTATAGGTCACAGTCACACTGGAGTCACGCTGAGACAGCAGTTATCTTCTCTTTAGATAACAAGTGTTTCTGTGAGTCATAGAATTAAATTAGGTTTTACTTCCCCACAGCCCCACAATCTTTTCTTGGCGTAAGCCTGACTGATTTTGATATCTAAAAAAGAAATTGGCTCCAGCTGAAACTTTCCTTATGCTCGGATCAAATATAAGGATTCCACTCTGGATTTACTGGGATCAAGGGCGGAGGTTGAAGGCAACCTTTCTGTGGGAGGAGGATCTTCTGTAGAAACAGCTGTTTTCATAAAGCCCCTTGGGATTTCATGCCTGTATTCCCTCTGCTCTTTGATCAGACTTGGTCAGAAGTTGGCTGTTGGGTTTAAGCACTGCTACAGAGATAATTGAAGTTGGATACCATAAGCTTTATTTCCATCTAGGAAGCTATGTGCATAAAACTAAAGTTTTTAGTGCTTGCAATGGCAAAGAGAAATTGCAAATGAGAACAGCAGGGAATGGCTGAATGCAGGAGTGTCTGAGCCTGTGGAGAGGCAGCACAAGGAGCTGAAGGGGTCGTTTTGGCCGGCAGGGCTGTCTGAAGGAAGGAGCTCTACTTTTTTGTGCCCCTGAATAAATGTGTTCCATATCAATTTAAAATGTTGAAAGTCATACTTTTTCCTTTTCTCTTTTATGGGAGTACAGCTTTTGAAGACCATTTTTCAGGAGTAGGCCACCAGCATTTTGGAGAGAGCCTCACGTGGCCAGAAGCTAAATTCAGTCTTGCTGCTGAACTTAGACTTGGCCTGCCCCCTTCTGCTGGCAGGGGTTAGGCCTCCCTGTCAGTTCTGAAAAAGACCTGTAGCACCCTTTACTGCCATGCCTGTTTCACTGGACCTTTTTTCTTATGTAACAATTTTTATTCACAGGACAAAGGTGCTCGTGAGGTCTCCTTTAAGTTTAGAATTGCTGAAATTGTTTTGGACTGTGCTCATTCTACACATCAAAATTGTCGTGACTAATGTAATGTCCCTGGGTTGCTGCAATGTTGGAAGGGGTCTGGGGCTTGTCCAGTTTCCAGGGCTGGAAATAAAGTATTTTAAATCCTGCAGACTTTGAAGTCTTAACCGATGTAGGAGAATTGTTTTTGTCAACACTTAACACAAGTTGTCTTAATGCTTTCCTGAAATCCATGTGATTTGAGGTTTAGGCCCTGCTGGATTTAACTGAAGATACCAGAGTTTGTAATTCTGCCAACAGTAAGAATTGTTTGATCTGACTCCAGCAAAAATGTTATGTGACATAATACCTCTGCAACTGCTTGAGGGGTTAAGAAATTACATTGCAGCAGGAGGCTTGCTCTACTGAGTAAAGAAACAGCTAATTAATGTGGGGGGGTTTAACTTTTCTCTATATTTTCTTTTTCCTGTCCTCTTCCCTAGGAATGTTTCGGAAAAATGAAGATTTGACTCCATCACAGAGGTGTTTGGCTGTGAGGTAGGCTTTCAGGCATTTCTGCTCTGGGGGTGGTTTTTGTGCTTTATTAACGCTCTGTGCAGTTTCTACAGGTCACATTCAAGACAGAGGGTTTATAAGCTCATGTGAAACAGATCCATGGTTTTTATACTTCTAGCTTAATTTGTACATCTGTTCTGAAAAAATATCACTAGACGTTTGTTTTATATTTATTTAGGGAAAACATCTAAGTTCTATGCAGTGTATGCAAATTAATGCCACATCAGACAGGAGACTAGTTAACAGTGAGTACATGTGAAGTAGCTGGTGAAGGAATATGCCTGTTTAATTCTGTTTTTTCAATATTTAACTTACCTTTTCTCCTTCCTTTATTCTGGAGACTTGAAAATAATGTATTGTTTTGGGCAAGAGAGTCTTCACTCGAGGCATTTGCTTTAATTGAAATGATTGCCAGTTAACACAAGCCTTTGTTTATTGATTCAATTGTGGAGGGGAAAATAGAGAACTTAATGCAGTTGAACCAACACTTAGAGAAACAGCCTTCCCTTTCCTTTCCCAGGCTCAGCTTCAGTCAAACACCTCTGCTGGGCAAGTAGAGAGTCATTAGAGTTCAGGAGGTCTGTCTGACAATGGATTGGGAAGAAATACTGTGTGTAGAATGTTCCGAGCTGTGATTACAAAAGACACACAAACTGGTTTTGTACACGTGGTTTTTACTGCAGTCAGAGTCAGCGCTAACATGGAGTATGACTTTTCCTACTGTGGAAACTCTGTAGAACGACACATTCCATCTCACGAGTTGCTTGTCTTTGAATTGCAGACGCATGCCAAGTCTACTGGAGTATTTAAGTTACAACTGTAATTTCATGGGTATCCTGGCAGGCCCGTTATGCTCTTACAAAGACTATATTACTTTCATTGAAGGCAGATCATACCAACTGCAACAGTCTGAAGCAAATGGGAAGGAAGATACAAAATATGAACAAACGGATCCTTCCCCAAATGTAAGATGTGTGACTCTTGCAGTGCTGATGCTAACGTAATCATTGCATGAAAAGCTTGGTTTGCACTCTTCATTTACAGGCATAACTTCTGAGCTGTACCTGGAGTTCATTCATCAACAGAATAGTTCCCTGCTCAAAAAGTTTTATGCTTATTTTTTAAAGGCAGGTTTTCTCCATGGTTTCCAGTCTGGATCTTGTGGATAAAAGCAGATTAAATTGGAACTTCCTAACAAGTTTATATGGTAAAAAGCCATCTTTAAATTAAAACAGTTCATGCATGTTTCCTTCAAAGAATATAGTGTACGTAAAACAAAAATCCTAGTAAGGGAAAAATGCATAGTTAGTCCAGCAAGGTTTCATGAATGTTCTCAAATTATATTGGTTTTTAATTTTTATTTGCAACAAGTAGAAAACAGTCATATGTAATAAATTGAAAAGCAGTCATAGAAATAGTTTCACAGTATCACAGTGTAGATAAGGTTGGAAAAGACTTTGAAGATCATCAAGTCCAACCTATAATCCAACTAAAACCTAACAGCTCTAACATTTATATCATGGTCCTCAACACCTCATCCAGTCTACCCTTAAACACCTCCAGGGACAGCGATTCAACCACCTCCATGGGCAGCACATTCCAATGCTGGATCACTCCTTCAGTGAAAAAACTTCTTCCTATTGTCAAGTCTAAACCTCCCTTGCTGGAGCTTAAGACCACGACCTCTTGTTCTATCTCCAGTGGCCAGAGAGAAAAGACCAACCCCTGATTTTTTATGCTTTCAATCACGTAGAAAGATATTGAAGGTGTAGTAAAGATGTGCTATCCATAACACTCCAAACCACATTATTTTTTTTTCCTCTTTGTTTTGTTACTGAGAAGACATCAAATACATCAGAAGATAGTCCAGGTGGTCAAGCCTTACAAGAGGGATTGTATGACCTGAATTAAAATCAAAAGCTCACGAAACTTGTTACTTTTAAAATTCAACCCTGAAGATTATCTTTGCACTCTGTTTGTATTCTCTTAAATAGGAATGTATCAGACATTTAAATTTGCATTTGCCTAAGATAATTATTACCACATATAACAAGCAGGATTATCATGGGGTCAGCTGATACACTTTGGGTAGATGATTTTCCCTAATTCCAGCGGCAGTTACCTGAGTTCTCCTTGTCTTACGGATGACCAGCTGTTGCTGGAGCAGGTGAAGGCATTTCCACATGTAGCTACTTGCCTCCTTCTACCATCTAGAGGCTATTGCCCCCCAGCTGGGCCAACAGAGAGTGCTTCCCAATCAGCTGTGGAATCTCCAGCCACTTCCATCCTTAAAAAAATATGGGAGTTCTGCATGTTCCATTGTACCCATCACGTGTGGTTGTAGTAACTTGCACCCCAGGAATGTAAACTAGTGGGTAGATGATGATAACACTTCAAACTGTTCCACAGGTTGACAAAGCAAGTTGACTCACAAGTATGCTGTGGAGCAAATAGTTAGAAAGGGTGAGAATTCCCTGCGCAGATGGGCACCACATGGTCTGTACTCTGCATTGATGTGATGCATTGACAGAATGACACAGTATTAGCAAGGTTGGAAAAGACCTTGGAGATCATCAAGTCCAACCTATAACTGAACACCAACCCATCATCTAAACCATGGCACTAAGTGCCTCATCCAGCCTACTCTTAAACACCTTCACAGATGGTGACTCCACCACCTCCCCGGGCAGCCCATTCTAGTGGTGAATCACTTCTTCGGTGAAGAATGTCTTCCTAATATCATGTCTAAACCTCCCCTGACGGAACTTGAGACTGTGTCCTTTTGTTCTATCACTGGTTTCCTGAGAGAAGAGACCGACCACCACCTGACTACAACCTCCTTTCAGAGAGTTGTAAACAGCAATAAGATCTCTCCAGGGCCTCCTCTTCTCCAGACTAAACAACCCCAGCTCCCTCAACCTCTCCTCATAGGTCTTGTGCTCCAGCCCCTTCACCATCCTTATCACCTTTCTCTGGACACATTCTAGCGTCTCAACATCTTTCTTAAACTGAGGAGCCCAGAACTGGACACGGTACTCATGGTGTGGCCTCATCAGTGCTGCTTCTTAAACTGAGGTAACTTCCCTGGTCCTACTGGCCCCACCATTCCTGATGCAGGCCAGGATGCCATTGGCCTTCCTTGCCACCTGGGCACACTGCTGGCTCATGTTAAGTTTCCTATCCACCAACACTCCCAGATCTCTTTCTGCCTGCCCACTCTCCAGCCACCCCATCCCCAGCCTGTAGCTCTGCATGGGGTTATTGTGACCCAAGTGTAGAACCCAGCATTTGGACTAGTTGAAACTCATCCTGTTGGAACCTGCCCACCTCTCCAGTCTGTCAAGGTCCCTCTATCGGGCACTTCTTTTGTTTCTAAACATTGTTTTGGCTCAGTAAAGTCTTGTATACTAAAATCCTATTTCTGCAGAAAAATGTTGTGTAGTAAAATTATTCTGAATAAATGGAAGCAAACCAAATCTGCCCACATCAGTATTTCCTGGACATGCATCTACTGGTTCCCTTATAGGACTTCCTGGCTTTTTATCAAATAATCTTGCTAGTAATCTGGACAAAGTCAATAGAAATAAATGTATAACGGCTTCTTCTTTCAGGTAAGCAGTTTTCCTTAAAAAAAAAATTGCTCTTACGATGCTTGAAACGTTTTGCAGTTTATGTTGCATTAGCTTTTGACATAAAAACAAAGAGAAGCTGTTTATGCTCTTGATACTTCATCTCCCAACTGGTGTTAGAGAAATTTGGCTGCATTTTATAACACCAGTGAGTGTTGTGTGCTTTGGAGAAATATGAATGATACCATTTCACTGCATTTGCTGCATCAATTAAAATATTCATGGTCTTGTTCTAGAAGAATGTTTAAATACTATTAACTTTATATTAATACTTTAAATTTGTTCCTTGATTCTTATGTTATTATTTCAAGAAGAATAAATTGTCAGGTAACTCAACAACAAAAAAGAACATAATGGGAATCAGCAAATACTAATGTAGTAAATTGAAAAAACATCCTTGAGCTGAATTACATTAAGTTTAATTTTTTGTTAAATATAGAACTGAAGTAGCTCATGCCAGCCTACTCCTCTATAATATGTGTTGACTGCATGATGTTAACTTGGTTTAGTAGTTTTGCTGTGTTCATTGCATGTGAAATGAATCGAGTCACCATATTCAAACTTATTTCTTACACCCCTCCTGTTGTGCCTTTTTGCAAGCTATCAGTTGTTGGTGCTCAAAGTGGTGTCAACTCTCAGAAATTAATATCTGTCTTTGTAAGTTTCTTTTTATTATGGCTACCCTTAAAATACAAGATTCCTGTCAGCAGATATCTGCTTTCTTGCTTATTACGCAGACTCTTCCTACAGGTTATAAAGTTCTTGCTCAATTACCCATAACTTTTCTCTGAGGTGCCAACCTCCCCAAAGTCATGTGCTTTAATATAGTTCAATATTATATTAAGCTTCTTATTGATTCTTTATCAACCAAGAACAAGCTCTTTCAAATAAAATTTTTAAAAATTCCTCTCTACCTTTCTGTATCTATTTTTATAGACATATTCTACACATTTATGTAGTAATATACAATTCTATGAATGGTTTACCTTTATTTTTTCCATTAAAGCTGTTCTTGAACTCCTTTCTCCAGTTAGGTATTTAGTTTTCAACTTAATTATATTCCCATCTAATTTATGCACATTTAGTTTTGTCCTGGCACTGTCTTCTACCTTAAGTACCTTTTCCCCTTCCCAATGTTGATCATATTAGATATTTTCATACAGCTATGCCCAGTTGCTCATCAAAACTAAATGAGCCAGGTCTTTCTACCTTATTGTTTTAAAATAATTTGTGTGCCCTAATTCATGTGAGGTCAAAGTTATCCTGCAGCTTATGGTCTTTTAATTCCTCAACAGAATCAGTTATTTGGGTATGCTGAAAACTTTAAAGTAAATGACATTAAACTCCAAGTTACTTCATCCTTGTAAAAACTTGTCACACACTTGTACTAATAAGCTTGTTAATTAGTTGACAGGAAATGTATTAACTTTTTACCAGATGCATTTCTGTATATAATTGAACTGTAGGTTATGCTGGTGTCAGTGCACAGTGTTGTAGTTTAATTTATGTCAGAGTCCTGTAGGAGTTCATTATTTGTCCTGAAGATAAATTATGTTGAAAAGAAACCTTAACAGGAAAGTTTACACCTCCATAGTTTAGTTAAGAACCTATTTTATATATTCATGCTTATATATTTTGAGTGTTAGTGTTACCAGTTTATAAATACTGTCTCTCATGTGAAATTGAACATGACTTTTTATTATGGCCTTTGACTTTGAAGTTAAATCCTTACAACTGTCTTCAGAACTTTGGGGTGAGGCCTTCTGGTATTTAAAAATATCAAACTTTTCAGATACTGCAGACCAGAATTAAAGATTCATTGGTGTTAATATAACTGATTTAATGAACACTCATTTCTATTTAAATTCCTGAAGATTTTAAGCCAACTGAACTTTGCCCCTGCTCTAGCAGAGAGGTGGAATAATGGTTCTAGAATAACCAAAGAAAATTTTTTAGAAAGTTAATGCCCTTCACTTTGAACTTTTGTAATAAAGTATTAAAATTAGGTTTATTAGAAAGTGAATGGAAACAAATAAATAAGCACGAGCTTTACCCATTAATAGGTAGTTGGCTCCTGAATTTTCCAGCTGTGAATTTTTCAATAGCTGTGATTTCTGATTCTCTCTGGCATATTGTCCAGGATGAGGCACATGAAGCATATGCAATATTCATAAACACCCTCACCATTTTACAGGTTTTCCAAGTGTACTTTTGTATCAGGTTGTACCACCTCTTACATCTGTGTGACTGGGTGAATCTTTGGTACCGTGTGTCTTGCCGAAATCTGTGTTTTCAGTTGGAATTTAATGCTTCATTCTGTCTCGTGGAACAGAATTACCCTTTATTTTGGAACTAGATATGTGAAGCTGAGCTCTCAGTGAAGGAGGACGTTACCTTTAAAAATACTGGAAGCAGCACGGACAGAAAAAAGGATTCTGGTTATCTTTTTGTCCTGATGCTTCAAAATAAAATTGATTGATTGCTTTCTTGCCAAGTTTAGTTTCTACAGAATTTTAATATTAATTAAAACTGTAATGTTTAAATATTGAGATTACTTAAAATAAAAACATTCAAATCCCATTTAAATGAACTAGCTCCCAAACTTCTCTTTTATAGGTGCATGGTTTTGTGTGGAATTTTCACAGAAAATCTGTGTATCTGCCCTTGGGATGTGGATCAGTCAGTGCCAGGCATTATTGCTTTGTGTGTTTTATAATGGAACTTTAGAATTGTTTTCCTAAAAATAATACTTAGGTTTTACTGTGGTGGTTATAGCAAAGCTGAGCTTTGAGAAAATCTGGGTAGGTCCCACCTGAACAGAGTATTTTTGTGTCTATGAGCATATCATCTGTCCCCTTTATGGCTTGGCCACTCTAGATGGGCAAACAGATCTATATAGAACTGAGGTGTTTTGGCTGAAAATTCACCAATTATTTTAGTGGTTTAGTTGGTTTAGCATTTAGATACTGTGATAATCTTACAGAGATGATTAATGTATTAAGTTGGGCAGCAGTTGAACCACCTGCATTGTGCCAAACTGAAGCAAACAAACTGAAGCTTTGCCATTGTTTTGGAAGCTCTGCAGTAGTTGCGCTCTGTACTGGGTTTGTTATGATGCCTTAACAATTTATGTGCTTCAGTAATTTGGCAGTGAAACAAGACAAAAAAATGGAGTTGCAATTGGTGTTCTCGTTCATGGAGGGTTTTTAGAGGCTCCCTGTAGTCAGGCTGGATTTGGTGTGTTTGCAGGGAGAGGTGGTGCTCACAACTTGATCAATGTAACAACATTCCTTGAGTCTCTGTAAAATGTAACCGACTATTTCAAAGTTGGTGCTACATAGCACTGACAAATTGGCACACGTATATATCTGTACAGGGGAGGAAGATGATAACTTCCCTTGGTTTCCAGAAGGTAAAAAACTGAAGCTTACAAAAATCTCCCATCTTCGACTTTCAGATAGCTGTGGCACAGAAACTCTTGGTCTGTGGGCTGTCCCTGCTCTTCCACATGACTATCACAGAGACTTTGCCTGTGGAATACAACATTGATGATCATTTCAGAGCGACAGCGTCATGGCCTGTAAGGTTTTTCTACCTGTACGTGTCTCTCATGGCTGCCAGACCCAAGTATTACTTTGCATGGACTTTAGGTAAGGATATATTTACAAATGTAATGGTGACAAAAGGGGCACGTGGTGTGTTACCACTCTGGGATGTGCTTTCGGTCTCTGTACGGGTGTTAGGTGTTAGATGGTGAGTTGGACTAGATGATCCTTGTGGGTCCCTTCCAACTCATAATATGCTGTGATTCTGTGTGATTCTGTGGTGAGTTTCATTCGAGATGCTGCACATTTAAGCATGTATTGAAAAGTGACAGTGCCCTCTTGAGGCCTTAAGAAAAATGTAAATCTAGTCTGATCTACAATCCCTCTTTTTTTTTTTTCTTTTTTTTAAATTTTATTTTGATACCTTGATTTTTGGCATATTTGCAGAGTAAATTTTAACCTCCTTCTGTGGTTAGTAACCAGTAATTTGCTTGATGTTACTCCAGCATGAAAGCAAATGAATACATTGAAATTCACATGTCACACTGTTGCTAATAGTAGGTGCATTTGCAGTGCTATTTTCAGAATCTGATGATGCTTCAGATTTACTCTTTGTATACAAATCCCTGGTAACTGGTTTAAGACACTTGAACAAATCGTTTAAAGAATGTTTTGCATTTCACTGGCATTCGAAAAATACAACACGCAACAGAAGGATATTTTATTTATGGAAATTGATGTCTTGGAAGTGGCTCACACAACAGATTTCATCAGCTTCCTCCTCCTCTGCAGTTTTACATATTTGTTTCATAATTCTTTTGAGAGAGACTCTGGGAGAACAATGCAATGAAGAAAGCTTTAGTGTAGCAGAGCAGCATGACTCATTTACAGCTGCTGGTTTCAGTCCTGGTCAATGAATGAAATGCTTTCAGCTTGTCTGGATATAGTAATTCTGGAGCCTGTTGTGGAATGAAATAATTTCAAATATTGTGCCCTTATATACCCATATCATGATCTGGAAATAGTAGGAGTCATCTGAAAAATGAATAATTTTAGCTGTTATTTTTTTCCTTTGATACTTCAGATAGACTTCTCCTTATGCTAGTTACTCTAGCTGTCAACTTTGTACTCTAGACAGCAAAAGATTTTCATGTCTTCAGCTGTTTTTAATGGAGCATAAAACCACCTCCTAATATTTGAATTTGACATCAGTGACATCAAATGTACAGCAGCAAATTTGCTTACTTTCAGTGGTGTTGTGTGGTTTTTTTAATTTCCCAAGAAAATAAAACTATATAAATTAGCCTATGTCAAATGAAACGTCACAAAGCCCTCTTCCAGACTGCGGGTTAACTGGAGAAACTGAACTTCAGGAAAGGAACTGCTTGTGTGTGTTTCAGTCAATTGTTGCTTTTACTTTCCAAATGCATTACATTAACACCTTGAAAAATGTATCAGGAAGAAAGGAAATTAGAAAAGATATTATTTTTTCTCATATGCCACTATTGTATGAAGTAAATTCTTTTCAATATGGCAATAAAACCTGTAATACCTCCCACATTGCTGGCTGTAATTGAAATGGTCACAATCTAATCACAGTGCTTTAGATGAACTCTGAGCTAACAGAGAGGACTAGATCTGTATGGCTTCTGCAGAGCCTTAATTCCATTTCCTTAGGGCTCCTCTGAAACGGGAGAAGGGTTTGCATTCTTCTCCTCGTGGCCACTCACCCACATAAGTGGATACGTGGTCAGGGTCACCCCTGGTGGACATGTGTCCATGTCTGGGTGCATGACACTGGCTCAACAGAGGAAATACTTGGGGAAAACACCCACCTCCTTTCCTTGTGTGTGGCCACCCTAATTTGAACAGCTGAGGAAATTTTAGTGTCTGAGCTAACAAAGCTCAGGTGAAGGTGATGGCTGAAAGTGATGGGCAGTGGAGATCCCTTGGGTTTTCCTGCACAGTGCAGATGACAGCAGCAGCTTTTTCTCCTAGGGAAAAATACTGTTTGCTTTGAACTATCTTTTGATGTGCACTGTAAACACTTCACATTCAGAGGCATCAACAGTGGCCCTGTGCCATTAGTGGAGGTTTGATGAATCCTGCATTGCTTAGAAAATTACTGTTTTCTTTTATTAGATTTGCACTGCTCTTTGTAGGGGGCTGTGAATGTGCACTTGGCTTGAAGGGAAATGTGCCATTTTACCTTTATGCTTTAAACATCACTGTTGCTGCTTTATGAAGACCTAAGACATGGATCTGAGCATTGAATCATTACAGCCAGCCATTGTTTCGTAGTCTTGATGCACCTCATTGAGCTTGTTTTTCTGTCAAACTGCTCAAGCAAGTCTAAGTAGGTGATGTGAGAGAGTGAGAACATCTGTCCAGTGAAGCAGATAGTGCCACCTTTCATTCTTATGCTTTTATAGAAGTTTTTTAATTGAAAGCCAGTGTGTTGCTTGGATTGTCTCCTATTTGTTCAAGTGGTCCTCAGCATTTAAAAGAAAAAAATAAATGTAGCCTTTAAGTTGTGATAGATGTTTTGAACAAACTACATACTCTGTGATGCACAATTTGTAATACAGGCAGTTTATAATTAATTTGTATCTTTTTGTTCCATTGCAGCAGATGCAATTAATAATGCAGCAGGGTTTGGTTTCAGAGGCTATGATAAAAACGGAGTGACACGTTGGGATCTAATATCAAACCTGAGAATCCAGCAAATAGAGGTTTGTTTCTGGCTCTTCCATAAAACCCCACATGCCCATGGAGGTAGTTGTCTGTAATTTCAGTAACTTTTCCTACGCATTTTGTTCCTTAAGGTAGTGAGTATGTTGTAAGTCAGAAATGACATGTTCACACCCTTAGAAAAGGATGGAAAATAGAATCTGTTTGGAACATGTGCTACTTGTCAGTTGACTTCCAAAATATTTTGTGGTTATAAGCAGTTGAGCAAATAACTTGTTCAACTCATCACAAAATTGTTGGGGGAGGGTTTGTCATTTATATACAAGAATTTTGAAACACTTTGTAACACTTTACAATTCTAGAAATAATTAGTTTGTTTTACTTTACAGTTTTCCACAAGTTTCAAGATGTTTCTTGATAACTGGAATATCCAAACAGCTCTTTGGCTCAAAAGGTATTTCTTTCTTAAAGGAAAGCTTTTTTTCACTGAAGTTGCTTAGATAAATATTTATTTGGACATGATGTAAAGGTAATGATGTAAATTTAAAGGTAATGATGTAATGATGTAAAAAGTAAAACCTCACAAAACATCAGTTCTTTAGCAACTCCACGGGACATTTTCTTGTAATACTTGAACTACAGTCTCTGAATTTAGAACATCTCTCTCAGTGTAAACTCTCAGGTTATGATAGAAACTGGTTTTCTTCACTGGCCACAGGGAATCTAAAACTGTTAATCCGTGGAGGCGTCTATTTTCTCTCTCCTAGCACTCAAACCAGTGCATGTAGCTGGGAGCAGCAGGCAAGAGGTACATCTCAGCCTGGGAAGGCTTGTGTTATTTTTAGCTACACAGTGATACAGGACCTTCCATACGTTCTGAGAGAGGACTTTGTGTGCTCCTTCCACTGTGAGTGCTTGACAGACATCAAACCCTGCAATGTGCTGTCAACAAAAATTGTAAATATCCCTCAGCTTCACTCTCTTTCCTGGTCTGGGAAACAGAAATAGTGCCCTGTGAACTGCATCCTTCTTCTTTGTGGTACCTAGAAAGTAAAAGTGTTCTGGAGTGGCGTTTGGGTGTTGTTCCCCTTCTTCCAGTCTGTTGAGTTGATCTCCTGTCAATCTTATCACTGTCTATAACTACCTGAAAGGAGGTTGTAGACAGGCAGGGGTTGGTCTTTTCTCTCTGGCCATTGGAGATAGAACAAGAGGTCATGGTCTTAAGCTCCAATAAGGGAGGTTTACACCTGACATTAGGAAGAAGTTTTTCACTGAAAGAGTGACCCAGCATTGGAATGCGCTGCCCGCGGAGGTGGTTGAATCACCATCCCTGGAGGTGTTTAAGGGTAGACTGGATGAGGTGTTGAGGCCATGATATAAATGTTAGAGCTGTTGGGTTTTAGTTGGATTATAGGTTGGACTGGATGATCTTCAAGGTCTTTTCCAACTTTATCAACACTTAGTAGGTGCAAGTTTGACTGAGACCCCTCTCTTGGGATCACTCAGAGGACTTTCCCCCTTACTCTAAAATAGCTGGCAACAGGATGTTTCTTCCATCAAATTTATTCATAGTGTTTTCTCTTTTGTCCATAATTTCATCCCTAAATATTTTGCTGACACAATTGAAAACCAAAATTGACTTCCGTGTGATTATTCTGGTTGGCTCAATAATTAATAAAATGTATTACTAGGACATTGAAAAAGATTTGCATGCTTGCAGGTATTGAAATGTGTCATTTAATAAGAAAAATAAGTTATCTAGCTATTTTAATTTACTTAGAGAACAGAAACTGATCAGTATTAAAACTTAGTATAAAAAGCTTGTATTTCAACAAACTTTCAGATCTGCTAAACTGAACAATCCTAAGCAGAACCTCATAACAGTAAAGAAGCAGAACATTTCTGTTGAGAAATGAAAGGAAAAAATTGCAAATCAGTTGCTCAGGGTGACAATAAAAGAAGATGTGAAGAAAAATTAAAGCACATCCTTTAATAAATATTTTTAAAAACAATAGTAGAAGTATCCTTGAGGATAGTCCAAATCTCTGAGGATAATCTAAATTGATTCTGCCACAGTGAAAGGGAGAAGGGTGACTGTTTTCTGGAAGTTTTGTTGCAAGTAAGGTTGTTTTAATTGTTTATATATGAGGTCCATAAATAGTGCTAGAGAATATATATTTTACTACTAATCATTTGGTTAGTTGCAATGCTACAACAATTAGACTAGAGGACAAGCTCATGTATTACTTTAAACATCCACTTTTAACACCTCACCTCTTTATCATTTATAGAAGTCCCTAAAATATTAGCCATTTATCCCACATGAAATAGCAGACATCAGCATTTATTCTGTTCTTTTCTGATGCTCTCTAAAGCAAAACTTAACCATCAGAATCACAGGATTTAAAATACAGTGATCAAGGGTATTATTTTTACAAGCATGCGAGTTAAAATAGTTATTTACATAGTAGCCTATATCAACAATATGTATCATGATGTTTCCTGACTCTTCTCCCTCAGCCTTTTCACTCTCTTTTTTCAAAAGAAACATCTAATCCCATTTGTCTTTGCTCATATTTGCAAATGGTTTTGTGGTTCTTATTCCTTGACTTTGACATCATCCCATCTTCTGAAGTTGCATGTAGTACTTCTGCTAAAACCTTTAGGTCTTTCCCTGGCTTGTTACAGGCAGAGTTGAATAATTTGACTAGATAAATTACCATTATTTTCTATGGGTGATGTATTACAGTGTTATATCTGCCTTTTTTGCAGCAGTTGATTCATGCTCAGCTCATACTCAGTGTTTCACACTGTTGATTCATGTTCATGCCCAGCTACACTTTTTCAGGAATGTTACAGGAATGGAACCGTTTTGTATCTTCCACTTTTCTTGTTAGATGTTCTGTGCTTCGGACTTCATCTTGTTGATTTCAGAACGCTTTCAAGTCTGTCAAGATCATTTTGGATTCTAGTGCTCTGTCTGCTAAGAAAACAATGCCAGTCTCGTGCATCCACCTCCCACCCCAAAAAAGGAAGGGAAGACAAGGTGGAAAAATATGCTTCTCAGTCTGCCACCCGAGTTAGTAATGAAAGTGTAGAACCAGATCCAAACCAGTACCTTGTTGAACAGTTAATGTATCTTTCCACTTCTAGAGCAAGTTATGGATAAGATAACCTGAACCACTTGTATCTTGAATAGATTTCTTCAACCTGCCATGATGACCATATTTCCTTGGTTTGTTTTTAGGAACATCAAATGAAGCATTTGGACATGGTTTATTATTTCCAGATAAAAGAATTAAAGTTTACTTTTTACTGTTTGAAACCTGATGATTTTTGTAGTATATTGATACAGCTGAAATTTGGTTAGTTAATTTAGTTTTGTTTGCTCCTGACTGCTTTTCGGGAGACAATTCCATTAGTTTAAACCAAATAAAAATTGAAGCCATGTATCAGTTTATTAATGAGACATAATTAACCACCAGTCAGTGAAATACACATTCAGAATTCATAGCAGTGCTAGAACAGGTGATATTTGGTATATGCTTAGTGCTCTGATGTAACAAATATTTTTATACCCTCTTCTGTAACTAATCCCAAGCAGTTTAAAAAGTCCCCATGTATGCACACACAGTCACATGCAAACTGCACCTCCTCTCCCAAGGGCACGTGGGATACAAACCCACACCTCCTCCTGGCAATGTGGGCCCTCTGCTTGTATGCCCTGCCTGTGGGAGATGCGGGTGCTCCAGCTCGGTGTGAACCCACTGATTCATGTGCCCATTAGAAAAGCACGTCACAAATTCCTGTGCCTGCAGCTGACAGGGGTGAGATTCTGCTCCCTGGCGTGGCCCACTGCAGTGACAGTCCCCTAACTGGATGCAGGGTACTCTGTGCCTACCAGGGATGCTCTGTCTTCACTGGGACACAGGACATGGTGCTGATAGGGCAGCTACAGTTTTGCTCCAAGATGTCTCCCTGACTCGTGACAAATTTTGACTTCTGAGGCTTTCTTTTTCAAAAGTGCTTCTTTGGAATTCTCTGTTTAATATTTAGCCTGGTCAGTGTTGTTTTCATTTTTAAGATGATCTGTTCGGGGCAAATGTCCTCCGATAGTTTTGTGTATTATGCATGCAAGCACCTGCTCTCATCTTAATAGCCACTGTAAGCAAAGCTCTTGACAAGGGGAGAGGGTTGTGCTCACAACCCACACTGAAGACCTCATAAGATAAAACTTACCACATCTATTTGACTGGAATAAACTAAAATAGCAAAATTTTGATCTTTCCCTATTCAGATCCCGTCTTTTTACGTTCTGTTCTTCAACAATGACTGCATCAGTAGGTCTCAGTAATCTTTTGAATACGTGGAAATTGCAGTAAAGTAGTTAGATTAGCAGTGAATGTTTCAGTCCTCTGTATCATTAGCTTGTCATCTTCTTTAAATAATAGAGGTGCATCTCTTTCTCTTACTTACTGTGTGGTTACAAAACCTTTTTTCATATTGGTGTCTATGGCCTTTTTAGTTAAAACCCATTTTTGTATGTTAGCCATAGATTTGTGTTCATGCATGCTCATGGTGTTTATTTTTGCTTCATGTTAGTCTGTATCTATTTCCATATTTCCTATTGCTTTTTGGTTTTCAGATCATTAAAGACATTAAAGAACTCTTGATGAAGCCATATCAGGACCTTACCATGTTTCCTATCATTCTTCCACATCATGATGGTTTGTCATTGTGTCATATAACGTTGCCTTCTAGAAACTGCCTTTCTCGGATTCCTTTTTTCCCTTCTTTCTTCTAGAATCCTTTACTGTAGGACCCAGCCTAATAATTCAAAGTCTCCATTTTTAAATACAGTCATACCTCGCGTATTTCCACTTGCGGATTCGCGTATTCATGGTTTTTTCCTGTGAATATTTGTGTATTCGCGGAGCTTCCAGGTTTGTGTATTTGCGGATTGGGCGGTTTGCGGGACCGCCGGGAGACCCATAATCCGCTAATTTCGAGGTATGACTGTAACAGAGTTCAGCATTGGCCTTATTTGATCCTCTCACAACGCTAGAGTATGGTGGCCGAGTGGTTAAGGCGATGGACTGCTAATCCATTGTGCTCTGCATGCGTGGGTTCGAATCCCACCCTCGTCGGGGTTTTTTACTCTGGGGTGTGCATTTGGTCTCTGTACGGGCGTTAGATAGTGAGTTGGACTAGATGATCATCGTGGGTCCCTTCCAACTCATAGTATTCTGTGATTCTGTGATTCTGTGATTACAATTTCATCATCATGTTCACCTAATTGTATCGCACAGACATATTTTCTACTTGAGTTCTTTTTATTATTAAAAATTGAAGGTAGTTGTTACTTTTCCTGTTCTCCTATAAGCTGCTTTCATTTTATGACAAGCATGTATCAGACTCATTGTAAGAGTCTGAGGGGTTGTCTTTGCCTTCCAGTGAAGCTTTTCAAGCATGTTCTTGGATGGCTCAAGATCCCTGATAAATGCCAACACCCATCTTTGGATGCTTGTGTATCACCTCATTATGAATAAGTACCATGTGTGATGGCAGTGAGCACAGGTTAGCACTGAGGGCTTGAATTAGGAACTGTGAACAGCTTTAAACATTTTCTGTAAGTCGCAATAAAGTGGCAGTATTATTAAATAATAGAAAACTGCAATTGCATTCAAACCTATGTGTTGGAGATGAACTGGTAAAGTTATAAAGGATAATTGTGAAGATTGTCAGTGATTTGTCTTGTGTTATTTATCTTGAATTGTTTTTGACTTGCTAGAGTGTGCTATGAGCGAGCCACCTTCAGCCCAACGATCCAAACCTTCATCCTTTCTGCCATCTGGCACGGGGTTTACCCAGGATATTATTTAACATTTTTAACAGGAGTGCTAATGACGCTAGCAGCACGAGCTGTAAGTACCAACCAAGTACCTTCTGAAACAACAAGTTTTGTAAATGAAAATTGATCATATTCTAAGACTAAAGATGCCCTTTATGGTTGATAACACCATCTGTCTGATAGTGGTACAGTAATCTGTCAAATATTGCGGGGGTCAGTTCCAGAAAGATACTGCAATAAGCGAAATCCATGAAGTAGCAGTAAAGGTAAATATGGTAAAGATGCAGGAGAAAAACCGCACAGTGTACTGAAGCTGTGAATGATGAACTGTGAAGTAGCGAGGAATTACTGTATTTGCTTTTTCTAGTTAAGAGAGTAATGGGAATGATTAGATGCAAGGGTGGATTGATTGGGGGAAACAAACGAGACTGTACACAGCCTATAACATCTTTGTAACCTATTGTTTGTGGAAGGTCTTCTTTTGTCTTCCTCTGTATTAACTGATTGTATCTTCCGGTCATGCTGAAGAGGTTGATATCTAAGGTAATTTTGAAGAAATCACTGATGAGGAGTAGCTTAAAATTTTGGTGTCAATGCTATATATTTATGGAGTCCGTGCTCTCCCTAATTTCTGTCCAGTACTAGTGTAAAGGGGGTAACTAAAGATTGCTCAAGTAGCGGATAAAAGCCCTGGTGCGGTTAGCATTTCAAGCTGGCCAGCCAGCAGTGCAGCCACGCTGACAAGCTTTTGCAGCTGCTATTCAGAACCATATGGAGCCAGCAGATCTGCCAAGAAATCTCTCACAGTTCTGCTTGAGAAAGCTGCGTAAGAACAGAGACGGGTTTACCAGTTACTCAGTGGAAGAGGAAAAAATTACACATCAGATCAGAGCAGCATAAGATACAACATTTTTTTGTTGAAAAGAATGAGAAAGAAGGCAGAGTGTTCTTTGTTGCTCTAATAGCTGGGGGAAGGTGGTATATCAGATTTAGGTTGTTACTCCAGCAATAAAACAGATGCTTCGCTTTCATCATAGGATGTGGGTATAGTCCTTGTTTGACAGAACTGACTCCTTTGTTTACAATAGGTGTAGCTTTCTTCTCCTTCCAGACTCTGTCTCAGGGAACTTTTGACATTTATCAGCCAGGGGCTGGTGCAAAACCCAAAGTTCTGGGACAGTTCTCAGGTAAAAGTTTATTCAGTGAGATGAGTCCAGTACACTGGAGTGCTCCCTTAGCTGCTTTAGTGAGCTGTGCTGTATTCACATTTGATATGGATCCATCAATAGGCTAGTAAAAAAATTAATCTGAATCTCTCTATTAACTGTTAGTTAATATTAACTGCTCAGATTTATTACAGGTACTTCAGCATATTTATTATGTATTTAACTCTACTAGCCTTTAACTGTAAAGTATGGCAGGTCTGATCCACACTTTGTTCTTTGATCCCTGAGCATGTATTTTACTTGTTTTACCTCCTTTAATCATTACTCTTTTCATTATCAGATATTTACTAGGGGCAATTGTTGATTTGTGTTAAAAGTTATCCATCAAGTCCTGAAAGACAAGATTTCTCTACAAGAAATTCTGTGAAGCTTAATCTGAGTTCTGTAGAGCTCAGGAACAAGTCACTGCATGTGACCATAGGGGGAGCTGGAAGGATGAGGAGTATGTGACTAGAATTACTTGTTTTACTTGGCTTAACTAAGCAAAGGCTGAGTGGGAATGTGGTATCTACAAGGCAATTTGGGTAAGAAGAACAAGAAGGCTTAAAAAAGGTTTTTAATGTGAAGAATTAAATCAGCAGGAGCTCGCCTTGGGTACAGTTCTTTGGAACCAGGAGTTGTAAAGAAGCTGAAGGTTGAAGCTAAGCTGTGCACTTTGGTGTTCAGCTGTTCACAGAGGATTGTTTCAGGGCAGGTGACTGGGAGGTGACAGTCATGGTATCAAGCTACACAAAACCTGAATTGAGCCCATCTTGGCTTCTCAGCAAATCAGAGTCTGAGCAAGGATGACAATGCAGTCATAGGAAGGAGGGACAAAGATGTAATGATATCTTTTAATTATAAACTTAAATAGAACTGACCTCAAATATATATGGATTTCGGATTTGGGTTTTTGTTAAATACCTTTGGTATTCCCTTGTTTGAATGGAATTTTACAAACAAAAGAAGACCCAGCAGAGAAAACTGAGTCATTTTATAAAAGTCACACTTCACGGTACTTGTTATTAAGACTCCTGAAATATGTAATTAGAATTGATATTTTGTATGTATTCTGATTTCTATCCTGCATGCCCTAAAATATATATTATTAATGAGTACATGAAAATGGTCTATTATATAGGAGCCTTTCTCAGGAACATTCTGGCTTTCATATCCTTCAACCCTCTATATTTAGAGAACAGCTTGATAGTCTCCCTCATTCGGACAACAAGTTCAAAGTTGCATTGGATTTAGGGGAGTATTTATTTACTTAAATTCTGCTTAAAGTGATAAATATTTAAATTCCCACACTGGATGAAGTGCAGGGAATTTGAACTGACTCCTGTTGAAGTTGCTGGGCCTTTTGAAGAGTCCAAAGATACTCCACCAAACCATTGAATCTAAAAGATTCATCCAATGAATTTTGTGTGCAACAAACTCTGAGCTCTCAAAGTTTATTCCTAAACTAACTTACTATTACCTGCTTTTTCAGATAAGAAACAACATCAGGCACTATTTTGTTGAATCTCCTGCTGTTAAAGTATGTTATGATATTGTAACGTGGATGACAACTCAAGTAGCAATAAGTTACACAGTCGTGCCATTTGTACTGCTCTCTGTAAAACCCTCTTTCACCTTTTACAGGTAAGCACCTTCTATTTTCCTTTCTTTAGCTTGAAATACAAGTGTTTTCTGTGGCACAAGATTTCTGATTTGTTAGCTGAGTTAACTGTATTTCTGTTCTAGTGCTCGTGTGTATGTTGAGTGTGAAAAACCATAGAGTGCTCTCATTTTGCTGTCATAGTAGACTTAATTTTCATGGGGTAGGGGGAAAAAAAATAACCTCATCCAAAACCAAAACCAGAATTTACCTTTGAGATTGCTACATATACCCTTGAACTATTTTATAGCAAGACTAGATATGGACATCCCAGAAGTAACTTGTGAAAAAAAGTTGAAAGCAGACTTCTGTTCTCTTTACATCTTGTTACAGCACTAAATACTGTGAGGGAGGACTTAACTTCTGATTTCCTCCCTATTTTACTTTTCTTAGAGGAAATATTAATGTCCTCTTACCTTACATGCAAAATAAGGTTTTGACAGTTTTATTCCTTAAGTGCCCTGTGAGAGTGGTCAGAGTTTTACTGAATTATTATTTCTCTTTTGGTTTTTTAGCTCCTGCTATTTCTGTCTTCATATTGCCAGCATCCTGGTGTTGTTGGTATTTCCATTGAAAAGAACTCAAAAAGGAAGTAAAAAGCATGACACTGTCCAGCCCGTGTGGTCCAAAGCACTAGAAGAAGAAAACCTTTTGCAAAAGAACAGTTATTCCACGACAAATAATAGCTTCAGTCAGAAACGAGAAATAACCTGCAGATATCAAGCGTTAAACCAGTGATTGAGGAAACACTATGATGAATATATTTTGTATGTTTTCAGAAACCCATTTTTAGCACCTTTTAAAGGGGTTTGTATTTGTTCGCAAAGATGTTTGGTAAGAAAAGAATGCATTACCTAGGAAAAAATCACATCCAATAGCAAGACTGGAAACAAAACAAAGTAACCCCTCCCATGCCATGTCCCTGTGGGTCACGCCTTATACGAAGAGATTTCCATTATTTCAATGGGCACTCAGGACTTGCAACGTATGTCCATGGGGTCATATGTGTGCCCTCTGCTGAATGTACGTTGTGTATCCCAAGGCACTGATGGGGTGGAAGAAAATTGTGTCAGTCTAGGATTAACAAATGGAAAATAATTTTTTTTTTTTTCCAAACGAATGACTTGCCTTAAACCCTCTATTTACTGAAGTATTGTTTCTAAGTGGGTGTTTTCAAGTTTGAGTTCACGTGGGAAGCGCATTTCAAACGTGTAACGCTGTATGTGCTGTCACGAAGGTACAAATAGGAAATGCAAAGTCACTGGAAGGCTCTTGAATCTTTAAAAGGGAATTGCAATAAGCATCTCAGTATTTGGAGGGTTTTCTTAAAGTATCTCAAACTATTACAGTACATCACAGAACTGTAAACGTTGATGCCAAATTATAGTTAGATTTCTTTGATAAAGAGTATAATTACTCTAATGGAGTCAAATGGCCCTTCTGAACGGATTAAAAACACCTCAAGGTTCACTTTTTCCAGGGCTTGATAGCTCTAACTTAGGTTTCTTTTCCTTTCAAGTACCTAAACCCAATAAAACACTGCCAAGGGGGCTTTGCAGCCAGAGGGGGACAAGCAGCCGTAAGGCACAGAAGACAACGTGCAAGCACTGGGACTTCAAGGAAAGCGCAGTTTTGCCCTTAAACACCAGAAATACTTGTTCTAGAATAGAACTGTTTTACAAGAAGTGATTTTTATTGCCTAAAGTAATTTTGAAGTTTCAGGCATCAGTTAGTTGATGATGCTTTCAGTATCAAGCAGCAAAATGACCTTGAAGCTCCAGCACGTAGGTGGTCAAACATGAAATGACTCTCATAATCCATTTCTAGAGGCTCTATAACTGATTGCCCTTTTCCAAAGAAGTGTGCTGATTTGAGGAAAAGCTTTTTCTTTACACTTTTAGATGCAAAGTTCATGTCATATTTGTGGGTGACATAATGAAAGAAAAAAATGCTTCGGAATATCTGAATTACTGAATTATAGAAGTGTGTCAAGGAAACAATGTGGTGGTTTTATCTATTTCAAACCATTTATGGTGATGGTGGTCACTGCTAGAGTACTACTGTTAAAGGGCTACATTTTAATTGCTTATATTCTGTGTTTTCATATATTTTTTAAAGTAAACTCAGACTGTTTATCCACATGGGGGTTCATTTTTAATTTTAAACCAGACACAAAATACTACCAGAGAAAAAATATGCAGCTTGTTGATTAATAACTAGCAAATGAGTGAGAAAAATTTTGTCCTAATATTCTGAACCTTAAATTTTTCATCAAATATCTAGCACCACTCAGATGAACATTGCTAGTCCCAGAAGTGCAATGATGGCACTCAGCTTTGGGGATACTGCCATGCAAAGATCACAGTACTTCTGATGAGCTCCCTAAAGAACCAGATCCTAAGTTTGGTTAGAATTGGTTCCTTGCTGTTACAGTTCTGTGTCTGGCCTTTGGCTCCTCGCCTAAAACTCCAGGAGGAGGATAATATCGTTTGCCATGTATGTAGGTTAGCACTAATTAATCCACACAATTCTCAATATGAAATGAGAGTGGACGAGTCTGTTTAGATGAGCAGGGATGTTCATTGTTTCAGTGACAGCTCTATTGTTTTCAAGATAAAATCATCTGACTTCTAAATCCTTACTTTGATGGCCCAAGTAAAGCTCCCCTTACATGGGGTTGTGGTTATCATGTGCCTCTTTGAAATCACGTTATAGTTTGCTTGTTAATAATAAGGGAACACTAGTTTATTTGTTTGAGCATCCTTGTTAGATACAGAATCAGGAAAGACATTTTTCTCCTGTACTTGAAGGGACATTTACATAAGAGAAAAATTAGAATTGCCCATTTCTGGGTGGTAAGTAAAATTAGGGTTGATTCTTTCAGCATTTGTTCTTGTTGAGCTTAAATTCATCTTGTTGTTGTTAAATTCATCTCATATCTACCCAAACAAACACTGTTGGATGCCAGTACAACATCCAGTGTGCTGTTCTTCATTTCAAAACTGGACATGACTTTTTCTCTTCATGTTTTGAACCCATTCAATAATTGCAGTGCAAGGAAATGATGATAAATAATTCTGCACACAATTTAAGTGTACTGTCCTGGAATTCACCCTTTACATCTCATTGCTGAGTGAAAAAGTATTTTGAATCAAAATCTGCTCTTCATGCAAATGAATTCTCTTGGAGACTATGGAAAGAGGTGTTCTGTTTTATTGATAGCGCTCTGATTTTAGTCAGACCTGGAGTTTGTTGGTTTTGCTTTCCCTCTGCTTTACTCATTTTCTGCCTTGCTGTCACCCTGGATCCTTTTTATCCATTCAATCCGAAAGCCAAGAGCAGCCAGCCTCAGTGCATTAGATGATTTTTAGGTCTTACACACATCATTTGATAATACTGAATTTGAAAGGATGGCAGTGGTTTACTATTGCTCTTCCTGAGATAAACTGTAGAAAGTAAATTTCATATAAGTTTGGGACATGAAGGAAACATGGTTTTAAGTATCCTTTCACTTATTAACTAATGTATATCCAGAAGGTAAAAGTGTTTTCTGTATTGCAGATCAGCACAGTATGAAAAGAAAGTACAACATATCATTCATGATTTTATGGTGCTTTGCAGATATTTGCCTATTGTGAACCGTTCATTCAGGACTCACCATGTTAGTTAATAAATGTAGTCACCCTGATAGTAACTATTTGCTTGCTTTTTTACCCTTTTTGATTCTATATTGATGAAAGAGCTCTATATTACATATTTAAACAATACTTTCAGTGGTGCCCACTACTGTTGTTGTCAGAAGGGCTTTGTTAGCTCTGCACTTACAGAGATGCCCTTCTGATTCAGGAAACTTGTTCTTCCATGGCCATTCCTTAAGCTGACATGTAGACGCGATTTCAGTAATTGGTGACATTTGAAAATGTATTACACGTGAAAATATTGGTATGCATTGCAATATGCTCTTGATAACAAATCATACTTCAGTGAGAAGGCTGTGGAGAGACATTTGTACATTCCCTGTTCTACGCTGACATATGGTGTGAGTTTTACCAATATGGTATGTTATTTATTAGAAGAATTTTACACTTAAAGAACTTGTTCTATTTCCCCCAGGGAAATAAGTCCTGTGATTATAAATGCTGGGCTTGTATGACAGGATGCACAGTAGGTAGTTTTACCTCTTTTGATGGCATTTAGTGGTAAAATGGCCTCTGATGCAGAGGAGATGTTTGAGATCCTCACCTCTCATCAAATTCCTGTCAAAAGTAATTTTAAGAGAGTCTAGATTTACCTTTCAGAAGCTTTGCAAACAAATCGTTGGCAATTTGTTTAAATGCATGGTCAAATGTGTCCTCACATTGGCCTGCAAATGTGTCACTGTTGCTTATATGTAAACTTTCACGTGTTCAACTTTATAAGTTGGCCTTGAATGATAAAGAAATTTAAAAGCACAAGTTACAATAATTTAGGTTTTCATTTCCCTTATCCTTTAAGTCTTTCACTTTGTAATTCTCATTGAATTCTGAAACCAGCCTTGAGAATTTTTCATTTTCAATGAAAAATCTGAAATACTGCCATTTGTGTTGAAAAGTCATCAGTGTTCAAAAGCCAGATGGAAATAAATGTAAGGATTTTAATATGATGCAGACTTTATGTATAAAAAAAATACACTTTGTTTCTGTGCTGATTCCTCGCAGCATTTCACTACATGATTAACCTTTGTGTATTTATTTAGATTCAGTAATACTCTGAGCAGCACTTGGGAGTATTTTTTAAATCTTCCTGTTGAAAATTCCACTGCCAATAAATACATAACCAAGTATTTAAATGCTATTCTGAGTAAGCATCTAAGCAGATACTCTAGTGAATTGAGCCTCCTCTCATAAGATGCCCAGATCAGTTTGTGCTGTCAGTCTTCATCTTCCTCACAGTCATGGTGGGAAAGCCAGCTTTGCTTTTAGATGGTTTTAGATTTTCTAAACCCATTTACATATCCATATAAACACTGTGTAACCTTTGAATTGGCAAACTGTAGTTACATATAGTGTGTGTAAATACCCCTAAAACAAGTGCTGTCGATATTCAGCTGAGGTTGGCGCCGAGCCCTCCAGTTGTACATCACATCTGAAGGCTGTGGGGCTCTGTTCTCACAGTATTAAGCTTCCTGCTTCCTAAGGTGAAAATGGAATCTGTTGGTTACACTTTCAGTGGCAAGTAAAAGGCTTCTTTCACTCTTTTGCAAAACCAGACCTTAAAAGATATTCTGCTGCAGGTTATGAACAGAGAATTTCACTTCAGGCTGAGACCCGAGGTAGGGCCACTTCCAGAGGAATTCTTTTGTATTACTAATGACTCAGTCCAGCACCTTATTCCAAATGAACCTCCTGGCAAAACAGACCTCTGCACAATCTTCTTCCTTCCTTTTGTTCTTTAAGGCAGAAACACCCCAAGCTGGATTTTCTTTAGGTTTCACTACAATATATCATGTGAATATTGCTGTGGTCCGTGCTCTAGTCGGGTCAGGCTTGAAAGCTGGGGCAATGTAACCTGGAACAAACCCCAGAGAAACAGGGTGCCTGGAGACTGGTGATCAGAGGAGTGCAACACTGCGTCTTACCGGTGCAACCATGGTCACAATAAGTTAAGGAGTATTTGCCTATGCATCTTTGGCCTTTCTATGTGTTTATCAGTTCTCTTTACATCTTTTCTTTGTACCTTCTCTTGTCCAGTGGTGTTGACTCTTTCTAGGAAGAATCTGCTGATGTGTCTTACTGTGACAAAGGTGTCAAAATGCTACAATAGTCATTGAGTAGTTATTCTTCAATCCCAGACCTCAGATGTGTTCTAGATCAGTTAGAAGAGAACATTCGAAATGTGTTGGATGAAAAATAGTGTTCGGTGGGTAAATATAGCGTTATTCAAAGATGTTTGTAATAAGTTATTCCATTTAAGACTTTAAAATATGGAACTTTGTTCTGTCCTGCCTTGGTTACACATTCAAGGGAATAGTTTTACCTCAATGCAGAAGTAGTTATGCCTCCAGCCACCCGTATGTTAAGGTGAGAGAACACCCCTAAAAGTGGATAGCTACAGTAACCCTAAATTTGCCTTTCCTGGTTCAGATTATAATACATTGTCGGTGAATTTCATTTTTATTATTCCAAAATATATATTTTTTAAAAAGTGTTATTTTTCAACAGATCCATAAACTTAAGTGTTGGTGTATGATAAAATTAAAATACCACTGTTAGTTACACTGTGATTGTGATATTTTAATAATTACTTATTTCTAATTTGTCTCAGCCGTGCTGCAGAAGCAGCGTGCTGTTATGTTTTAAAGGTGTTTTTAACTTGCCTATAAATGTTTTTTTCTAATTTGTGTCTTTAAATCTGATTAAACTGTAGTTTAAAAAAAAAAAAAAGCAAACTCGTTTTTCTAAATTCTTTGGTGTCTGTCTTTAATGAGTGCTAAAGAACAAAATTACTTTAATACAGTTTCTCCTTTTAGGTTTGTTAAACCTACAGTGCATGCATTTACAGAATTTTAAGTCTAGCTTCTTGGAACTTGGGAAAGGTATTTAAGCAGCTGTCAGCCCTCTGTTTCTGAGCATCCTGCTGCCTGATGAACACCAGTTCCAAATATGACAACTGGGGTATTTTTAGCTCGAGAAATGGAAACCTCATAACTGAGAAATCAAATTGGGTGTTTTGAAGAAGCTGCTGCTTTAATTGATGGTTCCAAAGGAGCAAGGCTAAATGTGTACCACACAGGCACATTTTATTTTGCTTTTTAAAACTTGACTACCAGGACTCCGCTGAGGCAGTTTCTGTTGGCTGGTGACAGGATGTTAAAGCTGGTCAAGACTCCTTGACCTGCAGGTTTTTACCATGTGTGCTTAGATTGTTGGAGAAAAGAAGGGATATTATATGGCACTACTGAACAGGGGCTGTTTCTATTGCTTCCTGTCTCATCCTGAATAATTTTCTCTCTTTCCTTGATCTGGTATTAATTCTACTTCAGAAGAAACCTCGTAAAGCCAGAGGAACTTAAAGAAGATATCTTTACACAGATGGTGAGTTGGACTAGATGATCCTTGTGGGTCCCTTCCAACTCATAATATTCTGTGATTCTGTGATTCTGTGATCTGTTTCTGCAAGAGGTCCCAGCCCAGAGGAATACTGGAATGTGTATGTTCTTCTCTTTGAAAGCCACTACTGAAGCAATGGTATTTTTTGAGTCTTGTGTGTTTAGAATTCTCTTTCAGCAAGATGTGTCATGGGAGATAAAAATACTTGCCATTTCAACACAAAGGACGACAGATGCAATTTTAGAAGCTCTGGTGATTTGTGTCACTTTAACATTGCAGTTAGGAATGGAAATTGCCTTCTCAAATACGCATTCACAACAGAGTTGGTCAGGAGTGTGAAGTGTCTTCGTGAACTAAACATTGCTGCATTTAGTGCAGAATTATTTTGAACAGATTAAGCTAAGACACAGCTTTCTGCTACAGCTTCAGGGTGCTCAGACTTGTTGGTGATGGAAATTTTTAATTGTGGTTTTTTTAAGGTACTGCATAGAAGGAGCCATGATTAAGAACATCCTGGAGCCAGCGGTTATTTTCCTGTGTCTATAATTAACTTAATTCCATCTGAGTAACTTCCTGATAACATGCAGGATGTTTCAATATAGAATACAGAAGTAGTTCTAGGGGGAGATGTCTTCAACCTACTTACTAGATCAGAATTGGAGACCTGTACCCTCAGCAGAGTTTGGCAGTACATCTTAGAGCTCTTGCCAGGATGGTCATGTATAGTAGCAAAAGAATTATTTCTTCTTGTGGGCTACACATTATCTCTCCAAACTAAATAAATCACAGTGGGACTATATTTCACTGACACTGTGAACTCATCACTGGTGGGAAAGCCTTGTTCCTAGTTAAGTGCAGGGTACAAGTAGAAGAGCCCAAGGATGTCAGGAGTTGGATCCATCTGGAGCAAAAGTGGATGAAAATGAAGAACCATACAGAAAAACTGTGCTTTCTCTGCCTCCATATTCCCAGTCTTTGTACAGTTCCTTCTTATGCAGGAGTGAAGGAGCTACTGCTTCTGTCTGGTAAATTTGTAACTGCAAGGGGAAAACACAGCTAACACCTGATGGTGGAAACACTGATACTGGAACAAGGATTTGGGTGATGATGGACATCATGAAGTGAGACATTAATATACATTTTGATACAAAGTCAGAAAAAAAAAGAGTAGGATTTTTGAAAATGTTTCAAAATCTATAAATCTGAAGAGGCTAACACCGTCAGTCTTGTTAGACTGTGGTTTCTCTTACCTGTGTATGATAGGAATATTCTCTGCTGGGTCAGGAACTGGTTGGATGGCAGGGCCCAGAGAGTGGTGGTCAATGGTGTCTCATCTAGTTGGCGACCAGTTACTAGTGGTGTCCCCCAAGGGTCGNAAAAGAGGAGGCTCAGGGGTGACCTTATTGCTGTGTATAACTATCTAAAAGGAGGTTGTAGCCAGGCAGGGGTTGGTCTTTTCTCCTTGGTCTCTGGGGACAGGACGAGAGGTCATAGTCTTAAGCTTCAGCAGGGAAAGTTTAGGCTTGATATTAGGAAAAGGTTTTTTACTGAAAGAGTGATTCGGATGTGGAATGGGCTGCCTGCAGAGGTGGTTGAGTCGCCAACCCTGGATGTGTTCAAGGGGAGGCTGGACGAGGTGTTGAGTGATAGGATCTAGATGTAGATGATAGGTTAGTTGGATTATAGGTTGGACTAGATGATCTTCAAGGTCCTTTCCAGCCTTATCTATACTGTGATACTGTGATATGGATGCTTGAAACATCAGGGCCACTCTTCCTTAGTGGCTTAGTGGCTCTTATGCAGACTGTCGGGTGGCACAGTGAGCACTTTTCAGTCCAATATTATTTGCAGGGATTTATCCTCCATTTGCTCCTTTTGCACTTCTTTTGTGTAAAGAAGAATATGCTTTATGCACTTAATTTCTCCCAGTTTTTCAGCTGAACCAGTGTTTTGGTGCAAGATCTAAGTGGATTTAGCCTTTGAATGTTACAGCTTGCACCTTTGCTTTGTAGTAACAACTTCTGAACACGCAAGGAAGCTGTTAATTTTATTGGGCTGTGGAACATTTTCTTAAGGTCATAGAAGAATTTATGTTCTAAAATGAGAAAAGCACTTGCTTTCTGGTTTGTAAGTATGTAGGATAGTCCTGCCAGATGTTTCTTTAAGAAGCAAACAGCCATAGCTCTTTACAGAGATGGAAATTCTCAGTGTGTAAAGGTTTATATCAATCCTTTCTCCCTTGGGACTCGGTAACCTTAGAAATGAGGGCTCTGCTCCTTTCCCTGCTTGGTTGGTTGCCATCCCAGGTTTAAAACAGGTTCACTGATCTCCAAGGAGATGTTATTGCTGTGGTCATTAGAGATCATCTCTCATCCAGTTGTCAAAATGAATTAAATACGTCTGTTGTCATGTCACCTGGGCTGTGGGACAAGCTGGTGGATCTCACTGTATGTTACTGCAAAATGTGAAATATGTCAAAATTATCTTAAGTCAGGATGTACTTTGGTGTTTGATCTTTGTATACAGATCTTTGTGAAACAGATCACAGCAGCATCCCTTGGTCAGGACATCCAGGGGCTCACAGGGTCTAAGGATGAGGTAAATCGAGATGTTGTGTGTCATGGAACAGGTGGTAGTCAGCATCCCTGCCTCATGGACATCCTGAATCTCGAGCGGGTCATTATGGGCTTGTTGCACACCGGGTAAGGAATCGGATTTTCACGGAGAGCAGCGAGGTGAGATTTTTTTTCATTATTTTTTTCCTGTTTACCAGCGGCAGCCCTCACCCTCTGCGTGCTCATCCACCAGGCAGCGATTGCTCGCACACCTTTTGCCCCGTTTCCCTCAGAAAGCAGCCGGGAGGTGACCGCCCTGCGCTCCCCGGGGCGGCGCCGCCCTGAGGGGGAGCCCAGCGCGCGCTC
>WEKX01017607.1:15193-51544 GCA_013390025.1 Pitta sordida | reverse complement strand
GCCCTCGGGGAGCCGCTTGTACCGTGTTCTCTGCTGTTGGTTCGGAAAGGCAGATAAGCGTCGGACCCGTCAGGAAAGTTTTTGGCGTCTTGTTTCCGAGGTGAAGAATGACGGGATGGTTGAGGTTGGCAGGGACCTCTGCAGGGATCCGGTCTAACCCCGCTGCTCCAGCAGGGACAGCAGGAGGGGATGGCCCAGGACCATGCCCAGGTGGCTTTTGTGTGTCTGCAGGGACAGAGACTCCACAGCCTCCCTGGGCAGCCTGTGCCAGCGCTGGGCCACCCTGATGTTCAGACAGAGAGAGACTCCTCTGAGTCCAGGGAAGGGCGGCATAGCTGGCAAAGGGTCTGGAGTGTGAGTCCTAGGAGGAGTGGCCGAGGAAATTCTGGGGTGGTTTAACCTGGAGACCAGGAGGCTCAGGGGAGACCTTACTGCTGCTCTCTATAGGTTCCTGACAGGAGGATGTAACCAGGAGGGGATCGGCCTCTTCTCCCGGGCAGACAGTGACAGAAGGAGGGGACATACCCTCGAGCTGTGCCAGGGAAGGTTTAGGTTGGACATTAGGAGGAATTTCTTCATCAAAGGAGTGATTGGACCCTGCCCAGGGCGGTGATCAAATCACTGTCCCTGGAAGTGTTCAAGGAAAGACTGGATGTGGTACTTGGTGCCATGGTCTAGTTGACGTGGTGATGTTTAGTCGTAGCCTGGACTTGATCTCAGAGGTCTTTTCCATCTTGTCCAGCTGGATTGATTCTGCCTTTCAGTCTGTGCCCATTGGCCCAGCTCCTGCCACAGGACACCTCTGGAAGGGTAGCAAAATCTCTTGAAGGTGTCAGGGCTTTGCCACTTCTCGTATATGCTTAACTTCTTCAACCAACGTTTCCAATTTTTATTTCCTCCCTATAATTTTCTTTAGAGGATTGATAGCAGGAAGAATAATACTTCGTTTGATGGAAAAGTTTTTGACTCCTGGGGTTAATTACCTGATGCCCGTTCTCCCTATTAAATAGTACAGAAATGTAAAGGAAAAAAGGAGGTCTTTTTCTGAGATTAGAATGTGTAAGAAAACCTACCTCTTTGTCTATTGAATAGGCATCTGGTCTTTGTTCTGCAGCCCTGTTTATTTATAATAAATTGGTTATTAAGAAATTTAAATCTGCTTGAAATCCTGTGTGACCACAGCTAATGAAATGTCACACATTAATTTAAAGATCTACATCACACGACTGACTTTTTCCTTAGGTGGAAATACTGTAAAAATCAGATTTTTGTCGTATAACTTGTGTCTGTGGCCAACAAACCCTTGATTTTAGGGGTGCAGAAAAACATGTTGGCCATATGAGACTGTGCAGGGTGATGTTGCAGACTTTCTAGCTGTGTTTGTGTTTTATAGAGGTTTTGACAATTGATTCGTGTTTTTTTGCAATTTTGAAAACAATACTGGTACCTGTTTCTGTTTGCTTTCTTTTATTTGATGCATTTTAAACCTGAAATGGTGATTTGTGGGACTGAGCATTTTGTGGTTTGTACAGGAATTGAATTTTCTGTTAGAATTCAGATGTTCTTAGCCAGACATTAATGTTCATTTTCCATATTTAAATTTTTTGTCTCAAACGAAGTTCTCTGATAAAGTGTTTGTGAGGTGTCTAATCTTTATTTGAACCAGGGTATCTCATAGTTCATATCAGCTGACAATAGCACTTTATTGTGAATGTGTATTTACATCTTCCCAGTCTCCATGGTTTCATTAAAAAGATAAAAAACAAACATTACAATATTTGGAAATGGCCATTGCCTTGCTTGCTTAAGATAGAAAAGAAGGTCTTGTTTATCTCCAGTGCCTTGTACTTCTTACTATTTACAGTAATAATGGTTTCAACCAGAGAGGCCTCCTGTTGTGAAAGCTTTTTTCAGTTACTATATTGGTTTGGGGTTTCAAAATAAGAATGTCTGTGACTCTAGTTTTACTTCACTTTTTGTGTCTTTTAAGGTTTTTTTAGTTACTTTATAGCAAAGAACAAAATGATGTAATAAAAATAAAATAATCTATTAAAATGTTTTCTCATCCAGATAATAGGTGTGTGGCTAAGAGAAGCAGAATCAATGTTCCCAGATGAATAAGATAAAACTGGAAAGCAGCATAAGGTCATTAGTCACACTGGAATTTCAGACACTGGAGAAGTGGGTGGGTGTAGACCAATTATGGAAACTTAGATTTGTTATTTCTCTCCAACTCTGAGTACCAGAAATTAATAATTTTATTTTTTTTTGAGACTCATTTCAACTGTTCTGTAAACAGAATCCTGGTTGACTCTGTCTCCATGGAAAAAAAGCCTTCTAAAATATTTACCCCTGGATGTGATGCCCAGCTTGTGATCTCTGGGTGTTTAAAGAGTGTGTCCGTTTAGGGAGGGATTACAATAAGGCACCATCAAGGATGGGTAGTGCTTGTGTTAGCAAGATTCTCTGCAGCCTGAGCAAAGGTGATGTTTCAGCATGTTTTCCACTTCTTTGTGCCATCGCAAAGCATGAAAATGTGTGAGAGCATGAAAGTGACTTCCCTTAGTCTTTTAGATTAAATTTCACACGTGCAGTTCTTTTGTGTCACTTCCAATCCTTAAAGGGTGAAACGCTGTGTTTTTGTGCGTTGGATTTGTACGTGCCAGGATTTCAGCTGCAATTATTTCCTTCTACAGTTAAGTGAAAGATCTGCCACGGTGTTGCATGTTGGGAAGGTGGCTTTTGTGTCTGCAGTAGAAGGAAGCATTAAAAAGAAGGCAGCAGTTTTTTTCATTCTATGATGAAAAATACGAGGTACCAGGATGTCTGCAGGCAGCACTGCTGCTGTTGAGAGAAACTAAATTTTTGTAAATTAATAAATCTTTGCAGTCTTTCCAAAACAGTGATAACATCCATCTGCTTCAGCTCAGGATGCAAGAGCCTGACAAAAACAGGTTAATCCCTGTGCAAACATTGCCTTCAGCTGACCATTTGTGCTCTTTTCATAGTTCTTGGTGTGTTCTTGGCTTTATAAAATACCAGGATTTGCTGCCTTTGGGGCGTTGTGAGATTTCCAAGCTTGAAAATTTGGATTGTGAATGAGGAGCTGGTGTGTGGACTGGGAATTGTCTCATTTGGGTAGGAGGGAAAAATAAGAGCGTTAATCTTCATTGGAAAGGGGGTTGATTTCCAAATGGGCTCCCAGTTTTAACTGAAATTTTTATAGATTATGAAAATACTTCTGCTGTGTGGAAGAACCAAGTACATGTGTTAATAGAGCAGTTAAGGTCCGTTTATATAGAGGGTGCTCTTGAATGGTGCTGGTTGTGCATTTATGAAATTTGGCAGGGATTAAGTTCTCATCCTTTATTTTGGTCAAGGATAATGTGTTGAGGGTTTTCTTTTTGTTCCAGTGTTGTTTGACAATGGTATGAATACATATGTATTTGAGGAGCTTTTTCCATGGGAGGGGCTGGAATAGAGACTGTACCTCCCAGTCTTGGTTCAAAGGCTTTATGGTAGTTTTAAAGAAATCCGAAGCACTGGAAGAAATCACACCTCAGTGACCACCACAAATATGGACTTTGAGTACAGTGCTTAGTTTTCATACCGTAATATTAAATTTGATTTAATGAGAAGATGGACTGTGGCTGTGCTCAGTTTACGTGGATTTGTTGTCAGGAATGAAAGTCTCATGCATGGACTTCAGGCTAATTTCAGGCGTGTTCCTGGGGGGAAGAAATAAAGCAAAGTTTCCAAAAACATTAACCGAGCCCTATTTTTTTTACTTATCTTTCCTTCTGGAGTGATGGGGGTTTGGTTTGTGTGTTGGTTGTTGTTCCTGAAAAGTGCTTTCCTAAAGCTCTCCAGTGGTGTTAATATTATGGGTGCTTTCAGAGGCTTTCCTGAAAAGGGGCAAATAAAAGCATCAGGATGTAAAAATTGTGATTATAATATTCGATTTTGTGGTTCTTGCTTTTATAAAGTAGACTGTTATTAATTCTAAGAAGGAGATGTTACATGACAGTGAAGCATAGGGGACAGGGAGTATTAGTATCCTCAGAGATGGTTCACCCCTACAAATGTTTTTGCATTTGATAAAAGAAATGTTAACATGGGGTTAGTAGACACATCTCCAGAAGTGTTCATTGGCATCAGGACTTTTGCTGTCGGTCAGAGGTCGAAGTTGCCTCTCAGGATTCAGCCGCACTGCTGCTGACTGAGATTCCTGGAGCGGGATGCTTATCTACAGTGCAGCAGGGCTGCCTTTGCCTTTTGGAAATATGTCCAAAGGGAACATCAGGGGAAGAATTTCGCTTTGAGGAAGAAGCAGTGGTGAATACTTTTTTCCTTTTCACACTGAGAATTCATTGGCGAAATTTTGATAGCAGCTGCAGTGTGTAATTAATTTGGTCAGACATTTGTAGTCGTGTTTTGCGCATGATTTTTTAATATAGGTTTAAGTTTAGTATGTGGTATGGAAAATAACGTGGGGATTTAAGGTACAGCTGCAGGAGAGGAGCTGGGACACTGCACCAGAAAATGGCTGTGGTGGCAGTGGAGCCAGTGGCAAGTCACATTTCATGAATTTCTGTTCAAATATGTTAAATAATGATGGGAGGAATATTAGATGTGAATGTCTGATGTCATTTTAGGCGCTTGAGAATATCTGAGACACTTGCTGCTGCAGGCTGTAAGGGAGTTGGGCTCTTCTGGGTGGCAGCTGGATGCCAGGCAATGTGCTGACTTTCCTGGTATTTTTGTATCTGAAATGGCAGTAGGAGCCCGTGTGCCCACAGTGAGTCACTAAAATCTCTGTTTCTTTTCAAACCTTTCATTTTTGGTGTGCTTTACTGGGCTTTTTGTTTCAAGTTTGCAACCTCAGTAGAAAAAAATGAAGACGAATATATTGACAGCGCTGTTGTGCTGCTCACCTCCCTTGGATGGTAGTTTAACTGTCTGGTAAATGTGACAGACTTTTTTGTGTTCTTGGTTTATTTATAGCTCTCTGTGGGAGAGACTGGCTCTTTGGGCTGTGCCCGGTAAAACTGCTGCTGGGGTTTGTATGTCAAATCCAGAGTTACGTATTTGTTTTTTACTGGTTTTAGGTGTGGGCTTTAAACAGTGTCTGAGTTATAAAATTATATAGTTTGTAGTTTCCTTTGTCACTGGGCATTCATGCGTGCCTGAATTTCATTCACACGTACCCAGAGCTGCTGTCATGTTGACTGAGGTGGTAACTGGCGTTTTTATGAGCAAGGCGTTTCTGGGGGGGGGTCATCTGGTGGCTGCAGTGCTCTGGGTGAGCTCGGGTTGTGTCTCACATATCCTGACAACGCTGTGTTTGACTGTGGATACTTGGTGAAGAGGAAAGCCTGGTGTGATACTGTTACAGGCTAAGGAAGCCATTTAAAGTGGAGCTGGATGATTCGATTTAAATCTCTAAATCCGAGCTCACTTCTCCATGCTAAGAGTGATGCAGTTCGTGCTGGCTTCCTCTCGTCTTTTTTTGTCCCACTTCAATTGAGAGTGCAGAAAAACTCACTGGCTGCTTTGATATAAGAACGTTTGCCCGGGAAAATCACTGGTCTTTGGCTTGTGGCTGGTAGAGAATAGCCAGAGCAGCGGGCTTTAGCTCACACTAAACTGGAGTTTTTTCTCTGCTGTTACATGACAAAGCCAGACAGAGTGATCATGTCAGTCACTGCTGAGTAGAAAGCTTTAGAAAGTCTGAAATGGCTCTTGATGTTCTTAATGTTCTGCCTTAACCGAGGAAAACCTTTCTTGTCTTACATATTAGAGGTTAAAAACATGATCAGTCAACAGAAGCCGTGAGAAGGTTGTTCAGCAAGTTAACGACGTGCCATCACATGCAGACATGTGTGGATAAAGTTGATGATAACTGATTTAATAAATGGTGTTCCTCACAGTTCCATATGGCTACTATTGAGATAGAATCACTGTGTTTCATAATGCTGATTAATCTCAATGTTCTCCTTATGTACATAAAGGATAAAGGTTATATTTTAAATAACTAGTACATATGTGTAAAGTATCTAGCTTATAAAAGTATTCCTATCATGCTTTATGTACAGAAACATTTATGCAAATGAAAAACTACTGTGCATTCAGTTCAAAATATTTATTTAGCCAATACACAAAACTAAGAATACTTCCTGTAATTTTGTAAGAACTAGGAAGATTAAGACTTTTCATGGAAGTGTCGTGTATTTTAATGCACGTACCCAGCCAATAACTCACTGGCTTATACAATTCGTGCCTTCTAATGTCAAATATCATAGCTGTTATTTATGCTTTGCTGGTTTTTTTCCCTTTCCTGAAATACAGATCAGCTTTGTCACATAGAAGCCTTTTAAATACTGTGTGAAGATGGCGAGCCTGGTGAGTCAGAGCCTGTTGACCTACGTGGAAGAAGGAAATGTTCCTGCTCTGAAAGCACTTCTTGAGAAATGCAGGGATGTGGATGAGAGAAATGAGGTAAGATGGTTTTTTAAAAGGTCAGTTTCACACTGCAGCTTATTAGTTATAGAATGATTAATTAGTGAGATCACACTGGTTATTTGTTACAGAGATTTCAGATTTGCTTTCCAGTGATTGCTCACCTCTGCATAGCCTGAACACTGTGTTCAGTGTCTGGTCAGCACTTCAGCATCTTTTATTATATTTGTTTTCTGAGTGTTCTTCTCAGCTGGAAGGCACAGCTCCCTCCCTCCTTTGGAAATCAAGTTTATACCTGTATTTTGCAGCTGGGAATGGTTTCTTAGTTCACAGGTCCAGCTGTGTGTGTATTCCTCCTCTGCTCATTTTGGGGTGGAACCCGGGATGATGATAAACCTTCCCTCACATCCTGGTTTACATGCAAGAGATACTTTGTTATACAATTCAAATTGCACCTTACTCTGAGCAGGTGCTTGTCTAGATGAAAAGATATGTAGCCAAAAAGTAGCTCTAGAGGATTATCTGAGTTTGCCAGAAGTACACAGGATGTCTTGATACACAGGAGGGAGTTGATATATGGATTGTTCAGAACCCGCCGTCTTGATGAGCTCTTAAGTCTTCTCTGTATTATTTCATCTTCTGTAGTAGAATTTCTGGTTTGTAAGTATCTGGATTTTCATCTGGATTATTTTAGTTTTGATTTCCTAAATAGTGTTGTAGAACTGGAACGTAGTTGGCTTATGTGGTGTATTCAGAGAATTGGATTCACAAAAAAACTCAGGACAGAAGTGATCTCTGGAGGTCCTTGGACCAAATCCCTTAATTGCAAGACTGACTTCCTTCCTATAGTAGGTTAGATTTCTCAGGGACTTTACAAGGAAAATTTGAAAGTTCCCAAAAGGAAAAGAACCTGCAGCATCTCCGAGCAGTGTTCCAGTGCTGAACTACTCTGTTTAAAAACATCTTCCCTATGTTTTATTGAGTATCCTTTGCTGCATTTTGTGGCTGTTACTTCTTTGCTCCTTGTTGTGTGTCTCTGAGAAGGATCTGCCTGTGTTTTCAAAGCTACTGTCTTGGTCTGACAGGCCAGGAGGGCATTTTTACTCACCTAGGTAGTGTATGGAAGGCTGGGGGGGGGGTTATATCTTGTAAAATAGATGTTCTGTTGCATTATTTTTTTAAATCTGTGTAAGATGGAAAGAAGTCAAATGGCATACATTAATCAAATCCAAAAAGCCTCATGCAAACGTGAAAACAATGTACAGGATTTAGCCTTGCCGTAGTTACTCGATCTGGTTTCAGTAAAGACAGTTTTCTTTGATTGTTGGCACAGGCATGTGATGCTGTGGATGCACATATGCTGAGGTATTTGAGATGGGAGCATTTTTAAGTTTCAGAGCACACACATGAACCTGACCACCTGGCGTGCAGCGTGTCTGAGGAGGGGAATAGTTTATTCCTTCTGCCAGTATTTCGTTTCAACAACATGGCCAAAATCAGACAGTTTGTGTTGATTTTACAAGTGTCATTGCCCACCTTCTTTTCTAATTTTTTTTTTTCCTCTTAGTGGGACTAAATGTATCCCAGGTTTCAATAACTGCCTTTTTTGCAGAGGTCATTTCCCCAAGACCTAATGTTTTCTGTCTTCTGCTATGTTGGTTCAGAGAAGGTAATTTCTGCAGACAGACGTGTGGTTTGCATCAGTTTTAAACCTGTTGTGGGGGGCTGTTCAGTTGTATCAATGACAGGAGTCCTGTTTAAGTACTAACTTTTCCTTGGAATTCAGTGGCTTTGAGTGCAATTCTGTTTCCATTTCTGGATCTGTCAAGACATCTTTTCTTCTTGAGTGAAAAGCAAACACCAAAACAGGAATCCCAGTGGAAATCTAAAATGATTGCTGGTGAGCCAAGGTTTGCTGGTGCCAGGACCTCCCAGTCTGTTGTGACTTGTCCACTGGTAGGATCACCCACATTGTTGCCAAGCCTTTTTATCTTGACTGTGAAAAACCAGGATGTCCCAGTCAGTTTGTGTATGGATGGCTTTGTTACAGCAACACCAGCAGTCTCACTGCTTGGTTTCCCTAACAAGTTAGAGGTTTATAATTTGGTTTCTCCAATACTTAGACTGAGTTGTGATGTACAGATGGACAGCATTTAGTAGTTGTGGGGTGTCTGGACTCTGGTGCAACTTTTGGGGATTAATCTGGATGTCACAGATGTAATTATCTTTTGTTTCTGTGTTGGTAAAATCTTTGTGATGGTTGCTAAAGCATTATGTGCTTCTATTTGAGAGTCTTCTAACAAAAAAGGAAGGCTCTTTTCAGTACTCTGTAGGAAAGTTTTAGATCTCTCTGAGCAAACCAAAGCCAGTCTGCGGCTGTAAGACACTTCTTACAGGAGGGAATCATTTTCCCATCCACATCCTCCTCTTACCCAGACATACTTTGGTTCAGTTTGTATTATCCTTTTGTTTTATCCACCATGGATCAGAGTGACAACAACAGTAACTGTTCAGACGGAGGTGAGAAGGATGGTCATGCTAAAATGGGGATTTTTGTGAGTGTTTCTAAATTGGTGCTTGAAAGGGATCTCTGGGGGTTATCTTGTCCTGTGCTCTGAGGTGGGCTGGTTGTAGCCAGCTGGAATTGGCTGTGGGATGCAGGGCAGTCCCAGGCTCTCTTAACAGAGCAGCTTTCTCTTAACATGCAGCTTTCTCTGGGTATCAAACCCTGGGGGTTCCTCCTGTGGATATCAAAACTTGACATCTGTACTCAGTAAAATAAGGTTCCTGTCTTCCCAGCCTGTCAGGGTCTCTCTGGATGGCATCAGCAACTCCTCCCAGCTTTGTGCAGGCTGTGAAAGTGCTGCAGGTGCACTCTGTCCTGTTGCAGGGTCCTTAAGGAAATGGTTAAACAGGATCCCAGTGTTGATCCCCTGCACTAGTGACTGGCCTCCAGCTGGACTTTGTCTCACGGATCCCCATGTTCTGAGCCCAGCAGTTCAGGCAGTTTCGCTCCACCTCACTGTGGGTTTATCTGGTCCATATTTCTTTTTTTTTTCCATGGCCAGACCTAAAAACTATTTCTTTTTGATACAAAATATACTTTAGGATCTAAAAGCAACAATATCCATTTGAATGTATGCAAGGTACAGTTACAACAACATCAATTTACGAGAGCATCATTTTTCTCTGTGAAAAATTGCCCTGTTAGATGATGCGTTATATCTTGTCATGACCAGTACTGTTGGTTATCTACAATGTCACAGGGAAGGTTCTGTTCAGACTAGGGAATAGCTGATGGACCAGAAGGTTTTCTTAAAAGAATCCCTGGATTTCTGTGATTGGTGAGTGTAAAGAGCAGAAGGAGTCATCAAAGACCTTTATGGATCGTACTGTTGACTGTTTCAGTAATGAAGATTAGTCATATTCCTGTATTCTGATTGTGCATTGATTCGTATTCTTTTCAGGGAAATTGCTGGTCTGTAACACCTAACATTGTAGCTTTTGCATTCGAGACTAGATAATTTGAGTTTTCTGTATGATGAAAACGAGAGGCCAGCAAAAAATACCTTCATTTATTAAACTTGTTGAAATGAACAACTTTACAGTAAAATTTAGAAAGCTTTACAATTTCTCTGCATATTGGAAAGTATCTCAGAGGTTTGCTGACACAGAAGAAGGTTGATGGAAGGATGACAGATTGTAACTGACTTTTAAAACACCTCTGAAGGCAAATAAAGAGGATTTTCTGTCTTTCATCTTCCCTGTGATGAGACTGCCTGTTAAGGTGTTGCACAGGACTGGAATGATGTATTTTGTACACTGACAGGCAGAAGTGGGATATATAACTTGGCTACTTTTTCCAAGCCTTCAGTAACTGTTCCTCTGAATCAGTGTGCATGTTTTAAAGGTTCCTGTCTTGGATTTATTCATAGTTTCTTAACAATGTGACTGAGTTACTTCAAATTGTAAAGATGTAATAGGCTATATTAGAAATGTCTTCAGAGAGCAAATCATCCAGAAAGGTGGGTATTTAATAATGTAACTTTTCCTTTTGGTAGCCGTTTTTAATGTCTGAAATATTTGGTGGGGGTTTTTTTAGTCACCTACAGCACTGGCTTTAATACATGTTCTCCACTTTTGTTGTAAATTTAATGCATGTTTTGAAAACCAGTCCTTCTTACTCCTTCTCCCTGGCAATTAAAAACTGGAAACAACTTAACATGCCTTTGTAATGTCTGTTTTTTTTTATTGTATATGTGCGTGTGTTTGCGTCACTTTTCCTGTCATTTTGATTTCAGAATGGTCAGACTCCTCTCATGCTGGCTGCTGAGCAAGGCAACTTAGAAATCGTCCAGGAGCTCCTCAAGAAGGGAGCAAATTGCAACTTGGAGGATGCAGTGAGTATTAGTGCTTTATGTGATGGGCTGTGACAGTGGAGGAACCAGAAATTTCCAGAGGCAAGCAAAGAAAGGGACTTCAGGTTATTGTTAAGGGCAGGAAGACAAATAGCAGGTCGAAAATGATGACATACAAGAGAAGTTTTATCCAAAAAAATTTTTTTTTTATTCCTCTGGGTCCTCAGAAGTTTCAGTGTTTTTTCAGTAAATACTGAGGGAGAATTTAGGTTGAGGGATTATTTCAGGTGAAAGCCAGAACATTGGCAAAGAATGGTTTCAGATTTATAACTTGTCTTCATGCCTTTGTGCAAGAGGCTGACTCAAGATGAAAGATGCTCAGAAAGGGTGAATGGGACAGATATGTTAAAAAGTTTTGGAAGTTCCAATTTGTGTGTTCCAACGAGGAGTGATAAACACTAAAAGAATGCTGCTTGTGTTTCTTTTTAGTTCTACACTTAGCTATTTGTATAGCTTATGTATTTCCCGTTGTGGATTAAACATTTGAAAAACCAGGTTATTGAAATATTAAATATTACTTTAAAATGTTTTTTTTTTTTTCTTTTTCCCAGGATAACTGGACAGCTCTTATTTCAGCAGCTAAAGAAGGACATGCAGCGATAGTGGCAGAGCTGCTCAATTACAATGTCAGTTTGGAGCATCGGGATCTGGTACGTGTTGTCCCAGTGTAAAAAATAAAACAGTTTTTTGGTGAGAGGAACAGTTTTGTGAGGTAGAGATTTTCAGTTCCGTAAACAAAGGAAAGATCTTTCATTTTTAAATCGTGTGCTCAGTCAAATGGTCTGGTCTGTCAAATACCTTAAGCAGTGAAATCTCTTTGTCTCCTGGTTAACAATCTTCGATGAACAGAGCAATGCAGTTTGAAGCTGATTGCTCTTATTACTGCCTGTTGCAGAAATCAAAATTAAACTTCTAACGTTAATTGGCTTGGATTTTCTATACTTTTCTTTTAACATAGTATTTCTTGGTTTTTTATTGTAATTGAGTGATAGGATTTGTATGCATTTGAAATCTGAATTTAGCATTCAGCAACATCAAGGAGAAGTTGTTTTCTAAAGTGTTGCATGTGGCAGGGAATAATACTTTCATACATGTGATTATTGTTTGCATAAATAGAATTACAACATTGTGTGGTCAATCCTTGCCATGTTTTGGATTTGCAAAATAGTCTTTGGACAAATACAAAGTGAAATAGAAGTCCTGAGTTAGATTTCTAAAGGTTTTTTTTCAGTTTTTCCATTTCTTTGGCCTGTGCTTGCCAGGGAGGATGGACTGCCCTGATGTGGGCGTCATACAAAGGCCGCACTGAAGTAGCCAAACTGCTGCTGGAGAAAGGAGCAAATCCAAACATCACAGGAATGGTAAGTGTTAGCCTTAAACGGCCTCTCCTCCCAAAGACTTTGAGTCCTGAATTGTACACTCATCTTCTTGTCTTGATTAAACATTATGCATATTTTGCAATATGACATTAATCACTGTACTTTATAAAGTGCTTGCTTTAATAATCTGTGTGATACACACTGGGATTTTTATTGATTTTGGATTTTTTTAACTGAAGCAAATGGTTGTATAGCTTATAATATGATTCAAATTATCAGGAGAGGAAATGATAGAAAAGATATCTAATGCTTCTTGTGCAACAACTGTCCCTTTTCTGCCTCTGGAGTAACTAATGTACGCAGTTGAGAAACCATAATTTGCTTCCTAATTGTTCCATAATAGTTACTAAATAGGCTGAGGTTATATAAATATGTACCATACATGTACCACACAGTTTGTTTATACTGTCAGTTCTCTGGTGTTTGAGGCAACACTGAACATCCAGGAAGAGCAGCAGTGGCCAGAACAACCTTTCTGATTTACTCTGGTTTACATGGCACAACTCCTCTGCTGTCCTGATTCCCTAGAGATGCTGCAGAGCTTTCTCTGCTTCTTTCCTACCTTACAAGTGTTCATATTAAGATGAGGATGTGAATTCATAAACCTTGTTTAAGGAGTTACAAGACAAAATTGGTTCAGAACAATAGATGTTTCCCTAGACTTCATCTAGCCAATGTACTAGGTAATAATGTATAAGTAGTTAGATTTATTTCTGTTTATTCATTCTTCTGTGGTTTTCATTTCTCTTGGACCATTGCATTGTTCATGGAAAATAATGAAAATAATTAAGACTATATAATTTTTTTTCATTTCTAAGCAATACAGTGTTTATCCAATTATTTGGGCAGCAGGACGAGGCCACTCAGATATAGTGCATCTCTTGCTGCAGTATGGAGCTAAAGTGAACTGCTCTGACAAAGTAAGTTATATCTCTGTAACATTTCATTTCTCTAATGCTTGATAAATTTCTTGTAAAAGGAAATTGAAGAGTTTTTGATTGGAAAAACATTTGCTGTTATATTTTGCCCCATGAGTTTAGAATTAGTTGTTGTGCTTGAAGGAGGTTTTTCACAGTATGCTGAAGATGGTTGTGAACACTTTTGTGTTTTCTGAGCTATTGGAAACTTTGCCATCCTAGGCTGTATAGAAAAATAATTACAATTATCCACAAAAGAGAAGTTGAATTGATTTATCAAATGCTTGTGTTAATTCACGAGACCAAATTATATCCCTGTAAAAACTAAATAAGGTATAGGGTAAATACCAGATTGTAGGGGATACTAAATACAGAGAGCAATGTGATGAAATGTAAATGTTTTTTCAGTATGGAACCACCCCACTGGTTTGGGCAGCAAGGAAAGGCCATTTGGAGTGTGTGAAATACCTGCTGCAGATGGGAGCTGATGTTGATCAAGAAGGAGCTGTGAGTAACTGTTCATTTCCTGGGCACACACATCCCTGTGGCACATTTAATTTCATAATACAAATACCAAGAAATACAATAAAATAGGATTTAAGTAGAGAATTGTATTGACATTGGACACACTGGTATGGTAAGTGTAAGTCTTAATGAATGTGAATGAATTTAGGTAATTGTTACCTGCAGCTTAACACCATCAAAATGGGTTAAGAGAGGGTTAAGAGAGTCATGTCAGTGAGTGTTCTGTTGTTAACTGCTGGTATAATGATGGTTGCTGTATCCACTGTACAATGAAATCTGTTGGTTTTGTTTTAAGAATTCTATGACTGCCCTTATTGTAGCAGTGAAGGGCGGCTACACTGACTCAGTCAAAGAAATACTGAAAAGGAACCCCAATGTCAACTTGACAGACAAAGATGGAAATACAGCTCTGATGATTGCATCCAAGGAGGGACATACTGAAATTGTGCAGGATCTTCTCGATGCTGGAACTTACGTGAACATTCCTGATAGAGTGAGTGAATTTTCATCATGATTGTTTTATATATATATATATATGCAATAATTGTGTGTAAATACCAGTGTGGGCACGTTTGTAAATACATGATTGTTCTGGCCTTCTAATTTTTCTGCCATCTAGGGGTATGTTTATGTATTGCTCTTTTACAAGGATGTTAAGTAGTAAATGTTGCTGTGTGAAGGTAAAGGATAAACCACTCTTTCTTTCAGATCCTTGAACTGAGAATTTCCTTAGGGCATCTTTCATATTTGTAACATAAAACTAATTCTGAACTAACCTGGAGGTTAGTTAGGGTGGATGCCTCTGTCAGGGACAGTGATTTAGTGATGACAAATTTGATCTCGGGCACATATCCAAGCAAAATTGTAGATATTTAAGAAAATGCCTTGTAATCTCCCCAGCTCTTCTGTCACAGTGTTCTAAAACAATCTGCATTTCTGTGCTTTTAGGAAGGATAAATTACAGCTTTCAGTACAGCTGCCAGTATTCCAAAGAGGCACCAAGCAATGAGTACTTTTAGTTTCAGATGCTAGAATAGGTTTTGATAAAGAAAATTTCTTGGTTTGCAGTCAGGTATGTAATGATTGATGGGGGATTTACTACTACTGAGCTCCATACCTGTAAATTTACCATACTTTTATTTGGTTTTCATGTGTCATCATAAAAGAAATATTAGGTAATTTCAGGGTTTAATTTCCTGAAATTCTGGCTTATCCTTAAGTGTGTTAAAACCAGAAGCCTTAGGCACAGTTGTAACTTTGTGGTAAATGGGAGTTGTATATACATAAAACATGAAAATATTGTTTCTTTTGATCGATTGGAGATAAAATCAGCCTTTTGCTTTTTTTTTTCTTTAGTGTATGTAAACAGAATAGCAGTCAAATCTGCACCAAAAACAAACCAACCAAACAAAAAGGCATAAAATTATTTAAAATTCTTGAAGATCTGTCAGCTGTGAAGCATCTAAAGGAGACAGCCAACATTCTTGTCTGGTTGTAAGGAGATTGTTACTGTGAGTGGTTGGTCTTCCTATGAACACAGAGAACGTCTGATTTCTTTCCCATTCGTTATAATTTATGCTGTTATTCTTTAGGGTAGTGGTTTAAAGTAGAACTATTTTTGGAGTGGTTTTCCCACAACAATTTATTCTCTTTGAAAAATAAAAAGAGTCCAGAGTTTGACTTGTTGATCTTTGTGAGTCCCTTCCAACTCAGGATATTCTGTGAACTATTTTTTATATCCTTTTCTAAAACGAGTGCAGGTTCCTTAATGCAAACAGGCACAATGAGGCCATAAATTATTCTGTGTTGCTTTTCTTCTTCCAAATTAGTGTTAATTCATGTTCACTGTTCTTTCCCAATTTTTCTAGAGTGGAGATACGGTGTTGATTGGGGCTGTCAGAGGTGGTCACGTTGAAATTGTGAGGGCCCTGCTCCATAAATACGCTGATATAGATATCAGAGGCCAGGTAAGTACAGCAGTGCAAGTCTTCGAGTAGTTCTTAAATAGGATGGGAATTTGAATACCAAACGGATATACTGTGTTTCTGAAAACAGGGCTGTAAAACTTCCTCTGTCTATATAGGAAACTCAAATTCCATCAAACAGTAAAAATCCATCATGTTGCTGTGCAATTTTTAGTATATAAAACATAAGTGTTTGTAATGATTCATTAAGCAGCATTTTTTTCCAGTTAGTTTGTATGCTGGTTAAAAAGCAAAAGGTGTAAATTCAACTTAATTCAACTGTGCTACTGAACAGATTTAAACTAGTGATGTACTTTAAAAAACCCTTCATGACATTACTTTATCAATATCTTAAATTTAATATCAATGAAACACTTTAGATTACATCTGTTGTCAGTGCAGTTCTGTCGCTGTACTTTGTTTTTGTCTCCTTTGACAACATTCTTTATTACATTCAACACTGTTGTCAGTGATTTCCATGGTCTCTACCTACCCCTTCTTTCTTTTTTATCCTTCAATTAAGGTATTATTTTTATTCTTTTACTGGAAACTCTGTTACTCAGCGTGGTATTTGTTTTTATTGTTACACTGAACTTGCTTTCTTTTGCTTGAAGCTCTTCAAATAACTCTGCTTTTAAAGTCTGAACACAACAGTAACTCATCACTGAGAGCTGTAAAGATTCAGTTCCTGCTTTTGATGCAGAGCCTCTGTGAGAGGCCAAGAAGCTTTTAGTTTGGAGAAAAAGTACTGTTTGAATCTGTTCCTCTGACATTTGCAGTGGTTGATCTGGAGAATACTTTTGTGACCTTGCTGGCACAGCAGAGGAAAGTTCTGGTTGTGCACTTCAGAGCTTAGTTTAGGCCCAGCAGTGTTGAAATCAGTGATGAGCACTGGTGTTTGGCATTGCAGCCTGCCAGCCAGACCTGCTGTGGGGAGAAGTGTTGGCTGCCCACATTTGGGATGGTCCAGAAAGATTCCCGAGTCTTGTCCAGCCTTTGGCCATCCGTGTTCCTCACTGATGATTCACTCATATGGTCACGAGCTGGTGGATGCCTGCAGCAGATAAAACAGGACCACAGGGCTCTTGAAGAGCCTTGGGGCAGTGAAGGGCTCAGGTGTTCTCAGCCCTTCTGTCAGGGGAAGGGCCCAGCTGGGAGCATCTGACAGACCTGTGCCTGACTGTGCAGCTGATGTGGCTACTGAGAAGTCGGTGACCTCAGGCTGGTGTTTTGTTGGTAGCCAACTGAATGAAGGACAGAGAAAGTGAAACCCAAGTGACCAGAGAGGAAAGAAATCTAAATGACCAGGCTGGTTAAACTGTTGAGAAAGGCTTTAACCCCCACATTCCTGCTTAGAAGGAGATGTGTGTTCAGAGGCTTTTCTTACATGTCTGTATGCAAGTCTGCATCAAACAGACAGAGTCATGGTGCAGTCAGAAGGCTACAAAAAGGTTGCAGTCATGGAGACTGTGGGACAGCACACATCACTGGGGAAAAAATTGATGACAAAAGTACATTTGCACCTATGAGCCTTTCCCCTAGTTCAGGGATACAGTGGCTGATCAGTGTTGTGGTGCTTCATGTTGACTTTCATGCCCATCTACTTTTACAGATTTCCAGCTTGCATGGCCTCTGAAAAAAAAAGTTATTTCATTAGAAAATGTCCATATTTGTGTTGAAAATGAATACTTATATGTAGTTTTTGATACTGTTTCAAGACAGGTTGAATCATCTTGGATTGTTAAAACTCTAAATATACTTCAGTATGGTTTTTAAATTAGATTTGTATTCTCTTGCCAGTTAGAGTTGGTGGCCTTTCCCTTTGCCCTGAGCTGTGCTAAAATTTGGTGTATTATGTGCCATTTTCAGTATATTATGGTCATACTTTATATGCACTTTTTGAAGTTAATCCAACTGAATGAAAATACTGTTAACATTTAATACCTTTTTTTTTTTTAGGACAATAAAACTGCCTTATATTGGGCAGTTGAGAAAGGAAACGCTACAATGGTGAGGGACATCTTGCAATGCAACCCTGACACTGAAACATGTACCAAGGTAACAGAATTTTCATTTACTTGCTTTCTTTAATATCTTTTCTCAGCTCCAATGGGATGTTAAAATCATACCAAATTCAGGTTTTGTGAAGTAAAAAACCCCCTACTTTCCATTTTAGGATGGAGAAACACCACTTATAAAGGCAACCAAGATGAGAAATATTGAAATAGTAGAGCTGCTTCTGGATAAAGGAGCTAAGGTCTCTGCTGTGGACAAGGTAAAGAAGATTTGTTTAATTTAGTATATTTGATCATTTTAGTTTTACAGCTTTTAATGGAAATGTTTTTTTGGAGAAGTCTGAGCAGACATTGAAACAATTCTAACAAGTGTTATGTCTTGTTCCAAACAAGAATTTCCTAGTAGACACTTGTTTCTAAACAGAGATTACAGTTCTTATGAGCCTTAAGGTATTTTCGTGAACCTTAAGACAGCAATTAAAAAAGAAGGGAGTTTCTTGGATTTAGGATTCGAAGAACTGCTTTTTCATGTCTTTTCTGAAACATTTGTCGTGCTTTTTTTGAGGGGAAGAATTGGTTGCTGTAAGGCACTGATGCTTTTGAGAGTGCCTGAAGGTGTATTTCAAGGAAATAATGCCTCTGAAACAATGTGGAACTCACTGTCTGTCGATAATCTTGGGAATTCGTGTTAGATATTACTGGTTTTTTCACTCAATTGCAGAAAGGAGATACTCCCCTCCATATTGCCATTCGTGGCAGAAGCCGTAAACTGGCCGAGTTGCTCTTGAGAAATCCAAAAGATGGTCGGTTGCTTTACAGGCCCAACAAAACAGGAGAAACCCCTTACAATATTGACTGCAGCCACCAGAAGAGCATTCTGACACAGATATTTGGTGCCAGTAAGTATTTATTTTTCAGTCATTCATGTATTGAGGATACAACTTATTCAACTATCGGGTCGTTTAATATTGCAACTAATGGGAAACCTTGAAAAATAATCAGTTGGCAAAAAACCCCTGTGTAATTCTGAAAACCTAACAAAGGTCAAATATACCTTTTATTTTTGACTTTTGACGTTGAGTACTGTGTGACTTCTGTTGATTACTTTGTTTTTACTTGGGTCTTGTTTGTGTAGGAATTACTTTCTTTGACTTTCTGTGATTTGGGAGTCTTGTAAGCTGTAATAGTCCTGATAATTACAGAACCTGGTGTGAATGATTTAAAATTCCTTTGAACAGTAACGCACCAATAATAACATCTGTTATATGGGAGGAGTGTATATACAAATATAGGTGAACCTGCCATGACTTTGTCTGAGAATTGGCATATTGAAGAGCTTTCTTAAAGCAGACTTGTGTATCATGGTACTTGCTTTGCAGGACACTTGTCTCCCACCGAATCTGACGGTGACATGCTGGGTTATGATCTGTACAGCAGTGCTCTGGCTGATATTCTCAGTGAACCAACCATGCAGCCACCTATCTGTGTAGGCTTATATGCCCAGTGGGGAAGTGGAAAGTCTTTCCTGCTCAAGAAACTGGAAGGTAAAAGTTGACTTAGCCTCTTCTGTAGGTTCCAGTCTATCTATAAAAACATCACATGTGGAGTTACTTGTTTTTGTGAGAGTTGTTGGTGCATGTAATGTTGTATCTGGTCTCTGTGATGAAAGGATTTAAATTCTGCTGTGGTCAGTTCATCCATTGATTCCTTTGTTCATTTACGAAATGTCAAGGCAGTCTTTTGCTCTCTACTGTCCTGTGGGTTTCCTGCAGCAGTGAATCACAGAATATTCTGAGTTGGAAGGGACCCACAGGGATCACTGAGTCCACCTCCTAAGTGAATGCCCATACAGGAACTGAACCCACAACCCTGGTGCTAATCTCAGGGTCATGTCACCATCTTATTTTAATTTTTTTTAATGTATATAATGACCTAACTCCCTGTCCCATCATCCCATTATCTAGACCATGTCAATGAGTTCCTCATCCAGTCTACCCTTTAAGTACTGCGGAAAGTCTGGCTGCCCAACTGTGCCTTGCTGTACACATGAACACGTGTGTCAAATCAGGTTCAGAGCTCTTCTGCTGCTATTTATTGTGCCTCCTATGTGCCTTTTTTTTTTAAGTTTAAGAACAATTTCAGGCTATTAATGTTTAATTAATATTAATATTTTATCTCCTGTATTTTATTCGTCTTGTTGACTTTAAACTACATATCTGAAATGACAGAGGGAGGCAAGTGCAGTATATGAAGTGAGTCAGTATTTTTCCCAGTGGAAATAGGAATCTTATTTATAGTTTTAGCTTTTGTTACCAAAAAATGTTTTTCTGAAATGTTCCAATATAATTGAGAATACTTTTACCCATCTCAATGTCTCTTACTTTGTGATTTTTCTGTTCATAAAAGCTTTTCTATTACCTAAAATGGGGGCTCTGCCTTCATTTTATTTCTCTCATGGCCCATGTCATAAACAAGTAGCAGATTGATTTGGACTGTGATGTTTATTGTGGGTCAGCTCTTACATTTTTAGAACACTTTTTCAGTGTTTCCTTCCTGTTCCTCATTCGCATTTTTATTCTGGGTATTGAACAGAACCTAAAAAAGTTCCTCAAGGAATTCCTGTTTCAGTAAATAGGAATCAAACAAACAGGAAGAATAAAAAGGATAAGTTATACAATCCACTGAAAAAGTGTTTCATTTGAAACATGATCCATTCCAGAGTGATTTCACATGGTAACTGGTCTTTGTCTTTTTGTTTTAGATGAAATGAAGACTTTTGCAGGACAGCAGATTGAACCACTGTTCCAGTTCTCCTGGCTTATTGTATTCCTCACACTCTTGCTGTGTGGAGGTTTGGGTTTGTTGCTTGCCTTCACAGTGGATGCAAAGCTTGGAGTAGCAGTGTCACTCAGCTTATTGGCAGTTCTCTACATTTTCTTTAGTAAGTCTTTTCTTATATGAAGTTTGTGAAGGTTTTTAACTATTTTTGGAATTAAATATTGTTTTGTAGCTAGGCTTTGTGATTCAGAAAAAATTACTAAATGGTTTTGTGGAAAATGAAAATCCCTTTGGGCCCTTTCCTTGTGTTTTGCATGTAATTCGTGGGAGGGCATTCTGGAACACAGAGAAGAATTTTGTATATTAATTTTGTTGTGTTACTCTTGTCATTCTCAGTTTTAGGCATAACTGCTAAAAGTTCATTAACATTTTTAACAGAACTCCATGCCTTATCTGTTCAAACTTCATGGTTCTTTCAGCTGTGAAGGTTCACTAAAATGAAGCCATAACTTATTTTTAATTTTTAATATTTTAGCTGTAATTTACTTTGGTGGCCGAAGGGAAGGAGAGAGATGGAACTGGGCCTGGGTGTTAAGTACAAGGTTGGCAAGACATGTTGGATATTTAGAGTTGCTTCTCAAACTCATGTTTGTGAACCCACCAGAATTACCAGAGCAAACAACGAAAGCCTTACCTGTGAGGTGAGTTGTTTCATTTCTTCACTTGTGAGTCATTCAGGTTCACTCCCAATAAAAGTTAGGGCTTTTTAGATTTAGAAGGCTTGACTTCTGTTTTAGCCTCATGGTGCTTTTATGTGATCCTGTGCTTGTGTTATTTTTTTATAATGCTCTATAAAAATTTAAAAGTGGATGAAAATGTAATTTTAAAAATCATAAAGGTATTTTTATGTTAGTGGTTTTATCTTCTTAAGGTCAGTGGTTTTTGTCTTCTTAAGAAATCAAGTTTTAGAACAGGAAGTGGGACAAAGAATAGGTTGATAAATGGAGAAGAAATACTTAAATTCCATGCAGAGTTTTTTTTTTAATTACATATTCAAGTATTTTACATTTTGTACCACTTATGAAAACTTCTGGCTGCAGAGATGCAGTCAAGATTTTTTTTTTGCTTGCCAGAAAATATTTAAATCTTTCTGAAGTATACAAAATGCATGTGTTTTCTCTTTCAGATTTTTGTTTACAGACTACAATAGACTGTCCAGTGTAGGTGGAGAAACTTCGTTGGCTGAGATGATTGCCACCCTCTCTGATGCCTGTGAAAGGGAATTTGGTTTCTTAGCAACAAGGCTATTCCGAGTTTTCAAGACAGAAGATACACAAGGTTGGTTTTTTTTTTACCTGAATGACATTTCTGATTATTCCATTTCAGTGCACTCTTACCAGGGACTCTGGTTTTTGCAGTATAAACTCTTGTTAGAAATTGTTGTGGCCATGCAGAAATTCATACAGAAGGGGAAACTCTTTTTATTGTTTCGGAGAGAAAAATTGCCCATTTTCTTTGCTAATCTGGATTTTATTTATGCATATAATAGAGGAATATCTTCTGTGAAATGTAGTTTTCAAAAGTGCCAATGAAAATATATATTTACATTACATCCCTAGAGGTGCAGCATATTTCCATAGAAATTAAGTCACTGTGTCCAAGTCAGGCAAAAGGAAAAATATGCTTTTGTGTCTTGCTAGGAGAAGTTTGTTCATTAGATTTTAATTTAGAGCTTTTATGAGTGACCACTTCTTATTTTTGGAAATAACAGATGTGTAGAATATGTTGGTCCCAAGCCATACATTGCTGTGATCAGTGCTGCTAAGGTGGGATGAAATATTCCTACTTGATCCCAATGGAACAAACTTTTTTTCATTACTGTCCTGTGTGTAGATTTCTGGAAAAAAAATTACAGAGAGTGATATTGTGAAGAAAGAATTCTTGAGGGCAACTTTCAATTAATTGGGGAGTTAGTTGCACTTTGAGTTCAGTTTCAGTCAGTTACTTCTCATTCATTTTGTCCACAAACTGAGGAATCTATCAGGTACTGTCCCCTCTCACACAGTGAAATGTTTGGACTCCTGTCTCGCAGAGGGTGGGAAAAACACGCTGTGTTTGCCATGTTCAGCTGTGTGCTGAGCACGACTTCTTTCTGAAATTCACTGAGTGTTCTTTTTAAAGGGAAGTGTGGAATTTTCCCCCCTCTTTTTCCATGTTAGGCATTCTGCCGTTCTCCTCCTTACCCTCAGTGGAAGAGCTTCCATGACGCTGTGATTTCTCCTAAAGTTGTCTTAGGAATGGCACTGTAGTGCTGGCTGCTTCTGATTAAATCTGCAGTAATCGTATTTTCCCTCTCATCTGTAATTACATTTCCCTTGTATACCATGGTTCTGTTGCCATGCTCATCCTAATTATCTAATTAATTTTTAAAATTTATTTGATCTATTTGAGGATTTTGCACATCCCCATCTTTTCTCTAGTCATTTGCAGGTGCAAGATTGTAGGTTTATTGTATCTAAATCTTCACAGGAATTCCATGTAGGTGGAATTCCATTCCATCTTTGGTCTTCTGTATCTTAAATTTTTGTTACATCTGTAAATTCGTAGACAAGCCTGTTCAATTCAAATTCACCGTTTCACCTGTCCAAACCATATGTACTTGCAATTTTGGTTTAGTTCTCTAATGGCACCATTCCTATTAGATTATGTAGGTAATAGGTTCCAGTCTAAACCCAAGTAGCTACCACGCTGTTTTCCTTGGATTTATTTGCATAAATACACTTTACAGAGAGGTGCTACAGAGAGAAGCTACAAAAAGATGCTACTAAATAAATGGAATTTATTTAGCAGTTGTCATTTCCATCCAGTGTGCATTTCATGAAACAATGGAAATAAACTGGTGATCAAAAAAATATCTCCACTTGACAACTTCCAAGAATTTTGGCAAATAGTAGGTAATTTCTTTCCATAGGTTTGTGACTGAGTGATAACACTGCAGTAAGCTTTTTCAAGGCAGTGTTTTATGAGAAGTATGGGAGTTATTATATTTTGTACTTAACTGTCATTACGTTGTATATTCATTCTAACAGAAAATGCTTGTTTCCCAGGTAAAAAGAAATGGAAGAAAACTTGCTGCCTCCCGTCCTTTGTGATTTTCCTGTTCATCTTGTCTTGTGTTGTTTCTGCAATTGCCCTGCTGGCAATATTTAACGTGGAATCAGCCAACATGACAGTGAATGTTATTCTTATAACAGTCACCTGCATTGTTGGCTTGGCCTTCTTCTTGAATTGCCGCACGTGGTGGCAAGTGATGGATTCAGTTCTGAATTCTCAGAGGAAACGTCTTCACAATGCTGCCTCCAAGCTACACAAGCTGAAAAGCGAAGGGTTCATGAAGGTGAGCATTTACATGAATTGACCCTTAAAAGAATTGAAACAAAACCCCAAACAATGAGTGTTCTTAAGATAAGGCACCACTTATTTGATCAGGCCAAGTCTCCCTACAGAAGAATGAGATTTGGTGAGTTTTTACTGAAGGGAACGCTGCTATGCCAATGCTAATTGTCCTTAGTGTTTCAGATCTGCTCCACCAAGAATGTTAAATTTGGTTGAAGTTTTCTGTTTTCTGATTTTATTTTTGCTGGGAGGAAGGTAGTAGGAAAACAATTGTTCTAAATCATCAGTATTTGGTGAGAGCTTACTTTAGATCATAAGATTAGTAAGAATAACTTTGGGAGTCTTCTCCAGGTGAAAAACCAAGCCTGGCTTTCTCTGCAAGACCTCTTTACTCAAAAGGAATTACTATAGCATATACTATTACTATACATACTGAAAGAACATTCCAAAACAGTCCACATATTTAATGCAAAATGATGAAAATACTATTGCTGTTTTTTTCTGGGTTAATAAAAATTGTTCCCATCAGGCTGTCATGAAATATCCTGTATGCTCCTATTTGAAAGTAAAATTCAGCATCATGATGGTTACCTCTGTAGATTACAGCGAATGTATTATATTACAGTATGTTGTGCAAATATTTTTCATGGAATCCTAGACTAGTTTGAGTTGAAAGGGGCCTTTTAAAAGTCAGCTAGTCCAATCTCCCTTCAATAAGCAGGGATGTCTTCAACTAGATCAGATTGCTTGGTGCCCTGTCCAACTTGATCTTGAATGTTTCCAAGGGTGGAGCATCCACAACTTCTCTGGGGCCTGTGCCAGTGTTTTACTGTCCTCATTATAAAAAACCCTTTATATCAACCCTCCCAATTCTCGCAGCCTTTCCTTAACAAGGGAAGTGCTCCAGCCCTCTAATCATCTTTGTGGCCTCCTCTGGACTCGCACCAATACACGCGTGTCCTTCCTGAGGACCCCAGAGAGGGATGCAGAACTCCAGGTGGGGTCTCACCAGGGTGGAGTAGTGGGGCAGAATCACCTCCCTGGACCTCCTGGCCATGCTGTGATCATGCAGCCCAGGACACAGTTGGCTTGCTGGGCTGCAGGTGCACATTGCTGGGTCATGTCGAGCCCCCAGAGTCCTACTTGTGAGGGCTGTCCTTGATCCATTCGTCCCCCAGCCTGTATTGATACTGGGGGTTCAAAACCCAGGTTCAGGATGTTGCAATTGGCCAAGTTCTCACAGGCTCAGTTCTTGAACTTGTCCAGGTTTCTGTGGATGGCCTCCCATCCCTCAGCTGTGTCGGTGGCACCGCTCAGCTTGGTGTCATCTGCACACTTGCTGATGGTGCACTCAATCCTGTCATCCATGCCAATAATGAAGATACTAAATAACACTGGTCCCAATACAGACCCTTGAGGGACACTGCTTCTCACTGGTGTCCATTGAGACACTGAGCCATTGACCACTACCCTTTGGTATTTGCATCTCTTGACAAGTTCAGCTCCAGCCAGAGCCAGATGCTGTCCCTAGACCCGTCCCTGGTTACCTGTGCTTCCTACCACTTTTTGCCCTTTAGTTTCACCAGCAGAGCTCTACTTGGCTTTGCCGTCCTTGCCAATATTCTTGTACCTGTGGATTGAAAACTTGTGTGCTCTGTGGAAGACTTTCTTAAAGATCTGCCAGCTCTCTTCTGCTCTGTTGTTCGTGAGGGCTGTTTCTCCGGGGATTCTATTGCTCCTTGAAGAGCTGAAAGTTGGCTTTCCTAAAGTTCACTGTTCTGACTTTATTCCTTACCTATTCCATCTCACTCAGGATTGCAAAATCCAGCAGTGCACGATCAGTGCAGCCCAGGCTGCTCCAATCTTGATGTCCCCAAGTAGCTCACTTATGTTTGTGACCATCAGGTCCACTATTGTCTCCCCTCTGGTAGGGCTATTACCTCATTGAAGAAGTTATCCTCTGTGCATTCCGGGAATCTTCCGGGTTGCTTGTGGCTCATGATGCCACTTTTCTAGATGTTGGGGTGGTTGAAGATCCCTGGGAGGACAAGAGCCTGTGAGAGTGATGCCTCCTGGAGGTGGGACACGAAGGCTTCCTCAATGTGTTCCCCTTGATCAGGTGGCCTCTTGTAAACACGAACACTGAAGTGTCATTGATTCATCTGATCCTTGATTTTTATTCACTGACTTAACCAGTTCCTGAAAATCAGTGGCAGTCAGATGCACGAAGGCATCTCCTTGTGATCTGTTCGCCTCTTGATGTAGAGCACAACCTCTCCTCCCCTCCTTCCTCCCCTGTCTCTTTTGAACAGACTGTGGCCATCATATGTCCTATCAAGTCTCTGGAATAGCAAACTACATCATGGCTTTCTAGCAGCATGGTGGCTTCCAACTCCTATTCCTTGCCCACACTGTGTGCACTGGTGCAGAGGCACATCAGCCTTGAGAGGAGCACCCCTTAATTCCTTTGAGGTATTTCACTCGTGCTTCCCTGTTGGCTTTCATTACCTCTGGAGCCTCTGGCTGTTCTCTTAAGCTTTCAAGTGCTTCAGTGCTGCCAGCACCTCCCAGAGCCAGGGGCTGAGGGTTCTCGTGAATTGACATTTTAGATATTTTCACTTTGAGTATTTCTGTTTATTCTTGTAATTTTATTGACGCATTTCTGGGACAAGTAGCAATCTGCAAGAAGAAGAATATGTATTTTTATGAAGTTTTAATTCTGGATCTGTCTTTTCATTTTCATAGGTTTTGAAATGTGAAGTGGAACTGATGGCCAAAATGGCAAAAACCATTGACAGCTTCACTCAGAACCAGACAAGGCTTGTTGTAATTATTGATGGATTGGATGCTTGTGAACAGGACAAAGTTTTACAGATGCTTGATACTGTGAGTTGCATCATTTTATAGAGATTATCTGTGGATCGTATGGATGATCTCTTTCATCGAAGAGCTCAGATACGTGCAGTTATTTTCTGTAAAAAAAAAAAGGCCATGTTGTAGTTGTTTTTTGTGTACATTATGCCAATTTGTGTACATTGGCATAACTGTAATGCTAAGAATGATGGATTTTAGAAGTTTAAGAATTACGTTCTAGTACTTTTGAAAAGTTTTGAAATAATCAGATGTAAACTATTGAAAACAATGATCCTGTTGAACCTTACAGTGTTTGGAGGGGTTTTCATACTTACAGTGTTTGGAGGGGTTTTCATATTTACCCATGAAGTTCATTAGATTCAAAATACTTAGATGCTAAATATTTGGGGGGGACTAGGACATGACTGCATGATACCTCTTGGGTGATGACTTCCACTGTAACTTCTACTGCTAAAGTGTCAAGTATGCTTAATTCTAATTCTGGCTAAGTTCCTAGCATACCTCTTATTGGAGAAGCTTACATTTCTGTGCATCTCTTGTCCTCTCAAGTGTATAACTTGAACAGAATGAACCTAAAATGTTGAGTCAGATGTTGAAATGATCCACACTTGCAGTTAATTATTATTAACAAGGTGTAATATCTACTTTTTTTACAGGTGCGAGTCCTGTTTTCAAAAGGCCCGTTTATTGCTATTTTTGCCAGCGACCCACACATTATTATAAAGGCTATTAACCAGAATCTCAACAGTGTTCTACGTGACTCAAACATAAATGGACATGATTACATGAGGAACATTGTCCATTTGCCCGTTTTTCTGAACAGCCGAGGGCTCAGCAATGCAAAAAAGCTGATGGTGGCTTCGACAACCAATGGGGACATTCCTTACACAGATAGTGCAGGTGAGGTGATGCAGGAGGATGATATAAAAGTTACAGAAATAATGATCCAAAAGTCTGGGGTTTGGAGCAAACTGTTTAAATAATTGACAGATGATTGGTGTTGAATTTTTATAGATCAGCCAAACGTATATGAATGGAGAAAATGCCCACCTTTGTTTTCCTTTCCATAGGATTGCATGAAGAGGTTGACAGGAGAGTTTCTCAGAACAGTCTTGGAGACATGACCAAGCTTGGTAGTAAAACTGCTCTCAATAGACGGGTGAGAAAGATTTTTAGACTTCATAGAGGCACTGGTAAAACCTTTTTTTCTTTTCTGTTTTTTTATTCTTTTGTTTGTTTGTTTGGGGGTGTTATTACCATATCACAGTATAGATAAGGCTGGAAAGGACCTTGAAGATCATCTAGTCCAACTTACAGCCCAGCTAACTTAGCATCAACATCTAGATCATATCGCTCAGCACCTCATCCAGCCTCCCCGTGAACACATCCAGGGTTGGCAAGTCAACCACCTCTGCGGGCAGCCCATTTCACATCCGGATCACTCTTTCAGTAAAAAACCTTTTCCTAATATCAAGTCTAAACTTTCCCTGCTGAAGCTTAAGACTATGACCTCTCATCCTGTCACAGCAGGTTGAAAGGCTTATTGTTGGTTTGGGAGGGGGGGGGTGTGTTTGTTGGTTTTGTTTGGTTGGCTTGGCTTTTTTTCACATTTTCAATAGTATCAACTTGGAAGACTTATCAAACCATTCTTATAACATTTTTATAAATGATCCATGTAGGAAAAGTACATTCTTAAATCAGTAGACTGGTACTCTAATTCACTTCATAATTAAGTAAAACAAGGTTTCAAATATGTCAGACTTTCTGATGCTAATCATTCCTCCACGGTTTTTGTGTCGTTCTCAGGACACTTACCGAAGGCGCCAGATGCAGCGCACCATTACCCGCCAGATGTCCTTTGACTTGACCAAACTGTTGGTCACAGAGGATTGGTTCAGTGACATCAGCCCTCAGACCATGAGAAGGTTGCTAAACATTGTTTCAGTGACGGGTAAGCGTGACATGGTTGTGTACAGAGTTGTGTTTTGGCTGCTTGTAGTTACGCTCGGACTTTTTGGTGTGCAAACTGAATCTAACAAGTCAGTCCGTCTGGTGATTTTGAAAATCCTCCTGAAGCCAGTTCTGGAGTGCAAAAAAAAAAAACGTTTCTAGACTATTCTGTGTCTATGAAATACATAATATTTGTTCTTTTGTTGACTCTTGTGTTTTTTAATTTTGAAGTGGGGTAAGTAAAACCTATTTTTCAATTTCATAACACGGGAGTGTGAACAAAGCTTGTAGTGATGATACCTGAAAAGGTAAGCTGCAAGAGAAAAGCAGGTGGTTATCCTGTACATTTTTTCTATGGATAGTTGGAGTCCTTTTTCCCTAAATGATGTGTGAGGCTCATGAAAACATTTTCTGACCTGTTTTTCTTCAACAAAATACAATCAAGATGTTGGTAGCTCTGACGTTTACAAACTGGAAGTAACTGGCAAAGGACTTAAGAGAGGTCTAATAAAATCATGTTTTGTGTAGTAAGTGAAGGGGAAATGATTATTTACTGTCTTTCCTGTTACAGACACGAAATGACACTAACCCGACAGCTAACTGGTTCAGAACAGAAAAACTGATTTACTTTTCACACTGTTTGTAGTTAAGTGCATGAATCTGCAATGGACCTAAAATTCTGAGCTAATCTCTTAAATAAATGTGCAGTCTCTTCACTTTGTCATTGCAATCTGCAGCATGAAATGTCTTGTTTTGGCAAATTACAGTGCAGATAGGAAAGTATAACAAAATCACAAACTGTTAGGTGTAAAACTAAAAAAACAAAAGCCTTGCAAGAACATTTTTAGTGCAGTTTAATCTGTGGTTCTGCATGATGATTTCATGAGCAGAACCTTCAGGCTCTAAGTTATATGTCATTACCAGTATAAATAAAGAAATTCTAAAAAGTTTGCAAAAAATTCCAAAGCATAAACTGTGGCATTAACTTCTTCAGGTTTTTTTAACATAACTTTATTTGTCAGATATATACCTTGCCTTACTAAATTAAACCAGTCTTCTGTTTATAGGTTTGTGTTTTTCTGTATTGGCTATTGAAGTTGCCAGTTGTTCACTTAATTTGTTTTGACCATATTTCATACACCAGTGAACAGAAAAGTCTATCACAGTATTAACATGAATTTCTGTGTTTAGTGTGAAACTCTTTATTGAGTTTTGTTGGGGTAAGTTAAAATTCACCTGTAACAGGATAATAGTGGTTAGTGGTTAGTGTGGATCTGGTGTTGACAGTTTTGAAGTCTCATTCTGACCAAGTTTCTGGCAAGAATTGTTATTTGGCTGTAAAGTGGTATTTTTAGATGAGGCTTGAGATCGTTTTGAATTTGCTGATTAAAAAAATAATAGCAAAAAGTTCATAGATCAGATGAAAATACTTACATAGCTGTTATTTTGAGGGGGGGCGAGGGAAAGATACCTTACAAAAGGAAAACAAAAAATCATCTGTTTTTTCTTCCCTCCTTAATTAGGTCGTTTATTGAGAGCTAATCAGATCACATTCAACTGGGACAGACTGGCCAGTTGGATCAATCTGACAGAACAGTGGCCATATAGAACATCATGGCTCATCCTGCATCTCGAGGAGACTGAAGGTGTTCCAGACCAGCTGACTTTAAAAACCATCTATGAGAGGTGGGCATTATTCTGCTAATGGTGTGCATGTTCAGTGATCAAAATAGTACCATTATTAATGATGATTAGAATAACATGGCTTTCACACAGCTCTCAAGTTATAATCCAACATTTTCACAATCTCACCCTGTTCTGCTAACCTCTGAAAACTTCTAACTCACTTCCATTGCTATTTAATTCACCATGTATCAGTGAGTTATCTTTATTTTAAATACAAAGCACTGTGTATACTGGAATTCTTTCACAGAAGCTGTGCTTCTGTCTCTTGATATAATTTTCATCTTTACTTCAGCCAAGGTAGAAGCTGATTTTTTTTCTTCACTTGTAAGTTAATCTGAACCAACTTCTGCACAAACTGCCCTCACTGATAAAAATCTCTGAAGGTTTTGTGCAAGTGTGCTTGGCACTGTGGCAGTGCTGTGTGCATCAGTTAAGGAATGCAAGAGTGAAGCATGACTTTCTCCATTTCTGATACAAGTTGGTCTCCAACCGAGCTGTCCAGGTATTGCAGCTGAGAACAAATGGTCCTGGTGTTGCCAGTGAGCACAGGACATGTGTGCTTGTATGAAAGAATCTGTGGGTTGTGACCTGGTGACCATGAGAGCAATGGAAGAGACAGGATGTGACCGAGAGTTGGGCCAACAGGAGAAAAAAAAGCTGAATCTAAGGATGAAAGTCAGTGAGAAAAAATAAGAATTTGAGTTGGGTAAGAAATAGAGATCAGATGAAAAGAACAGCTCAGGTAAAGAGGGAAAACTGTGACTGACTGAACAAATTACCAGAAAATCTAGAGACTTTTGAGAATCCAGGGAAATTAACCTGAAGAGAAAAATTTGGATGTGTGCCCTGCACCAGAAGTCATGGAATGGGAGGTGAACTGTGTGAGGGTCTGGTGTGGGCTGGAAATCGTTGAAGTGTTGAGAATGGAATTGGGATTGGTTGGGAGAGATGACTGGTTGAGTTGTGTTAGCAAGGGAGAGTTGAAGTGAGGTTAAGATCTGAACACAGACATCCCAGAAGGTACAGGGTGGACTGGGCATGATGAGACTGAGGATTGAAGACAAATGAAGAGGGCAAGTAGTACATTGGAGTGGCTTCAGGCTGGGAGATTGTTTCTGAAATACCAGACTTCAGAGGCAAATAAGTGCATGATTAGAAAATGCATTCCCCTAGAGAATGGATCCAGTTTCTTGGTTTTGCATTTCCTCTGTGAGTGTAATATACCTGTGAAATCAAAGATCTAGTATTGGTAACCCATCTTTCCATTGTGGGTTCACACACTCGCGTCACAAGTTTTTAAATGGTCGGCTAAATACAATAATTCAGAAACATCAGGGATTCCATCTCCTGTCATGCTTTTCATTCTAACTTCTCTTTCTTTAGATTTGCTGTATGACGTTTCACAATTTTATATTTTCAGTGTTTATGCACTGGTTTGTGTTGTATAACTGACTGTTATAAGTGTATAGATAATTTTTTAGAGTATAAAACTAGAAGAAGAGTGAAGAACCCTGTACCTTGTATTCAAAAAGGGAAGGTGGTGATCTTTTAAGTAAGGCAGTTTGTACTTTATCTGCAATGCCAGGAAGACAAGGAAGATAAAACTGATAGTCTGCATTCTCTTTAGCAAAAATTACCAACAGGATTATTTGATACGAAAAAGCTACAAGACTTAGCTTCTTTGACAACTTAACAATTAAAAAAACCCTTTCCTAATAATGTTCTTGCGTGCTCAGGAAGAGAATTGATGTGTCTCAGCTGCTTCTGTTGAACCTGTGTAAAGAACTTAAAGATATAACTCTACTGAAGTATTGACTAGATCTGATCAAGATCTCATCTATCTGGTAATGTGGGTGATTGTCTTTACCATATGTTGAATATGAAAAGGTGTGTGAACTCTTCTCTGGGATTATCTAGAGCTTTAAAAATTCTGTTTTATCCAAAATAATCCTTTCTGTGTCATTGTGATTCCTTTTGTCTACAGCTGTTTGAAGTGCCTTGGCTTAAATATCTATTTCCGTGTCATTTCAAAGTTAATTCCTGTTTTAAAACTTTGGTTTCTGTTTTACTGGTTTATAGAGCAGGTTTCCCATTTGGAGTCCCATGATTTCGATAATTCTGTAGCTTGTTGCTGTGTTGAGTTTGTTACTTCTTTCCTGCTTTTTCTTCTGCAAGGATTTTTTAAAAAATTATTTTGATACTTTAGAGCAGGAGCAAGAATACAATTATCCTAGCATTGAATAGTTTGTGTCAAACTACTTATTGTGACAGTGGAGTTTGCTACTTGGACACCTCCCTTGGATGAAAGGAATCTTGTAAGGTCTGTGTTAAGTGTAGGAATTTCATGTTTGATCACATTATAAGGAGAATACTTTGCTATGGTAACTGCTTTTCTAACTTTTAAAATATAATGCGTTAAAGAGCTTTAGAATCACCAGTGTTGTCCTGCAGTGGGAACTCTCCGTAAGGGGCAGAGGGACAGCATGCTGGGTCACAAGGTGTTCCAGNTCTTCACCTGTTACAGCCGCCTTCAGCAGAGGAGTTACGGTGGTGGGCAATTCTTGTGCACCTGGGGATGTGTCTGTCCCCTGTTGTGTCCCCGGGACAGGGCTGGCGGCGGTTCCCGGGTGCAGCGCGGCGCGGTGCCGGCAGGTGGCGCTGGGTGAGCGCATCCCTGGGCTGTGCGGTGAGATGGACAGAGCGAACAGAACCTGCAGGGAGTGCAGCAGGAAAACTACACTAAGGCAACTGAAAGCTGCTCCAAAACTGTTCGTCAGCGTTTGTGTGAGGCTGCACTAGTCACCTGTGTAGCACCTTCCACTTGGACAGTACTCATGCCTCTGTGGTGATACACAGCTTATGGTTCTAGAGGCTGATATTAAGTACCCAGTTGTTCAAAGCTATTTCTGGAGCTCCTGGGAGCTCTGCTTTCAGTTGGTGGAGTACTCTGGAAGAAACAGATCTGTCGATTTGGTAACTAACCAAATATACCTGTATCTCTGTGCTTCAGTTTGTCATTAAAAATAGATCACTAATCTTATGAAAAATTGTTGGCGAAAATAAACTTGTGGTTTTCTGTAGATACTGTGAAGGATGTGAAGGGCTGTATTGATGAGCATGAAACCTGTTCTGTCAGGTGAAGTGTATCTTGCAGAGGTGAAAAAACCTACTGACCATTGCATTGCCAACTTTCCCCCAGGGTTTTTAAACAAACAAACAAACAAACGAACCAACAACAGAACCCAAGAGAAAATTTGGCTTCAGTTTTTGTCATAGGTCTATTTCTGTGAAGAATCTTTATGAATTGAAGTCACTTAACATCTCTTACAGTAAGAGATAGAATGTTGCTATGTTGTAGTTCTTTCACAGAGGGGAGCAAGTCCATTCTTTGTAACTGCAAATTTTGGAGGAGAAGAAAAAAAGCTGAATCTGCATTGCTGGCTTTCAGTTTATATTCTTGAGAAAAATGCCTTTACTCATTTTACTTCCTTAAACTGACTTGCTGTATCATCTCGCTTCTATCCTCCCACTTCCTGCTTCTCTCTCTCTCTCTGCTGGTCTGGATCTTTGCTTGGTCTGGCTTTTCAGCTGGAACACACTGAAAAACCAGTATTCATTCCTTTGGGTTTATGTCTTGCCTTTTCAAGTCACCTCTTATCATCAGGGTCTTCATGTAGTCTCTCTCCTTACCATGTCAAATTCTGAATTCTGACTGTGCCTGTTTTGTTTTCCTTCCTCTTTTGTGTTTAGTTTCTCTGTGGTCAAGCCCATGCTTGTCATTACCCACCTCTCCATCCTCGTCTACTTTAATTACCTGAATCATTTTACTTATAGTTGTGACATACAGTTAACATTCCTGTACATTTTTGCTGTGTTCTCCTTCATGTTGCTGTGAAGAGTCTTCCTAATGTTAGTCAAACCAAAGTGGTTTGCAGAAATTGCAAAAGGCAAATTTTAAGGGCTCTGAAGTGGAATAAAATAAATGGGCTTCCTGCAAATGAATTTGTAAAGAATTAAGTTGTCAAATTAAAGCAAGTTTCTGTTGAATGTTTGCAAGTGCAACTTCTCAGACTTGTAAATTAATCAGCTATGGGAATCTGCTCCCTTGTGAAGACAAGTGAAACATCCATGACACTGGAATAAATGACAGTGCCAGATCTAAATAAATGATATCCTGGGAAAAATCCCTGTAGCTTTTATAGAAAGAAGATATGTTTCAATATGGATTCTCAGCACTCAATGAACATATGAAGAAGGCAATGAATATTTTGAAATCTAAGAAATTTTAAGGTAGGTCTTGATCTAAGAACATCTAAATGTATTAAAATTTAAGATAACAACAGGCACGATTGCCTCAGGAAAACAAAAGAAGAAAGCAAAAGTGTGTGTCTCATGAGAAACTTGCAGGTAAGGTTTCCAAAGACAATTTTTGTGTTCTTGGACATACCTGCAAATGATCTGACAGAGGGAGGAGATGCAATGTGGGGATATGACCAGGATAACTGTTTCACAGAGGGTTGTGGAAGTAGGTGTGAGTAAGTTGCAGATCCAAGTCATAGTGGATATGGGTGTCATAATATACTGGTGAAAATAATCTTGTCTAGAATCTTCCTAACACAGTAAGGGGCTGAGGAAAGGAATTCACAAATTGCTGCTGATTTCTCTGAAAAAATTTTGGTGCCCCTCGGTAGTGAGAAAATGAAACAGTGTCTTTAGGAGTTCTTAGCCAAGCAATGGAGAGAAGGAATGCGTTGTTTTATACAAATCTGTTATGTTTCTAAAGTTTAAACCCTGTGAGTTTCTAGTCAGCATGTTTCAAAAAGGTTGTACCCAACTAGAAAAGATATTTAAGAGACTGAGGAAAGCATTAGTCTCACCTCAGATTTTGCTGTGAATATCATCACTGTCCAATTTCCCATGCAGTGATGTGCCCCAGTTTTGCTTGAATACTTTCTGCCTCATTTCTTTTCCCCAAAAGCCTTACTTTTTCAGTTTAGTTTCAGGTTCTGAGTTTTAGTCGTCTTTGTTTCTTGATATTTTCTACTGCTTAAGATGTCAGGGATTTGATAGTGCCACCCTGTTGATTAAGAATCGTGGTATTAAAGCTGATTGATTGAGAAGGAATGTCTTCTCAGTCCCTTTCCTCATTAGGCTGACACACTAAATAAGGTAATCTGCTAAACACATTTTCTCTTTATATCCCTCCTATCGTGGCAGAAATCAAAGTCTGCAGTACTTTGTCAGTTGGAAGATATTCCTAGAAATCACTGAAGTTATTTTGCAACCCTCTTGCCTGCAGGCTTTTGTCCTTCTGAAATCTGGAGGCGTTAGGGAGAACTTCTGCATCTGTGAGCCACCCAGTTCTTTTCTAGATATGACAGATGTACCAGTCTGTCTGGACTGCATGGCTTATGTAGCTGAAACCTCCATATGCCTTTTGAGTTCTAGAATGCATTTCAGAATACGACTGGCTACATTTGTAAACACTTGAATAACTCTGCATGGTCTCAATTTTTACCCCTGAAGTTCCTGCAACATCAGCTGTTCTGCTAATGTGAATGCCCAGGACTGCTGTAGGTTACCTAGAGCCTGTTCAGGCACCTTGAGAGTCTGTAGCTGAAGCCCTTAAAAAAGCCTGGACAAATAAATGTGGTTTGAGCATATTTGCAGCAGGAGGAAAAAATCGTGTTCAGCACAAAGGACAGAGCAAAGGCTACTTTAATTGGAAGGTAAATGTGTTTAAATTAGTTATAGCAAGTGCTGGGGCAGGCTGTGTGACAAATTGAAGGAACCTTCTGGTCCTGGTGAGCTGGATGTGTTGTCCAGGCAGACAAGAGCATCATAGAAAAGTCCCAGGTGGCCTTTGAAAAGAAAATGGCAAGGAACACACTGCAGGCTACCAGAGCAATTTAATGCCCTACCTGTTACAGGGAGCTCCTTGGAAAGAAAACATCAGTATAAAGTTGATAATAATCTATGAGACTTTCCTT
>WEKX01017607.1:0-15167 GCA_013390025.1 Pitta sordida | reverse complement strand
TGTGGTCATACCTGGGTACAAGACATAGGTAGAACATTCACCCAGGAACTAGGGGGAATCAATGCTAATTGTTGTCCTCTCTCCCATGGGGTTAGATTCTGTATCTTTCTGAATTCAATTCTAGCTGTTACCTGACCTGCTGAAACTGAAAATTGTAAAGCAGGTGTATCTAAGGAAATAGTCCTAAGAGAGACCATGACACACTTTCTCAGTGTGTAAAGATGCTGGGGAGGGATGGATGATTCTTCCCAAAACTGAATTTACAATTTGTTTGATGATAGAGAGTTCAGATATTCAAACAGCCTTCTATTTAAGTGCTTCCTACTGGGTGCTTTTGATGTTAGTCTGCTTGTTGGGCTTGATGTCACGAGGGACAGTCATTCTTTGCCCAGGCTTTGGCAAAACTGGGATATTAAGAGAGGACTTATCAATTCTTTATGAGGATATTGGCAAATAGCTGCTGGTCCCTGCATTTCTGTGACTATTCTTATATATTTATTAAAAAATATTAGAACAGAAGAGTTTGGCTCAGGATAGAAGAAAATCTCATGAGCCATCTGTTCAGATTAGGATCTCCACCCTTACTTAATCTGCTTGAAAATATGCTTTTGGGGAAGCTGAAAGAAACTATAGAAATCAAGAATCTTAACTCTTTGATTTGGAAAAAAAAGAGAAAAGGATTATACTTTCCTCAGAATTGTAAGTAACCATTATTTAAAATGTAGCAGCATATAATTCATCCATCACTTGGGTTTAATTTAACCTCTGTGATAAAGTCTTTGTGCACATGCTGCCTACCTATGATGGATGGCAAATGGGATGGCAATACAACGTGCCAAGGCAGAACACACCAAATTTAGAGGAATAGCACAGCAGCTTTTTTCCTTTTTCTTTTTTTTTTTCTATTTTGCAGGGTGGGGTGAGGGAACTAAAGTATCTAAGACAACCATAGCTCGAGTATTACTTTTTTTTTAATGCTTTTTCAGCTCTCACACCATTCCAAGGGATAATTTGTGGCAGACATCTGCTCCATCTGATTTATCAATACCAGAAAGTGTTGTTGTTTTTTAATTTCTTCAGTTCTAGTCCAGTTTCAGCACTGGTATATGATTGTGCTTGGTGTTCTTTCCAGTCTTTACTCAAGTTACCCCTTTTTGGAATCAACCACAGAAATAGTTATCTCTATTAAAGGTAACCAGAGAAATACTTAATTTCATGTTCCTAGATAAGTCATCCTCTTTTTTTTTTGTTCCTTTTTTCCCCATCTTCAGACTAAACTGGTAAAAACTAATTTAGTTAAAAGTGAAACAGTCTTTGGTTACTGTACATTTGGAGTTCTACAGCGTGTCACGGTGCCATGTTTTACTGACAGGTTCAGATCTCTTGTGTGACACACCCCTGTGCATCAAATTAAGAAATCACTTAGGTTAGAACAGTTTCACACACAGTCCAATCTTTCCACTTCATCGTTTACTACTTCAGTTTAAGAAAGTATATTTACAGCACACTAAAAATACCAAATATAAATGATATGAAATTATTTTATTAAAGGATTTGATTTCATAAAAAATACTATTCTGTAGCACTAGCAGTGAAATTTATTTTTCTCCATATAAAGGCTCATTTATTTTTATAGCAATTTGATGACACATCTGCTTGCTTTATTCAGCTGAAAAGAAAATGTTGGTTCTTGGTGTTTTGTAAAATTGCTTTGTTAAATTATTTTCGAAATCGTTCAACTTTTAACAAATGACATTTGATACTAACATTGGAAAGCAATTTCAGCTAATTAAGTAGATCCTTCTATAAACCATTGGAACATTAAGATGACAAACTGTTCATTCAGGATTATTTTAATTGGTACAATTATTGTAATTTTGTCGCAATTATGTGTTGAGCTAAAAGCTTTTGTTTAAATCATTTGAGGCTTTTTTTGTTAATATACATAAGTAAGAAGAAAAGAAGTAAAATAAAAACCGGTGATAAGCATTATCTGTCTACTTTTTCATTACAGTGCTTTAGACAAGTATCTGTTGAATTATTCTTTTAGAAAAGTGTGTTACATGTTTTCAGTTAAAATCGAGCAGGATCATTTGAAATGTAACTTTTCTGGAAGGTTGTAATGTTAATTCCAGTTTTGACACTGTTTAAATACCTTCTAATAAAAAGGGTGAAATGAACTTTTGAGGGATTTGTGAGTTGCTTAATGCCTATTGATGTATTAATTTAAGAAGTGTGGCCATTTAGTGATTACAGAAATTAAAGATGAAAAAGCTGTGGAAGGTGTCACATTCATCTCTCTGATTATAATGCTCTCTGCAATCATCTTTGCCCAGGCCAGGTTTAAATAAATCACTTCCTTTAAGTAGACAATTTAGTATTCTTGTGGACCTCACAGGGAGGCAACTTCTGAGGTATTTAACCTGCTTTTTGTTTTTCTGTTTCCTTTCATTGCCTCCTACTTAAAATGCAGGGCACAGGAATTGATGATGTTTCTTGCTGTGCTAATAGTGTGGTCTCAGGGTTAAAAGGCAACAGACCAGTTGAGTAGTATGTGGTGGATGCCCAAACTATCCACTAAATAAACTTACATGAGGAAGGGCTAAAAGAAGTAAAGAAAGTACCAGAGGGCATGGCAGGTAGTCATGGAAGTTCAGATGAGAAGGTTGCAGGGAGAGAAAAAGGATTGAAACAAAAACTGATAAAAACAAGCCATGAGACTATTTTTTTTAGTTACCTTTGCAATATCAAATAAGAAGTTGTACTTTCCAGATTAACTACACTAAGCATTTAAATTTATGTGTGTTAATGGCATCTGTCAAAAATGTTCCTCTGTATATTTCAAATCCCTCCAAGCACCACTGATGGATACTAATTTAAGGTAGAATACAAGAGCCTTAATTTTAGCAACATTATATCAGGGAAAAAAGATTTGATTTTAAATTTGTATAAGTCAGTTCCTAAGACGTCTTTACTTTTGCGGGAGTTAGTCAAGTTGGGAAATAAAATTAGAGACAATGGCTTTTTGAGCCGGCTGGGTGGTTTTGTTAAGCAGAATGTTTATTCCAAACCTGGCAACGTGGGAAAACATTCTGAGGTAAGATGATCAGCTCGAAATGCATCTCCTAGGTACATACTGCTAGTGGTCCATACTCTGGCCTAACCCTACTATGTCATCTATGTCTTGGGAAAAATGAGGAGATAAAATACTTGCTTCATATTCAGTGTCTCACGTTGCTGTAAAAACCTGCCACTGACCAGAGACGTGGAATACCAATTCTTTGAAAGCTGATGCTCTAATATAATAAGTATAATAATTTTTTTTTATTATTATTTTGCCTTTTGTAATTCAAGTAGCACTTCTAAGCCATGAATTAATCTGGGCATTTATAACTGCATGAACAACTTGGTTTTAATTATAAAGAGTACCAGTGTAGGGTGTGTTCTGAAAAGCTGTATTAAAAGTAGAGCTTTTTAATATGTCTCAGTGACAATGCATGGTACTGGGTGTGGGAGATCAATCTTTTATGGAACAATATGCTTTTTTTCTTTCTGAAATTATCAAGAGCAGCAACACCGAGGAGAGGTGCTTTATCTGTTGCTATTTTAATTGGATAGAGGTAGTTTTGCAAAGCAAAGCTTTCCTGAATACCTCTGGTAATAGGGGTTGTTAAACAGCTATTGCATCTGTTCAGTGACGTTCTGAAGTTCTTTTGCTGAATATGCACTGAAGGGCTTTAAATGTTTGTCTAGATGGATATATCAATCTAGAGCTTTCTGTTGGATAAGTAACTTCAGCACAAAGCACTACATTGGTAGTATTTGATTATTAGGTATTAGATGCCTAGTTAGCAGACTTTGAAGCATCAGAATTTCATATTGCATTCCAAAGAGCCCCAGGTTTTCTGGTTTTGTGTTTCCGAGTATCAAACCTCTAGAAAATACTGATTTTTGCCATTTTTCAAGGAAACTTGTTTCATTACTTGAAGCAACATTTTACATCTATTGAGAGAAAAACTTTAAAGGCACATTGTAGAGGCAACATGACATACCTTCATGCTCACGCCTTCTGTTCCTCTGTCTGTTATTTAATAGCAATTAATTGTCTGTTGCTTTTTATGGCAGGAAAAAGTTAAATTACTCTTGTCCATACAGTTGCTTGCTCGTGTAAAACACATGCAGGGAAAAAATAATTTAGGTGTGCAAAGAATAACTTGAAGTGTTTCTTTTTCACCTTCGGGGGAGAGGTTTTGAAAGAGCATGCAGCTCAGCTGAGGACTAAGGGGAAAGAAAGGCCTGAGCTTTATTGTTCTTAATTGAGGCAAGAGAGCCCTCCAGTGAGAGTTCTCACACATCTTGTCACTCAGCTCCACTCTCTGAGCTGGCCTTGAGCACACCCTGGCTGAAGGGAAGAGGTGCTAGAGCCTGTTGGCACATTCCTGATGTAATGGGTGGCACAGGCAGTGTGGGCATGGCACAGCCTCCAGTGCAGATGTTGATGCTGTTGCCGTTTTACCACCACCTGGTTGGGTGGTGAAGTAGACTGAGAACAGAGGTGCTGTGTCTGGGCTGTGCGGGCAGCATTCAGGGCTGGACTGTGGTCATTATCCTCCAAGTCAGTCACTGGATCACAGGATATTCCGAGTTGGAAGGGACCCACATGGATCATCTAGTCCAACTCCCAAGCGAATGCCCACAGAGGGGTCGAACCCACAACCCTGGAGCCATGGGCACTAGTCATGGAAGTGCAAGATGATCATAACTAGAAAAAAAATTGAGTCAAATTTACGGTCTCTTGAATAGAAGGTAGGATGATGGACCTCTGTGTACTTCTAGTGAATTATCTGTATTTGAGNTGGGCACTAGTCATGGAAGTGCAAGATGGCCATAACTAGAAAAAAAATTGAAAAGTCCAGAAATAATCCATCATTATTGGAATATAACTTAATCCATAATGAAAGCAGTTTTTAAAGAGGCATGCAGAATAGTGGAATAAATTTTTAAAGTTCACTTCTGTCACTGTAATGTTCTTGTCTGGCCTAATTCTTTTTACGTGCAAGTAGTTTCTTGTGGAAACAGACAATCTGTAGCATTGACAGCTTTTGATGTTTCTGATTTTAAAAGTAATTCTTTTGCCTCAGGAATCCAGCCCCAAAATTAGAACAGGGTCTTCACTGTGCATTATTTTTAGCTCTACATGCTTATGTTTTAGAAAAAGTAACTCCTGAAGCACTTTACATGCTAACCTTTTATTTTTTTATCTGAGAATTACAGGCACGTATGGTTTTTGTGGCTCTTTGCCAAAAGATTATCATTTACATAAATATTTCTTTCAAAGGCGTAGTTTAAGACACTGAGCTTAGAAGGTTAGAATAGAGACTTCAATCTGCACACCAGCAGTGGGTTATTGGCTTCTCAACAGTAGCTTTGTTCGTCGTATTTGGAACACTGTTCGCATTCAGACTTAAGCAGAGCTGCCATTAAAATTCAGCTAATTTGTTTCATGTGATTCATCAGCTGTGTGTTTTATTTAAATCTATGTCACATTCTCTTTTGGCTTTTTATTTTGTAGATTTAAGGCTTGAAGTAGGCCACTCTTAAGTTTTCAGTCCCTGAATTAAAAAATTACTTAATGTTTACTTTGTTGCTGCTCAACTCTCGTGTAGAATACTCACAGTAAATCTACATAACTAATATATGTAACTAAAGCATGGATTTGGGGGGTTTTAAATACAGTAATCCCTTGAATATCGTGGGGAGTCAGTTCCAGAAAGATGCCATGATAAGCAAAATCTGCAAAGTAGTGGTAAATATGGTAAAAACTGTAGATATGGTAAACACACAGGAAAAAGACCCACAATCTATTGAACCCTGCGAAGTAGCGAGGGATTGCTGTGTCTGTTCTTTGCTTAAAGACTTTACACATTTACAGTCAGTTTAGCTGTTGTTTTATGTAAGGCAAAATAGAAAAACTTAAGGTAGTCGGTAAACATTAGTGGAAAAGATTCGCTTCTCAGATTCTGTGGAGTATACAAGTTTTACTTTGATACTGGCAATGTTCGCGTTTTATTCTTTCAACCATTTGTTCCATGAGGTTAGGACTGCTTTGGGATTGCATTAGATTTCTTTAAGCACTGCCAGAAAACGAACTGTTCCCATTATTTGAAATTGTAACCTACTTCTGGGTGTCAGGTTTGGCTTCTTACAGAAACCACTTTCTGTTCTCTTAAGGCTGGAGCCTGTGAAGGTTTCCATCCACTGAACTTCCCCAAAGTGGATAATCCCACTGCTATCCAGAAAACATCTCATGGATTTGCAGGATTAGAACCTTTGTTAGAATAGGCTACACTTGCTTTTATGCTTTACATTTGTTATGTTTTTCCTGCGCTGTAGAAGAAACTTTTCACTGTGAATGGACTTATTTGTAGACACTATTTGTGGCAGCATGGCATGGCAGTATCCTCCCTCTTCTAGGTACATAGTCCATTCAGATGTTTTCTGGTAAAATCTGTAGGAATTTGTTACTGCTACTTTTAGTATATGTATTTGGGAAAAGCCATTGACTACAGAGATGCATGATTCATTTTATATTTATATATAATTACATATATAATTATATATATATGTCTACTTGACCTGCCATGTCAGCCTCCATCACTTCCTTGCATTTGATAGGAGCTTCTCATAAACTTCCACAAGGCCAATGTTTAATCCTTTTCCTTGTTTCTTCCTGAAATTCACCTTTATATTACAAACATTTATATTACAAACTGCCCACTGTTGCCTGACAATAGTCATAATGCATGAACAGTGCCGTGTTTTGATCATGTCTCATGGTTTTGTTGTTATCCTTTGTGGTTTCTTTTCTTAGAAAGTGAATTACTGGAAAGCAGGTGTTTGTTTTCCCACTTTTTACCATGGATGCACAGTTGGATTTTGATCAAAGATGCCTGAGTGTTCCTGTTACAAAAAGTGTTTAAAAATGAGGGTTTCTGATTATAGGAATCTGAGTTCTGAGTATAGGAATCTGAAAAAATGTTTCAGGTTTATGTTGACAAATGCTAACTTCCCCTTAGGATTTGGTGTTACTCATCTGTAAACTCTGGATCTGACTTTTGTCTTCTGGGTGGCTTCTTTGACATTTCTCTGAAACATACAGTTAGATCAGATTGTTTAGGAGTTTGAGGGTTTTTCTCATATCAGAAAATGTTGCATTGATCTTCCTGCAGACAGTGCAGCTCTTTAAGAGTTCTCTTCTTTTCCAAAGAACAGGGAGAATGGATGCAAGTGCAGTATGTAGTATTTCACTCTGGACTATCATTATGTAAACCAAATATTCTAATAAATATTGTTTATGATGTACCTAATTTCACCCCACCAGAATCTCAAAGAATATTCCCACAACTAAAGATGTTGAACCTCTACTTGAAATCGATGCAGATATACGGAACTTTGAAGTATTTTTATCCTCACGAACACCTGTTCTTGTTGCACGTGATGTAAGAACGTTTTTGCCTTGTACTGTGAACTTGGACCCCAAGCTACGAGAAATTATTGCAGGTGAGTATGCTTTCAAATAAATGGAAAATGACAGTTGTGTTATTTATTTTCATTTGAAGTACTGCTGCTTTGCATGTTAGGCAGAATACTGATGTGTTCATTAAATCAAACCTTCACGTTGTTAGCATTGTGTCCCTTTAACCTTGGTGTGTCATCCCACAGCTTGGCATGGGCAAACCCGATATTGTCCCTGTTGCTGCCATGTCTAGTTTAAAGCTCTGACAGTTGGCTCCTGGGCAAACTCTCTTCCTGCTTTAAGAAAGTTGAATCCCTTCTGATGGCAGCATGTCTGGTACCATGTTCTATTATTAAAACCCACAAAATTTTGGTGGTGACACTGGCGATGGTGCCCTATATCAATAGACTGGGTCTGTTTGTTCCAATGTTGCTGCCTGGAACTAAAAGGATAGAAGGAAAATAACCTGTGCTCCAGACTGCCTAACCAACTCTGCCAGGGTCCTGAAGTCTGTTTTGGTCACATTTGGACAACACCTTTTGACTTCATTACCTCCAAAATGGAAGACCAGCAATGGGCAGTAGTCCAAGGGCCATATCAGGGTAGGGCCGTCCCTGGTAATGTCCTTAACCCAGGCCCCAGGGAAGCAGCAGACTTCCTAGGAGGATGGTCCCTTATCACAGATTGGATCCTTTGTTTCCCTCAGATGGGAATCACCTACAATTGCAGCCCATCTTTTCTTCCTTGTGGAGCCGGTCTTGATATGAGGAATTGGCATTACTGACACTTGGAATAATTCTAGTGTCATAGACCTTTGTCATCATCCATTGACTGGCCTTTCACATCCAGAGTCTGCTACCTATTGTACAGTGGCACCTGGGAGTGTGAGGTGGGCAAGGAAGGGTTTCGTCTGCTGCCTCCATTCACTCCTTTTTGAGCTACTGCCTTCGAATCGTAGAATAACTAAGGTTTGAAAAACCTCCAAGGTCATCAAGTCCAACCTTTGCCCCAAACCGATCATTCAGCTAAACCACAGTACTAAGTGCCAAGTCCAGTCATTTCTTGAAGGCTTCCGGGGATGGTGACTCCACCACTTCCCTGGGGAGCTCCTTCCAATACTTAACCACCTTTTCCACAATGAAATTCTTCCTGGTGTCCATCCTGAACCTCAGGTGCCTTCTGCCGGCTGGATCCTGGTTTTTTTTTTCTGATGGCTGTTCCATCTCAGGAGGCCAGAGCATGAGGCCAGCAATCTCTCTTCTTGGACTCTCTCATGCTCTTTAACCTTTCTGTTTCCTCACTTAGTTCTACCACCAGGCTGGACCAGCATTGTCTGTCTGGTGACACCTCACACAGCAGTTGTCTCTACTGCTGTTCAGTACTGTTGACAGGCTCTGGATGGATACCATATCTGAGCTCCTTCTGAGAAGGTGATGTCCACCAACTGAGCTCATCTCTTGAGCTGGTAGGGTGACAACACTCTTCCTGCACACTCGGCTGCGCAAACCACCTCATCATGCTCCTAATCACACACACTCCCTGGGCTAAGGCATGTTGGGAACATTGGTTTCTCTGGCAACACGCAGGTCTCAGCACCTCCTGTGAGAGCACTGACAGATCATGGTGGGTCAGAAGAAGCCCCTGTGTGCTGGGATCTGTTGCTCTGCCAGGGTACAAATCAGCCTTGGAGCAGCTTTGTTTGGAGAGTGACTGTTCGGTTCCTTTATCACAGAATCACAGAATTAGTAAGATTGGAAAAGACCATAGAGGTCATCAAGTCAAATGTATTTATGCTGCATTTAGAAAAAAAATCTGAATGTTTAGAGGAATTTAATATGCTATGTAAATTTGTGATTGTCCTAGTTACAGGACCAGTTTATCACTGTGTTGGGTATGTATAACCAAAACTATATATTCTACACTCTCTTCTACATCACTTCCAATGGGCTGTTAATAATTAATCTGTGATAACTCCCCTCCAGGGAGGCATTAGCACCTTCACACCCAGCTGTAGGGGTCCTCTCTGCTAATAGGCCGGTAATGCACCCAACAATAGGCAGTTGCAATGATCTAGGCCATCAAAGATTCAAAAAAACCCCCCATGACTCACAGAGTTAAACCACCCATTGTGAAACTCCCTACCCTGGCAGAAGTGCTGGGCATTCCCACCTGAACCCGAGCAAATACTTTGGGGTTTGGGTCTTCTGATAGCACTTGTCAGATCCAGAGGAACAGAACTTCAACAGGGCTGTGACTGTCACTCTTGAGGAGACTGATCATGACTTTGACAGAACTGTGATGATCATCCTGACCAACAGGTTTCCTTCCTTTCTGCTTGGCATCCAGGGGGACCAAGCGGTGCTCAGCACATGAGCTAACAAGCACTGTGCTGTTCTTGTCCCAGGGTGCTGGGTTATACTCTGTTGTTGTGGGTTAAAACCAGTTTTCTTTGTATCATTGTATGTATTGTAATCTTTTTGTAGTAAATTATAACTCTGATTTGTAATCTCTTAAAAGTTGGGTTCATTTCTCCTGCCGCTTTACTTTTAAACCAACATGGTGATAAATTGTCCTAACTCTCTTGAAGAATCCTGTGTAGATGTGATCATCAAAAGAAATCAACTGAATGCAGCTTAAATTTGACATTCTACACGATGAGCTGTGATTTGAGTTAAATACACAAAAATATACTGCAGTGAATTGGCAAACAAATAAAAACTTTCACAAATACTTCAGGCAAAATCTCATTCATGTTGCCTGTTTATTTTTCAGACGTTCGCGCTGCAAGAGATCAGATGAATATTGGAGGGCTGCCTTATCCCACGTTGCCTTTACATGAGGCACCTGCCAGAGCAACATCTCTGTTCAGTCAGCCTTCTTCAGCCTGCTCTTCCACAACTTCTTTCAACGGACCTTTCAATAGTGGAGTTTTGTCCCCACAGCCTCACAGCAGTTACTATAGTGGTATGACAGGACCTCAGCATCCCTTTTACAATCGGGTAAATAATCGAGATCCAATTCACATTCTTCTGATTAATCGGTAATTCTGCAGGTGTCACCTGTGAAATACTAAAATGCTCGTGCAAGTTTTTATTGAGGAGTGCAGAAAAATCCAAGAGTTGACAAATTTCACAGCAATGTTCAGTAACTGTCGTCTGGGGAGGAAATGTAGTAAATTGCATCAGCAAAACAAATTACCAGGGAGGCAAATGGTAAAATCATTTTGAGACACTGCTCAGTTGTAGGATATTACAGGATTTTTAAATTATTATTACTATTTTTATTTTTGTGGTGTAAAGTGTGCTCAATCATTCACATGCTCACAGACATTGAAAGGGATCCCGACTTTTTCTTGGTGACCTTTGTTAAAACAAACAGAAACTCAAGTGGGGAACTACGTTACAAGAATGTCTGTCTGTCTTCCTTTTTGTCTTTTTTTAAAAAAGTTATTTTGAGATCCTTTCCCTAAGCTGGTGTTGCACTAGTTTAAAGGAACTAACATAAATTTGTGAGCCTCAGAAAATGAGAAAATGTGAATCCCAGGGAATGGCTCACTTGAAAATGGAATGAAGTGCTTTACTGTATAGTCAAATCAAGTCTAAACTTTGTGTTTGTGGGTTGTATTCCGTATTTTGAACCATTATTTTTATTTTTTTTCCTAGTACTATCATGAACAAAACCATAGAAAGCTGATATAAATCACAGCTTACTTCTATCTACAGGAAACAGCCCAACTGTAGATAAATGTGTAAACTAGTAAGCTTGGAAAGCAAATGGAGTTATTCCTAAATCAGTGTTTGACCAAGGCAAAAAAAAAAAAAAAGTGCATGTAGCAGAGAAGTTTTTAAGATCTCTAATCTAAAATAATCCTTATATACCTTCAGTCTTGTTGAAAATGATGAGCCACATACTTTGAAATAGCCCGACATTGATAAACTACTTGTCACATGAATATCTGTGCTGATGTAGCTCAGCTTTGTTAAAAGTAGATGTTTCATGGAAGGCCCTGTTTTTTGTGTCTGTTTTGCCCTGTTTTGTGTTACTGTACATGACAAGGTTTAAAGTCAGGGGTGATACAGCATTGAAACCTGTATGAGGTTACAGAAACAATTATTGGTGAGTCATAACACTGTTCTTCTCGTCCCTGTATTTGTGCATTGTGCTAAGTGCACACACAGCCTTACAGCCATGCTTATTTTTTTGCCTGCTGAAGACTGAAACACTCGGGTTTGGCCTTTCTCTCTGGAATTTTATACTGCCCTTCTAAAGTATAATTGTTTTTCGTGTTTCACTTACAAACATTGCCAGAGAGCTGTACTCATTACTGTGAACTCATGAAGGTACTGTCACGAACACCACATACTGAGATAAGTGTTGAGAACCTTTTAAGAGCAGATAATTCATCCTGAACGACTGTTCCATTCAGCATTTTCAATCATGCTTAGTTTCTCAGGTTCTTGTAAGAATGATGTTTGAAAAAAAGAGCAGCAACTGAAGACGTTTCCAAGAGAGGTCTTGGAAACTGGTATGAAACAACACAATGGATTCAAATGCTTCTGTGGAAACAGCTGAATTTTATTCAAAGCCACTCAAAGGTCTGGGGATACGTACCATATTCTGAGCAGTAAATAGTTCCTGTCCTGTTGTCTTTAAGCATTCATTTGTGCTTAAAGAAAAAACCTTTGGGCTGTTGGGGAAAACACTGTTTAGTTTTAGGAAATACATAATAATAATAAAAAAAAAGTACGTATGTTTATTCTTTGTTTTTTGGATTAGGTTATGGACGTTGAACTTCCAGTGAACATAACCGATTAATTTTTGGTTTAAAACGCCGTTCTCCCTCTGGGGAGCTACAAAGGAAAGATTATGGTCCTATTTAGCAAGTCTTCAACTTCTCCCTGTGGCTCTCAGTGTAGGACCATGCTGACATGTACAGTTGACCGCTGTCTAATGGCCTGGCTATGCTGAATTCAAGTTCAGCTTCTCGAAATTGCTGCCCTCAGGGATCATTGTGGAGATCGTGTTTCTTAAGGGGAAGGTCAGAGCAGTAGGCAAAACTAATTGGCATTTCCTTTTCGTGAGGGGGGAACTAGAAATCATGGTACGCAAATACTTTTGGGTTTTTTGCTAAGGAGTTGAAAGTTCTTTGATATCTTGTAAAAATAATAAGCTTTGTAGGCTATGTGCAGACTTGAAGAGCAACTCTACAGTGGTTTATGCCCGTCATGTATTTATATTGATCTCATGATTTTATGATACCTGTATTATCGTACTTCAGATGAGGATCGAGTCTTTAGCATTCAAGCCTGTAATGGAGAATTCATCCCACAGTTCAGAAGCAGTAGAATATCTGAAGTGGACTCAAAGCTTGATTAGAAATTGTGAAAGAATTGTGGGATAATTACCTTAGTGGACAATTTTTTTCCATTGCTTTGTCTCACAACCAGCAAGTGGGTGCTCTCTGTGTTTCAGAGAATAGGCATTGTTGGGTATTTCATGCCTGGGGGTTTTCCACGTGGTTTAAGGTCTTAGTGGGAAACTGAGGCATTAGATTATTCTATGATATTTTCTGGAAATTAGTCCCTCTTTAAAAAAAAAGTTCTTATTTCTAGAATATGCCTCATGGCAGTGGAATAATTTAAATTCAGTTACTTTGCTGCATCATTCTAGCCAATTATTGTAAGGTAAAAGACTAGGTATTGGTTCTACCTATTTAAACCAAACCAAACTTCCCCATTTTGACTAATGGTTGCAGTACATATTGTGTACCTTCGTGTGTTGGAAGAGCAGATGAAATTTTTGTGGTAATTTTGTGGAAGTGTTGAGAATTTCCCTGTAGCAGGTAAGAATAGGGAACCATTTTTCTATTCCATAAAGTGTTCAAAGTTGTAGTGTATGCCATCTATATAAATGATATACTCAGAAATTAAACTTGAATTTCTCAATTCATGTAGAGCTGCTTCTGAGTTCAGAAGATTTTTTGTCCCTATTTGCAAATCTCAAGTGGAATATTTCAACAAATTTTACTCTGCCCTCATAGATTGGCTCTCGAGTTGTAAAATTATTTACTCTGTCCTGAATTTGTAGACTAATAGAATCTTGTCATGTGCAGAAACACAAACCAACTGATATGTTCTCCTGTTAAATAGCTAGACAATACAATTTTGGAAATGCTGAATATAGGAATCTACAGAAATCTGTAATACAGCCATTGTTTTGAGGGGTTTTAGGTTTTTATGATTTGATTTGGGGGTTTTTTTGTTTCTTTGGTGGGGCTGATTCAGAAATGGATAATGAGTTGAAAGCAATGAGTGCTGTAATTCTGCTTTTCCTAACATATAGCTTAACGTTGTCCTTGAAAATGGTATTTGTATTGAACAACATGCATTAACGTATTTCCAACAAAACAACTCAAATACTGTCTGCTAAAAGAAATGATTTATAGATTTCTAAAATCTGGCATTTGTGGAAACCCTCAGGTGGGGTGCCACAAAGATGAGTTCTTCTGGTGATGATACTGCTGTGTCTCACACTTGTTCTTTATTGTCTGCACTAGTGTGAATTATTCTAAGTTTTACTGATTTTAAGTTCAGCAGGTCACAGAATTATCCTTTTGCCCTATTCAAAACAGATGTTAGAGTGTAGCTACCAAAACCAACTTCGTTCCTCCAGAAAACGATGCCAGAGCACCTGTTGGCTCTGAGGAGAACAAACGGGGGTCAGTTGCTGAAGAACTCACTCCAGAGCTTTTAACTGAATTCATTGCAAAAAGTAAAGAACGCTGTTAGTGATTGCTCGTTTCACTTTCTTAAACTCAACTAGGGGGTGTGTTTTGTTGAAATGATTTTTTATTTTATTATTACATTTTGATTTGTGTAATTGTTTGTCCCTTTTTTGTTGCACTTTTTTTTTTCCCATAGCCATTCTTTGCCCCATATCTTTACATGCCAAGGTATTACCCTGGCAGTTCTCATCTCATCTCACGTCCACCACTAAAAACGAGTTTGTCCAGAGATCAGAACAATGGCCTAGTAAGTATTTTGAAGGGTAATTAAAATACTAACCTAGACAATAAATATAGTGGGTAATGAAAATGAAGGTTATTAATGATGGTTTTCTATTCAACAAGTGTAAGCTTTATATTATAAATATTTTAAGCAAAAGTGTGATTAACATGTAATGTAAAATGTATTTTGTTTTAACTTTAGACATTCTTTACAGAGGAAAATAAATTATAACACGCTGGTATCAAGATTAAAGAAGAATGACCTGTAATAGTGGCAAAAAATATTTTAATGAAAGTGCCAACTGTACTACAGGACCAGAATTGATATCGTGTAATATTGTAAGAAAATGAGTGCTACTTGTAAACTTATACTCATTTTTTTAAATAATATGTCAAAAAACATTTGACATGTCTGTAGAAGATAAAATTCCATCCTTTAATGTTGTAACCAGTACTACAAACTGGAAGGTCAAATTAAAGTGTTAAAATAATTTTTTTGAAATATTGAAGTATAACAAAATACATTTTATCTCAAGTGGTTTTGCAAGTACATATAATTCAACTTTACCCATTGAAAAGGAGAAAAGAGCAGACTTTTCTAGCATCCTAAAAAATAATAAATTTCCTGTTTCAGATTAATTTACT